>OZ014514.1:36193372-36793372 GCA_963966075.1 Aphodius sticticus
AACGGCAATTTTGTTTATTGGCGGTGCCATTCAGACAAAATGTTGCCTCAACAGAAAAAAAACGATGTTTCTAATTAAGCAAGGATTTTCATTAGAGAGTTCCATCATTATCTCACAAAACTGCACTCGTCGATCAAAGTCATCATCGGACAATTTTTGTACCAAGTGCACTTCATACGGGTGAAATTTGTGTTTTCGAAATAATCTGGACACTGCTTTTTGACGCACTAACTTGTGAAGCGACCTCCGCAAGGGTTGAATGATTTTCTTGCACCATTAAAATAGCATCCAATTGTCGGTTTTCAATTAAGGCCAATGGACGTCCTGCCTTAGGCTTATCCCGTACATGACCGAGATCGCGAAATTTGTTTTCGATTCGACTTACTGTAGATTCCGATATTAGCGGACGGTCCGGGTGCGTTTCATTGAACAAAACACTAACTTCGTCATGCGTCCGGCTTCTATCTCCAAACCCAATCATTAAAACTTCGATTCTTTCGGTTTCTGTAAATCTCATTTTGCTACTATTTCTTCAATGACGAAAAATCTGAATTGTGTTTGACATAAGTAAAAACAAGTTGCAATTGTTTGAACGATATTGCTATGCCCGCTTCAACAGCGCTTACTCGAATATTGACGTTCTTCTTTGAATAAATTTTGGTAAATATCGCGGTTATTTATCAACTGATTTTGATAATCTTTTTTTCGTTGTATTCAGAATAAAAAAAATCTATCAATCGAGGTATCGCAAGGGGTACTTTGCTATTTGAATTTTTAAAGTTGGGGTTGCCACCCCTTAGGGGCGAAGGGGTGGGGGGCTGAAAAGTGTATGTTAGGATAGTAATTTAAAAATAAAAATCAACGTGTCAGAGCATTTTTCTGAAATATTTTTATTTAAGGTTTTATTGAATTTATCCGTTACTTTTGGGAAGCACTGTATACTGCACTCGTGAGAAACCACTTCACTCACTTCTATGTCTTCCGAATACACGTGTTTTTTCACTTTTACTGTAATATACTAATCTTGCATGCTGATGTGGTGGCTTATACACAAAATCGACTCTCTCAAAGTTATCATTATTACCCAAAATTTCAATTGCCTTTTGCTCAAAAGTTTCAAAAAGTATAACAAAATAAACATAAGTATAAAGTTCAATTTTTGTTCAGGGTGCATTTAGAGCCTCTTCTATAGATTGGCGTTTTTATTTTCTTCAGTTTTTGTGTAATAAAGGTTGCGTACAAGATTTTCATGGAAGCGGATATCTCAGTAACGAATACTAGCACGATATCGAGATATGCACGTAATCAATCGTCATATTTTATTTAATCCAACTATAGAAAAAGTATTACATAATATATTTTAAGTAATTTTTAAAGCGATTTAATATGAATGATATAAATTTCGTGTAGCGCGCGCACTACGTCGATCGTAACGGTAAATGGAAATGTAGCTGGGACAGTGGAGTGCGAGTTAAATATAAATAATAAATTTAGATGTACAATTAATAATACCCAACAATATTTTACAAACACGGATTCAAACGGATTCACTGACCGCGTCAAAACTTCGCATCTCGTTCCACTGCCTCGGACCAAAACTCACAAGCGAGGGAAGCCGAACTGCGCAAAATCTCGTTCATGTTTATTTCGGTCTTAAAAATTAACAAATGGTCGGAATGCTATTAAATTCAAGGGATATGTACCGCAGTAAATAAGGATTATTTGCATGATAACTGCGTTGTCCTGCTAACATTCGTTCCTGAGATATCGGCTTCCATCAAAATCTTGTTCGCAACCTTTATTACATAAAAACTATAGAAGAGAGAGGTTTGGAGTTATAGGCCTTCAGAGGAGTCAATACTATCGAAACGAGAGATGGTAGTTAGGGCGATTCTCTCGTGCGGGGTCACATATTCACAATGGGTACACAAATTATGTGTACCCATTCTGAATAAACTTGTCAAAAAAGGATTAATTATACCAAATACGGTGCAGGGAACTTTGAACCATTGTACAAAACAAAAACGCAACGGTACTAAATTAAGGCAAACGGGACGTAGACTTTTGCATCTCGAACAATGAGGATAGAAAAAAATTGAAATTAAATTTATGTGAAAAAAATTAAATTATGAAGAATCTTCCCATGTTTAGTTTGCAACAACAAAAAAAAAGGTGAGGAACCACATCGGTGTTCCGGTTCTATTTTCTGACGTTTCGTTACCATGTAATTTACTGGTTTATCTCTTAATTATGGCGGCCGATCTGCCAGTTTCTAAACAAAACGTACGAATTCACAAGTTTTCTCGTCTAGACATAATTGTGGGAAGTGCACATTTTTTAGCTATTTACGTCGAACAAACGCACAGATTAGATGTACCGTTACCTTTTTTCGAGATTAGATCGCTTAATTTCGTCTCAATTTACGCGAAAAAAACAATACATAAAACTTAATTTATCACACACGGGGTTCAACAGCTCAAACCTAAAAATATACCACGTTATATCAGAGTTACTATAATTTTAACAGTAAACATCCTCTCCTGTTTTTTCTCTTGACGTTTACATAATTTGGCGTAAAAATCTCCGTTTCCTTCAGTGGTATTAAATGCTTTTTTGGTCATCTGCTTAATGCCTCTATCGCATGCTCCGAGAATTAACCATAATTACGGTCAACTTAAAACGCCGCTCTACAAAATCCGTGCTCCTTGTGACGTTTTTTATAACTTTCTGAATGTTTCTGAACGCTGTCACGCGTCCAAGGAGTACCAGATGATGCGTTGATTCGATTATTACGACTACAGCGCCATCTTTGTGAAGTCAAACCGTTAAAATAACCTAAAAATCTCACTGGTCAAATCATTTAACGTTCCAACAGCGACTAATTTTTTTATTGTTCGCTAGAAATGAATCTGTTTGTCATTATTAATAACACGAATCACGACGGAACTTTGCATATTATTTTGAGCGATGACTCATCTCGGTTATTGTTAGCGATTTTGGGAATAATGGACGCCAATTGCGCGAATATGGCCGCCGTCCATATATACCGTTAACGGCATACGTGATTTTATTTTAAAAAATCCAATAATTAGAGTCACAGCTTTGTTAGTCACAAAGGAAATACATATTCCGCTCGCTGAATATTAAATATTATTTTCTTTTATTGTCGTATGTGTCGGAATGTCGCAAAAGGTGTCGTGCCTACCGTATAAAGAGAACTTTTACGTACTACAGTAAGTCCTCTTTAATCCGAAATGAGGAAACCACGAATTTTCACTCACACATATAAGTGATATTCAAGTGACAGTGTGACGGGTAGATCGTCGATCCGGGTAGATCGTCGATCCGGGTAGATCGTCGATCCTGGTTGATCGTCGATCCGGGTAGATCGTCGATCCTGGTTGATCGTCGATCCGGGTAGATCGTCGATCCTGGTTGATCGCCGATCCGGGTAGATCGTCGATCCGGGTAGATCGTTGATCCTGGTAGATCGCCGATCCGGGTAGATCGTAATCGAAAAACATTTCCAATCAAAAAATCTAACCTAACTAAAAAAATATTGCGCTTCCCGTAAACTAATTAGAACATAATTTTCCATTTGCAGGCCATCTTCCCGGGAGGCATGATGCCGTTCGGCGCCCCCAAATCGGAAGGGGGTAGTCCACCCCCGCTAGACACGTCCAACCCCCTCAACGGTAAGTCCTTTGTTTATACGCTCTACCCCTTCCAGCTTAGCGTAGGTCCGGTTTAACCCCCAACGGCGAGCCACCCCTGTCGTGTTTGCACCCTTTAATTTGTGTCAGATTTCACTGACCCTTGCTGCATTACACGCAATTTCGGCGTTAATTTATACGACGCCATTTTGAATCGCGGATTAATCCCGATTTCATTTCACCAGATGCTTTATGAAATGTCAAATAACTTAAATATCGATATCAAAAAGCGCACGAACTTAATGATTCAGTACTAAAATGCCCCACGTTTGTCGCCACATAGATGATATTTTCGGTTTCTTTTGTTAAATGCACCGTATTTGGATGAATATGTTAACATAACCCCAAAACAGTGAATGACGTTTGACGTTTAACATGCGTAGTGCCGCCAATTACAAGTATTAAAATACCCCATTACACTTGCCGAATCGACGATATTTCGAATCACCAGTTAAACCTAACCCCAAAACAAGTCGTTTGACGTTTAACATTCGTAGTGCCAACTAAATATCCAACTAAAACAGTTTACACAAAACATATTCTATTAAAATACCTACAGCGTGTAATATTTAGTCTACATACTCGCATTATTTCACAACATTCGATTTATATAGGAATTTAGTTATTGTAACTGCGTCGGGGCAAATTTAAATAGGAATAACATGCTAATTTATCTTCTTAATTCGCGTATAACTCACAATTGCAGCGGCGTATCGTTCGGTTCGAACGTCGATTCGAGATTTATATTCAACAAATGCCTTGAATTTCGTTCTAATTAAAACCAGGGACGAATCGGTGATTCGGCACTCAGTGCTCTGCCTAGATCTGGGAAATTTTGGCACAAGCAGTAAACCGCGTTTGTGTCGCAAGAACACAATCCAAATTGTCTCTCGTTTTATATCGAGTGACGTAGTTTGTTTTTTTTGTCTCCTCTGTTCCTATCTTTGATATTGAAAGTGCCATATGTCAAGCGTAAATACACATAACCACAAACTGCCTTTTTAAAATCGCTTGCAATCGCATAAACTGCGAAATATCTATATTCTATACATATTTAAACATATTTAAACGTTTTCGGTGATGTTTTGCGACTCTGGTGAGTGATCGTGCATCATTCTCGTCAACTAAACATCAAATCCCCCTTTCAGATACAATACAAGCACCACATTTACCTGAATAAGGAGTAATGCGAAGATCAAACCTACATCGTAGATATGATCGGGTTCAAATGCTGCCGCGGGATTGTATATGCGCAATAAATAGTTTATTGAATATCAGCATACACGTAGCAAGCTATAGTACATCTAGTGTTGAGGATTTCTTAGTTTATGTAACGTATTTTCGGTAACATTTTGGACAGAATTCTCGTCGTGCCAATACAGCCGTATAATTCTATCTAATATTCCAATTTTACATATGGGGTGGTCACGAATTATCGATCTATTGTGTATGTTTGCGTCAACATACCAAGTTCAATGAACCAACTTAGGGGTTTATCTGGAGGACTCTAGTTAATGAGGCGTCTGGGTAATTCGACATTATTAAAAAAAATCGGTAGCGAACCCTTTGGCCCTTTGTGTGCTCATAAGGGCACCCCTATGATTTCAGAGCTGTCGCAGATTACGTACATATTTAAAACAGCCCTCGGCGTTCAATATAAATACTGCTTTAAAGTAGGTTTTTTAAAATTACATCGGGTCGCAGCGAGTAATCGTGGTGACACAAAGGGTTGACGTCAGTAGTGAGCTGGTCCGCTGTACAAATCTCTTTCATCGGGGACTGAGCGTAATAATAAAAAGGGTTAAAGATAAATAGAGCTGGTTTTCTTTTTGTAAAAAATTCGAACGCGGGGAGCAGAAGTTCTTTTGTGAAATACCGAAATTCTATACCCCTTTATTTTGGGCACCATAATGCGGGGTGCGCAACCGTGTGCACGTGCAAAATATTTTATACGCGACCTTCGGCGTTTCTTAACGTAAAAAGGAAATCTACGCACAAAGACGTAATCCAATTACGACAGATATCTTCAGATTTCACACTTTAGTAAAGATGAGAGGTCTAATCCAATTTAACGTTCCTTTGGAGACTGATTTAGGAATAATTTGGAAGCTTAAAAGCTGAATTATTTCACTATTCACCAAAACGCTTTATGAAAAAAAGCTTTATAAAAAAATAAGATCGAAATTTAACCTATATTCAACCGATATCTTGAATATCGTGCATACACACAGAAAAGTGATCTCTCGAACGAAGCGAGAATTACGTGGCTGAAGTAGTTGGTAGGTTCGTATATACGCGAGAGATTATTGCCTTCAACCAAGAAATTTTATTTCTTGGAATAATTCTATTGCTAATTAACAAGATAGGTATAATATATTTACTTACTCGTTCTAAACTGTTGCGTGCGTTACATCAAACTATTCCGTGTTGAAACGTTTATTGTACACTATAAATCACAATACACATCCCCAATAAATCACAAGGCACATCCTCTACGGGTAGTTCGTTGTTGTTTTCGTACTAGGTTAGGCTCCTTTCCGGGCGCCAGCACCACGCGCGGGCGCGCTAGCCTTGACAAAATCACGGTGCGCATATTTATTCCAGAGAAAGGGATTACTTGAAAGAAGTGAGAATCACTTCAGTTAAATAATTGGTGGGTTTTTATTCAGTAAACAATACTTACCTATATTAAAAGTCTTATATTTTCTTGGATCAAGTAACTACGTACTTGGATGGATTTACTATTACTTCGTTGGAGAAATTAACATTTTTGGGACGAAAAATTCAATTACTTCTTTCAATACAATATTGGTTCTTATAAAGAAAGAATTTATTTGTTGACAGCATTTATCTGAGAAATTATTTTACTTATATTGAGTATGTGGCATTTCTTGTATATACCTAACTTTCTACATCCAAGTAAATATGCATTTGAATCTAGTAAATAAATTCAAGAAACAATGTTTTCTCGTTCCAAATAATCACTTTTCTGTATGTATTGATTGTTTCCAGTCTCCAGTACGTGTTTATTTCCTTAGTGTAGATGGGGCCTAAAGAATCCTAACCTAAAATGTTACTTCGCCTCAAAACGATTGAGTCAAAATATAATTATCTACTGAAAACTCGTTTATTCGTTGTTTATAACACCAGGCCTTAATAAAATACACAATCTGTCGACACCTGTGGACGTTAGTATACATAGAGGACTATACAGTACAGTCGGTTTCTAAAATAAACCTGTCATCGCCCGACTATTGAGTCGATGAAAGGTATCATAAGTGTAGGTCACCAGTTTAGCAGTAAAATATTAGTGCTTGCTGCATGACCAGCAAATTAATTTCTTGTCATATGGGAGGGGATTTAATTTAAGCTACTTCTGCAACATCGAGTAACTTTTGTCTGGTCCACTGGATGTCTAACGCAGGGCTTTTGTTTTTTGAGAATCTGTTGTTTTATGACAATTTAGTAAAATAATTACTTTCCCCACTTATTTTACGTACTTGTTCATGCCTTAATGCTTTTTTTGTGAAGCGTTTGAAGAGAAAGAAGAGAATTCCACGGTCTTGTACAAAGTTTTGACTGACGCCATATGCAGCAGGCACCACATGATCCTCCAAGATATTTTCGATGTAGTTCATGGCATTTAATCTACCAGGAACCACAACAAGATCAGTTCTGTTGTCCATACTGATTCCAGCCCAAACCATCACAGATCCACGACCAAATCTATCCACTTCCTGTATAGTAGCGGCTGCGTAGCGTTCACCAGAACGTCTATACACACGTACTCGACCGTCGCAACGAGTTAAACGAAATCTGGACTCGTCTGTAAACAGTACAGGCGTCCAGTGACGAAGCTGCCAATCTTTGTGATCCAGAACAAACCTCATTCGCGCTGCTTTGTGATGCTGCGTAAGGCGTGGTGCGCGGACAGGTCTTCTTGGTTACAAATTCGCTTATTTTAATCTGTTTCTAACAGTTCGATCAGAAATTTCTATTCCATGTGCTCGTCTTCGGTCGTTTAGCAGGTCTCGTGCTGTGGCAGTGCGCTGACGTAGAGAGGAAAGGACAAGAAATCGGTCTTGATTTTGAGTAGTTTTTCAATTGGTAAAGTTTGATGGTTACTTTTTCTGAATTTCAAGGTTAAGTTTTCGTCCGATCGGGACAATTCTTTTTTGTAATATAGGGTAAAGTTTGGAGAACTGAAGACAACAAACAATCCAACTTAAAGTACATTTCCCTCCGTTGCATAACCTAAAATGAAAATAAGTCTTCCCGATTTCTTTTATTTCCAAGATACCCGGCGCCAAATGTCAAACCAGAATGCGTTCTAACCTCTCTTCGTTACGTATTATTGGCAAGAACGGGAGTGCTCGAAGCCGCATAGTTCGGATGCTTTCAAAGTTCAATTGTCCGAAGACGACTACAGAAAAAAGACGATCGTCGCGCTTTTCAAAATGCAATTAGAAGGAATCCGCGCGCTCGCGCGCGCGGTTTATTTCTGATTACGCGGTGGATACGCCACTGTTATAAATTTATTTACGGCGACCGGCGCGATTTTTAAATTACAAATGGCAAATTTTTGGCTCGCTACGCACGCCGCCCGGTGTGCTAGAGTACATAGAAATTCCGTTTGACCAAAAATTCGTTACCGCGTTTTGCTCCGAAAATAACCTCACCGCTGTTAATTTGCTAGTTAATTACGGAGCTCGTCGCCTTTGTACACCAGTTTTATATCACCGCGTCTTCAGGGCAACCAGAGAAACCAACAACACCCAACAGTAGACGTTTTGGAAAGTTTATCTGGACAAAAATGATTTTTTTTAAGTCTAGTAACTATATCTAAGTAATTATATCCCGTTGGGCCCCTTGTACTACCTCCTTGCCCACCCTGAGACTGCAAATCGTTTACACACCTTCAAGAATACAAAGAATCCACGTTCTTTAAGGGGTAATGCCACTCTAGCGCGAGAAAAAATAGCCGATTTTGTAGGTATATTTTTACAATATAGTAAATGAATTACAAAATCTCTTTAAAGCCTTTTATTGTTCGTATTTTGAGGAATATTCACAATAAATAAAAATAAATAAAAAATAGCCGCGTTAGAGCAGTTTTTCACTTAGCCATAGAAAAAAAAAGGTATATATATAAGATTATCTCGGGAAGTACGTACGGAAATTAGAAAATTCCGCTTCAAAACAAAATGGCGCACGTTTGAACACAAAATATCACTTTTAGGTACAAACTTAGGTTAAAAATTGTTTATGACAAAAAAAGTTTCGAAGTTATCGTAAAATCCGTACGTACTTCTCTAGATAATATTGTTCTGAAGCTGCATATAAAATTTCAACTGAATTGACGAAGATCACTTGAAGTTATCGTTCCGGCCAGTTTGAAAATTGCGGTTTTGCGAAAACACCGTTTAAAATATTGTGTAACTTTGATGTATAGAATTGTTATATTTTACTATAGTCGGCGAAGCCTGGACCATATAATTATCTTTTCAAATTAACATTTTCCTCCTCTTGTTTCTTTCTGTTTGATTTTGACGATAGAGGGGCCTGTTTTGCAGCATCAGTCAGGGATGGCTCTGAAAACATGATGCGCCGTGCGTCAGCCTTCGCGCAGATATTATTGCAGTTTGGCTAGATGCTCATACATAATACCTCCATAATCTTTATAAGGCTGGATAATGCATCATTGACAACACATATAACTATACTTGCTACAATATCCACAATTACTTTACCACTTGAAAGTGAAAATGAAATCACCAGGTGGCATTTCATCGGTCAGAATTTATGATACGTTGTCGCCCAGATTTATTTTCTTCATTTTATCAATTGAATCATGATTATGACGAAAGGCTAGTCCATCATAAATTGAAAGCTCATTTATGGGTTTCTGGGTTAACTTCCCTTTTTCTTCGAGGCCCTAACTGGTTTTTGTCAAATGGCGGGGACGAGTGCCATTAGTTTTTTTCACGTGATCTATGCATTCCTTTTCTTATTTCCTTTTCTTATTCCAAAATTTGCAAGCTTTGCAGTAAGTATTTAGATTTTATGAGAATATCAACAACATGTCTCCAGCTGATAAGCGCCACCAATCATACAGAGAAGAAAAGCTATGTTTTCTCTATGTTCCATCGTCCGAGACAGTTACGCCATTCTTTTTTTACTATTTTCAATTGACTTTTAACCCTCCCTTCTTCTGCTGCTTTCTGCATACTTTGTTGACTATGCTTCTGTTTCCACAAAAATAGTGCAAACAACTTTATCGTAAAATGAGTGAAAAATCTGACGAGGAAGGTCCTTGAATGCGCAAAACTTTTCAATTACATCTACACCTATTCTTATGCGCATGACAAGGATAATTCCGCTATTCATTTCATATCCTTTTTGAACAAATCGGCAACTCGGAACGAAAGTTTGTTCAAAATTCTCACAAGAAACCACGATTTGAAATCCTAAGTCACGGTTGCCACTTTCGGCCAATTTCGCATTTGATTTGCACGTTTTACACACTGCAACTTGTGAAATAGCAGAAAACAACAACAAAGTTCAAAAGATGATAATTAAACGTCATCCACTTCAACGTTGCAATAATCTTCAACCGACATTACTTTTTTACCGGACTGTGGATACGTTATCAGGCAGAGGCGACTCGAGTTCCAAACGATTCAATGCTAGTCATATTAGTTCTATTTGAAATCTGCTGCTTCCTTTCGACTCCTTTCGATCACGATATACTCCGGGAATGTCACTAATTATTTCTGCTATTTTTTTTACCAACTAATCAAGAACAACACACTTTACATCAGACAGCTGTAACATTGTGCGACTAGCGTCAGTTCAACGAACGTACCGAGGATATTTCCACAAAATCTTTGTGTTTTATAATATTTTATGTTATATTTCACACCACGCATGTAATTCCTCCAAGTAAGATAAGAGCGTATAGGTCTCTAGGGTGTAACCTCTCACGCTAAACTTATTTCTAAGATATCAAGACATCATTTGAGGAAAAAAAAATTTTTGATTTTTCAAACAATCTAGAGCGGCGTTACCCCTTAAAAAACAACACACGAGAATCCAATTCTATATTTAACCTTTACAAGAAGTGTGGGCTGAAACGTGATGAGATTCTCTGCTCAATTCAACACACAACTGATTCATTCATTTGTCTTTAACTCAATTTTCACATAGGCATCTCCCATCTCACTTTAGGACCCTCGTCTGGCAGTTGTCGCCTCTCTCGCTGCCATTGGCGTAACATGGGAGTAATTCTACTGCGTCATGAGAGTCCAGATGTTTTTTGAAAGGGTCAAAATCGTATTCAAGTGTTTCGTACGATTTGGAACCTAAACGCTCCCGATGGTTAGGCTGTTAGTCGCTTGGTGGCGCTGCTAGGGAGTTTTTTGTTTGCTCGAGAGCTCTTGTGTTTCTCCCGTCTCGTACCAATCCAGAAATTATATTTACATCCATGATTTTTATTCATAATTCGTCATTTTTTTGTTCGTTGAGGCTAGATTATTCAACGACGTCTGTTAAGTACATTCTAAAGAAAACATCCCAGCGCTTCCTGTTGATGAAATTTGTGTTATTCAAATTAGGCATTGGGTCATTTATTTTTCGTGTGTGCGGCCGCGTAATATTACATAAAGCGGCGTGAATAAAAGTATTTGTCGCGACGTATTTTTAGACGCCTTTTTTCGAAGCGTCATTTACATTCGGATTCTCTCGCCGGGTTTTTGAAGAATGCTCAATAATTAACTCCATCTGTCGCGACAAACGATTTCCATTTTTCAAGAAATACGCGGCTAAACGTTCTGCTTGCCAACTCTTGCGGTTCGTTTAGAAGCAACGTTTGAAGATTTATCACCGTCTGCGTTTTTTGTTTCGCATATTTGGTTTATTACTTCATTGTAACTTTAGTGGACAACCTAATTTTACTATTTTTAAGAATTACTCCTTTCAACTGGCTTCAAATAACCATAAACATCAATAGTCGAATCATCAGTAGGCTACCAAAAATCTCTGATCGCCCATCCGGGTAGATCGTCGATCCGGATAGATCGTCGATCCGGGTAGATCGTCGATCCGGGTAGATCGTTGATCCGGGTAGATCGTCGATCCGGGTAGATCGTTGTGCCGGGTAGATCGCCGAACGAGGTAGATCGTCGATCCGGTAGACCGTCGATCTGAGTAATGGTGCCTACTGAGGACTTCAATAGAACCACAGAGCAAGAAAATGTGAAAAATGACGGGAAAGAAACGCTGGAGTGATGAACTGTAGGATCACGGTCAAAATTAGGGGATAATATTCTAATATTTTAAGAGTTTGGTGGTCAAAACATGCTCATGCAAGTCTGGAGTAGGTATATGTTCAGAAGACTCAAGATGGACACGGAGGGTCTTCTAATCAGCATTGAAATAGATGAAGAAGCGAATACAGAATATTACAATTAGAAAACTAATTAAAACATTGGATTTGGCACAGAAAGACATGCAACAGGCATGGGAACAGATATGGTACCTAATGAGGGCTTTGTCAAGAGAATTTGTTGGTCAAAACGTATTTCATGCATAAAAAATGGATAGGAGGAACGTCGTTGACCTTCTGCGAGACAGAAAGTCCATAAATACGGGCATAACACGGGACCGAAACGACGTATTCGGTTTCGAAGTTTTAAAACCGCGCCGCGCACTCGTAAAACTCGCGCAAAATAATAAAGCTCGGCCGGCAATTTTAGATTTACGGTAAACGGTAACCGTCTAGAGCGGTCGGCGCGGCGTGGCGGTTTTCCGAGAAACGCGGTTCGCGGAAACGCGAACGTTTCACGCAAAACTATAAACGGCGACCGCAAGAGCCGAGCGAACGAAAAAACGCCCCACGCCCGAACGTATAATGCCGCAGACGTCGCAGGGCAATAAAATTATCATTATGCACGGCGCTGGGTATTAAAACATTGTAGAGTCGCGGTCGGCCATGTTCGAGCCGCGACTGCAGCGACACCTGCGTTCACATAAATCGCAATCACCGCCTGTTACGTCAATGACGATTTCTATACGTCCGTGATTTACCTGACGCGACATCGCGAAATCGACCGACAACCACTATTGGCAAGACTGCACCGTGAAATAAACAACGGACTGAGTTAGTATTGACAGCTGTCATTTCACGAGATTTTTTTCGATGAACTAGATTTCGTGGATAAGTTCCCGCCTCCTACTAAATTATTCCAAATATGTGTCTTAGGCTACCATCAAACATCTCCGATCACCGATTCGGGTAGATCACCGATCCGGGTAGATCACCGATCCGGTAGATCACCGATCAGGGTAGATCACCGAATCGGTAGATCGCCGAGCCGGGTAACTCCCACTTGTTGGTGGGCTAGTTTTCATTTGCTACCGAAACAGGCAACCAAAACATCAAGTTATAACAATCAACATTTATAAACATTTTGGAACACCTGGTGTTAAATGAATCGACGAGTAAAACATTTGTTTTTTTTGTGGCTCATGTAAGACGTCGGTAACCAAATTATTATTACAAAGGCATTTAATAAAACCGCAGATATTATTCACAAGATCGGGCAACGCCGGCGTAGCAGTTTTCTTTATTTCCTTTTGCCTCTTATGCTTGTATTCCCTCGTCGAAAATAAAGAAGTGGCCTCTCGAACGGCGAGGCGAGCGAGACGGCGATGTAATTTAAAATCCTGCGGGACCCCAAAAAATAATTTATACTTTTACGTGGAAAGAAACAATAGCTATAAATATGACTGATTCCCTCGAAACAAAAAACCCAGCACGCATCGGCTGTATCGCCATCTTCGTCCAACGCACACCCAGCATAGCACCGCTTGAATACAACAACACAATAACTCCAATATAAACCTATAAAAATAAACGTACATTTTACTAAGTACAAAATTCGAGAGAGCCGGACGAAAACGGACCTAATCGACCAGCTCGACAAGGACGCGGCCGATCGCGCTCGAAAATTCGATTCGAACAAATAATAAAAAACGAATGAGTTATGAGCTCAGATATTTCTCCGTCCGGACCCTCTGAAGAACAGAGCGGCGCCTTAATTCATCCGCAGGTAAACTTTTTCGGGTATTATTAATTTGTCTCACAACCTGACAACCAACATAACCTAATAACTTTTATTCAAGCGCGTTATCAAAGCGATTATCGAAGGCAACAAGGCGCAGTCGAAAGGATTTTGGAAATTTGGTCCGCTTCGCTCAAATTGTGTTTAAACCTTTCATAAATTCGGTAATGTTACCAATATTTACGAGTTTCTTTAGCCGGTCATGGTTCCTCCGTGATTTCGTGCATTATTTCTTCTTCTCGACGCAAGAATTTACGTTCATTTCTTCGCGATTTCAGCACGTAGCGAGGTATGGAATGCCAATTTTCGATCGTCTTTTTTCCGATCCACGCTTTGCGAATTATAATATACAGAATTGGCGATGTTTTTACGAGGTAGGTGGTATCAATTGTTAGATGAATATGGTAAGGAGTTACCTTGAGAGCTGGTATTTACATGCAAGACGAAGGCTCCAGTAAACAATTAACTCTCGAAGATATTTATCACATTGTCCACGTATTTATTTATGTAAAGCGTACATTTATTACTAAACGAAGTAGACAGCCATCGTTGATGCAAGCTGATGGTGATATTTCTATATAGAAATAATAATTAACACATCGATATTATCGTAGAGAATTGTATATTGGTATATTGTGAAAATAATCTTGTATTCTACCTCTATTAAGGAAGCAATGACACATTTCGATTTTGCCGGATGATTTTCTCGGTGAGGTTGGTGATCGGTATACACCTCGGCTTTCATCCCTGTATTTTTTTCTTTGCTGGTATTTGGAAGAATTCAGAACCTAACCTAAAGAGTTTGGGAGCAAATTCCGGTTTCTTTATAGTACTGGATTCGTATTAGTACCCAAGAAAGAGAGTTAGTGTAGTGCAAACTAACACATCGGGTCTCACCTAATTAGAAAATGAACAACCGCTGTTAAACAGCGATGAAAACGGTCGCTAAGATCGTTCGCGCGCGCCTATCAATAAAACATCTCATCGGCCAATTAATAAGTGATTCCTACTTCCTACCGTCTAGGCGGCCTGCTAGGTGCGAATTCTCGGAATGCTGGTCGTAACTCGTCGCAGATATTATTAGAGAAATTAGCTCCGCGACCGTGCGCGTCGCAATAACGCCTCTTTTACGATTTTCCTGAAACGCGTCAACTAATTTATTGCCTCTTCGGCTGCGTTGCGTCGCAAACGTAACGCTACTTAGTGCGGCTTGGGTTAGGTTATGTTCGCGAATGCGTATTGATTTTTTACTGCCTCGGGACGGTGCGATTCGAGACGCGCTCGCTTTGGAGAAATCACCAATTGTTACAACGCTACGATGCCATCCTCTCCACCAATAAGACAAAATCTATCCAACAGCGCACCTATACATCTATAAATTGTCCTCAATTCTACCCAGATCGACGATCTACCCGAATCGACGATCTACCCGGATTAATGATCTATCCGGCTCGACGATCAACCCGGCTCGACGATCTACCCGGCTCGACGATCTACCCGGCTCGACGATCTCCCCGGATCGACGATCTACCGAATCGACGATCTACCCGGATTAATGATCTACCCGGCTTGACGATCTACCCGGCTCGACGATCTACCCGGCTCGACGATCTACCCGGATCGACGATCTACCCGGATCGACGATCTACCCGGATCGATGATCTACCCGGCTCGACGATCTACCCGGATCGGCGATTACCCGGATCGGCGATCAGGGATGTTTGTTAGCCTAAGCCTTTTCTTTTCGTCAACCGTTGAACTGGTTAGTTATAATTGGTGTTAACCTACAAATAAAGCATAGGAAATGAGAAGACCAACCGTTCAAGCTGATACATTGACAGTTTATTCGGGTTTTCAAATCTAGTATTCGCATTCCAACCGAGAATATTAGATCCCATGAAACGATTTCCTATGATTAAATTCCTGATTTGGTTTCTATACCAATTAGCTGTAACGGGAAGATGTTTACACTGAAAATACACAAAGAAATATGAAAGCTGGTTTATCGATTATGTGCGTATATAGATTTCACAAGCTTATCTTCGAAATGAGTAGGCGTGAACCATTTTCGGACTCCGAATTTGGTAATTTTTCAGCTGTGGCAGCTTTCACGTCAACTTTTCGTGGCAATCAATTACACTAATAGAGAAGCGTTACACTTTATTAAAAAGCGACGTACGTCCGAAAAAAGGTGAAATTGATTTAATCTTCAAAACCGTACGGACGAATGCTAATAACTTAATTCGTTGTGGTGGCACGCCCGAGGGCATAGAGGCGATCGTTAAGCATTGCGCAAGACGTGAAAAGCGCGTTTATTTATCGTACGCTTCGCATCAATTTGCAAAAGTCGATTTTTCAAATATATTACCGGAGCAAATTAAAAACTTCGAAATCAGGATTCGAGGTTAGGTAAAAAATCTGCCCCAGGCGAATTAGAAATGAGAACTTCTTCGTGTTCATCATTATCTTCTTCCGTATGAGGAGTAATTTCTTAATTTAGACAAAAAATTGAATACAGACGAAGACTGACGATCCAATACTGTTATATATATATATATATATATATATATATATATATATATATATATATATATATATATATATATATATATATATATTCCTTTAAATTCGTGACTTGTAAATTTCGAAATCGCAGAAATCTTTATCAAAAATAACACAAAACAAAGTCTTACTTAACCTACAAACGAAATTTCTAATCTGCATTATCTGATCTCGCTGTTGTCATAACGTTTACTGGCTTAGCCAACGAACGTTAGGGAATTGGGTAGCGTGTTGGTAGCCCTGGGCGATCTTCTAACACCGAAATAACAATGGGACCCATACTGACCTCTGATCTGAACAGGCGTACCACCGAAAAACGGTACAAGACACACAGAAATGACGCAAGGCTGGACCGTTTAACTTGAAATTTTATCAGTTTTTCTCATCTACGACTTTCGAAGCGATCCAATTCCTAATTCATTAATCATAATTAATTGACTTGAGAAACACTCCCGGATCTCCTCGAGGATATTTCCTGGCATAAAGTCAAGTTTAAACCCGATTGTGTCTCGCTGCCCAGAATTTCAGCTATTCCCAGTAATTTAGAACGCAAAATTTTACGAATTGTTCATCTCAGACGCTGTCGCGGTATTAATTTTGGACCGCTTAATATATTCTGTGTTTATTACGTTTTAAATTATAGGTAGCCGCCGTATGTATATATATATATATATATACATATATATATATATATATATATATATATATTGCATATATATACTGTGGCGTATATATACGGTGTGTCCCCCGATGGACCTAACTATACCTATAATGGACGTAATATTTAATTTCTCGAGAAAAAGTCATTCTTTATAAAGGGTTTTTCGGAATTAGATCAAAAATGAACACTTTAGTAGAAGGAGATAATGCTCGTCGATTAGAATTTTTCCTATTAATGGGAGAACGAATTATGGTCGATAGATTTTTCTACAGAAAAATTATTTTCTCTGACGAAGCGACGTTTACCACAAATGGAGTTGTTAGTTCACAGAATTGCAGATATTGGTCTCAAGAAAATCCAAATTTCCGTATTACAACCAATTCTCAAAAATATAAAAAAGTGAATGTTTGGTGTGGGATTTATTACAAGAAAATAATTGGACCATACCTTTTTGTACGGTACTGTAAACCAAAACACTTATTTGATACGTTGGAAACTTTTTTGCTACCTACTTTGGACGAAATCAACTTACAGCTCAGGTGTTCACTACACTATCAACACGACGGTTGCCATGCTCATAGCGCATATCAAGTCAGGGAACGGTTGAACAGACATTTTCCAAATAAGTGGATTGGACGATTCGGCCCTATAGGATGGTCACCACGTTCACCTGATTTAACGCCGCTTGATTTCTTTCTGTGGGGTTATTTAAAACAGAAGGTGTATGCGAATAATTTTCATGATAATGTAGGCATTCTAATATTAAAAATTAGGGAAGCAGTAGACGAAATAAATGAAGAAACAATTCATTTGGTGTAACGGGAGTTTAGAAGAAGATTGGAAAAATGTGTAGCTGTAGGAGGGGAACATGTTGAGTAATGTTTTGTTAAATTACTTTGTTAAAAATAAATAAAATATAAAACTTAGAATACAACAATGAAATTTGATATCTGGGCATAAATTTAAATATAAAACAACATTTTCGTGTTTTCTAACCATCCTGCATGTTAAATCAAAATATTGACAATAGATTTGGTCGTGGATCTGTGATGGTTTGGGCTGGAATCAGTATAGACAACAGAACTGTTCTTGTTCTGGTTCCTGGTAGACTAAATGCCATGAATTACATAGAAAACATCTTGGAGGACCATGTGGTGCCTGCTGCATATGGCGTCGGTCAAAATTTCTTCCTAATGCAGGACAACGCAAAGCCACATACCGCCGGCATCACCATAAACTTTTGACAAGAACGTGGAATTCAGGTCATGGAATGGCCGGCGTTAAGTCCTGACCTGAATCCTATTGAACACGTGTGGGATCAGCTTGGCCGACGTGTTCGCAAGCGCCCTTTGTTTTGCGTTATTACTTTACATTTTTAAGTGTAACTTAGAAGTAACGAAGTATTATATAAGTATTAATACAGTATTTCTAGCACCGGAATATGTATTAGACCTAATAATACTCTCTGATACTCCCGTAATTATTATAACAGAGAGGGGAGGATGTTTAGTGATCCGTTCTATGGAAAAGGAAACACTAAATAAGCGCTAAAATGAATTCTCGAGTACTCGAGTGCGAGTATGGAGGCATAGCGTCAATGCGGGAGACGGCAGGGGGGGCTTCACCCATTCTACAAACACTAAATTACCATAATCACATCAATTGGAGGCAATGAAAATCTCCACCAGTCCCACGACAATTGCCCCCCAATTTATATCAATTTAAATCTTTTTATTATTCATAAAATTTCATATCTTGCCTGTACCGAGCACGCAACTAGCTACGGTCCGTTTATTGAGTGTTTTAAGACCAATTGAACGCGACGTACGCAAGCCTGAGCCGAACGCAGAAGTGGAAACTTTCATTGGATTAGATGATATCCAATTTATTCGTTATAACCGCTGAAAACATCGTGATTGATCGTTAAAAAACAACGTTGTACGTCATAAAACAACCAATTTATACAATCTGTAGGAATTAGATGCGTAATATTGATGATTTTGATAGACAGAGAGTAACATAACCTCTTTCTGTCAACCATGCTACGCGCACTTTGCCTATGCATGTCTTTGGTCATCGAGCTTATATGACTAGAGGGAGCGTGACGGGCTTTGTTTGTGGCCAAAGATAATAAGGTCGAAAGTCGTATATTTTCTCGTTCCCAATGTAACGCACCAATGAGCGGTCAGATTAAACTGGCGGCTATATGTCAAATTTGAATTAGGTAGTCGCGTATGGCGTGAAAGGTAACCTCACAAAATAAAAATCCTTTTCTGTTTTTGAATGTACATACATTTGTAGTACCTGTTATAATTGTGACATTTGTTAAAAAAGCGATTAAACCATCCAAGAGCAATTATATATTTATATAGTAACAACAGAATCCATTTTTTTATAGGTTTGGACAAAATGTATTCTTGCGTGTAAGATTTTATTTGTCTGTATAGCTTGACCAGCGAGTAGTTGCATCGAGAGCGTTGCGCAGTACTCACGTCACGTACTCATTATATTTACGCTCTGCGCACCGCTGTCGAATCAAGTTTAAGTTGGTTGTACTATACACGATTTGTTTATTTTCTTTAATAGGAATATGGGTAATAAACTACAGGCAAAATACAACTTATAATAGGAAAATATTTTATTTGAACATAATTTAACCACTGGTTTTTAAACAAAATGGTCTTGGTGTAAGAACTACGTACTCTTTTTTCTGATTCTAATAACATGGTTTTACACAAATAATATGCTCCATTAATGTTGATAAATTACACACTTTTTGTCTTAATCGCATGTTGTAACGAGACAATTGGCGAATTCGAGCAATTTTCTTGCTTATGGTAGTTCTTGCTAATGCTAAAACTGCCCGTGCTTGAGGAGACGAAGATAAGTCTGAAGTATGTACGTCACCCATATATCGAGGATTGTAGCTACAATAAAATAACGTTAAAATATACCTAAAACAAAGTTACATATTACATAAATTTTCTCCTTTTTCTTGGCAGTGCTGAAGGATGTTCCGTTGGTGTTGCGCTGTGTGCCACTTTCAAAGCTCGTAGCCGTGGCAGTGATTGTTGACTCTGTGTGTCCACTAGTGTCTGCTACAACTGCATCGCTCATACTATCTGTGTCCGTATTTTCATTTGGTAGATCACTCATAACAAAAATACTTGGCACCGCACTACGGGAGAGTTATGGTCTTCCGTCTTTTCCCAGTTTATAATCGCTATTAGAAAAGTGTCTTGAACACAACACAGATGTTTTAAAACCCCGACTTTTTATAGGTATAGCTTCAATCCGAGCTTGTTTTGAGTCTTGAACTGTTGGAAATCTACGAGAAGGTATATGTTATAATTTAATATTACTGTATTGCGGTAATAAAGGTCATACCTGTGACACGTTATATTTTTTGATGCTGCCTTTTTACAAAAGCAGCAGTTTCGCCCCATCGTTATCTCTTAACCATCCAAGGTACCATCTACATGCAGTCATGCATCTACATAGGTAAACAAACTCATAACCTCGATGTAAACATATGTTCAAAATAATGGCGGTATCTAGCATCTGTGCGCATGCGCGAACAATGTGCACGAGAATCTACACGAAATTCGACCTTATTGACAAGGTATGTTGGGCCACAACAAGCCAATGCATTGGGATAGGCCGTACTCCGTCTAGTTATAGATGGTCTAAGTCTTTGGTAGCCAAATTTAGTTCGACTAACCCTGTAAAAGCGGTGAAGGCAAAATCACGCGCGCTACTATACCGACAACGAGATGTCATATTGACGTTTAATATGACTTACATCATTATACTTCATATAGCTCTTGCGCTGGCGCTGACTTGCGCACTTATTTATTTCCTTTTCTGCCAGCCGCGTAGCCTTCGAAGGGCAGTTTTTATTAGTTTTTGCGTATACGAGTTTGTTAGTTTTGTAGTGCTTACATCAATATGGTATACACATGTTCTGTACCAAATTGTTCATCAGTGGGGAAAAGTGTTCAATTCCAAATATTGTACTACGTAGTATTTTTTCTTTCAATTGTTAAATGATACTCGTATTAATTTTCGTACAGTATTTAAGATATGGATAACATAACCATTGGCAGAACCGATTTGTTCGAAATTCCGATGGCAAAAGTACGAAAAAATCGCAGAGCATGCAAAATTAATTTTCCAGAAGACCTGCGGTTTAAGAACAATGAAAGCACCACTAATTTGTCCTCTTTAATATATTTGCTAGTAGATGATAAAAGCACAACAACAAAATAATTATTATTCAGTGCCCAAGAGATTTTTTTTAATACATCGAGGTAGATTTTGTACATATTCGTTGATAGAAAACAAAACCAATGCCTGAAACTCAACTTTCCTTGCCTGGGTCCGCAGATGAGACTGCAGATGTACCAAACAATGGCCACAAATGTACGCATTCATTTACCAGGATTCTCCCGGACTGGTCAAATAAATTATGGTACTTCTCAAATAGAGAGAGGGGTGAATATATGAAAAAAATTATTTGATTTACGCCAGATTTTTCTCACAATATTGACCCGGTTTATTATTTGAATATTCTTTATTTAACGAATAATGGTATTTAATTACTACATGTTCACTACTTAAGTTCAAAGAAAGAAATAGTTGGTACTCTAGTAGTTCTGGTTTAATGGTACTCAATGAAACATTATTACTAAGTTGAAGTAAGAAATATTTTTTTCAGTTTAATAAAATTACATTAACTATTACAAATTATGTTTAATTTAACATCAATTTTATATTTATGGACAGCAATAATAAGTAACCGACCTTTCCTGTTAATCCCTTGAGTCTCAAAGGCCTTCTCTGGTTTCCTCCGGATCCTATTGTTATTCTTGTACCATAATATGAGATAAATCATTGATATAGATATATGCATAACATAAATATATAAATTCAAAATAAGTAGCGAACTATCAAATATCTATTGTTTGGAAACAAAAATTAAAATAATATAATCTAATGTTATTGTATTATTTATTGTTATATAGATTATATTTGGCAGCGTATAATTACTACATGTAAGAAATGTTTATCTTCCAAGTCGCAGAAATTGTATAGGATGGCTTTACAGTACAAGCAAAGGGCAAAATGGTACAAACTTACAAACAAGGAAGGGATAACCAGAGCAATGAAGTTTGCTATTTGCAATGATTACATTAAAACTTCAACGAATGAAACCACTATAAAATTTGTTATGGGTCAATTAAGTAATCAAAGGAAGAAGTTTCTGCTGTTGTTGTGCCTTCAACTTACATGTTTTTTTCATTTTATTATTCTCAACATACTTGCTATCAGCATTCAAAATTGGATAAAATAAATTTTCATTTAACAAGTTTGTTTGAATTGCTTTTTTTTCCTATTTTATTCATAAATTTAATAATGTAGGTTTGAAGTCACATTATTAATAATTTATAACATTAATAACATCAATTTTTCCACAAAGATTTTGTTAGTGCTCTGCAACAATAACATCATACTTTTATTATTTCCGAACTAATTTTACTTTTAAATTACGGTAGAAGCGGCAATGAGACCACTAGCGATAACGCCTATAGCGGGGTTAGTTGAACTAAAATTGTATGAAAAAATCAATGGGCTGAGTGGCCTATCTATATTAGTATATACGTATATTATCTATGAACACAACTCAACCTATAACTCAGCCGGTAACTGTATAAATTTCATCTGACAGTTAACCAAAGCTTTCAAAAAATGGTTGAACAACTAACCACTGAAGAATCCGATCAAATTCACCAAATGTTCCTCATCTACGATCAAGAAGGTGATGGAAGGGTAAAGACAGACCTAATGGCGAATATCATGAAGAACCTTGGTCAAACTTGTTCAGATGAGGAGATAGACGTCTTCAAGTTTCGTGTTGATCCTTTCAACACAGGTGAATTCGAATATCCTGATTTTCTTGAGTTGGTGGCAAGCAAGCTTGAAAATACCGGTGATGCTAACGAATTAGCAACTTGCTTGGAGGTTTTTGAAGACCCTGAACTCCCCGAGGAGAGAGGGCTCATCCGTGATAATATTTTGAAGCATTACTTGACTACGATTGAAGATATGTTGACGGAGGAGGAGGTTAGCGAGGTATACAGGGAGGTTCTGATCACTAACGATGCCCAGATCAGCATAGAGGAGTTGGTTGACGTCCTGACCTCTGGTGAGGAGTCAACTAACTTCTACAACCGTATAATTCTGGACCTTCCACCGTTCACCACATGTAAACCTGAAGAAGAGAGTACTGGTTGCCTAACACTCTCAACAAGTGAAGAAGACAACAAAGTAGAAGCTGAAACAACTACTAATTGGTTGTAGCTTGATACCTATTTATATATTATATTTCATTTTATGTATCTTTTGATACCAAAATAAATCTCCTCGTTTTGTGGTATATATATAGTAGGCAAATAGTTTTTTTTTGTGGTAGAAATTGCTTTTGACATAGCAAAAGCTATTTGCCAGGTCAAACAGTTATGGAGTCTTCATTTATACTTTTCAAGCTATTTGCCTAGGCAAATGTATTCGCCCAAACTGTTGTTAGGCAAATAGCATTTAGATTTCAATCCCGTTTGATTTAAAAAAACGTTTCTTTACACCAAAGAAATCAATTTGTAACCAATTTCTATACAAGAACAGATTTATTTTCTTCAAAGAATTTTTTCCAAATTTAAAAATGACGTAAATGGACCAGGAAAAATAGTATAGTAAGGGCAATTATTTCACTTGAAAAGGCGATTTCACAGTAAACTTAAAATGACAAACTACCAGGGAAATGGAAAAAATTAAAGCTGTATGTGTTCCTAACAAATAATTATATAGTATATCTCTCCACGGGTTGAGGTACACAGAGGAAACAAATTTGTATTGTGATTTTTCAAAAATGTCAAACTCCTACTTGTGGGTTATTCCGCAGTAACGTGTCACACCCGTCACGCCCGTTTAACGAGTATACATAAACAATGGGTGGCTTTTATTATTATTTTGATGCGTCATTATAACAAAAAGACGAGTATTGAAGAGAATTGAAGTAAATAATGAACTAACTGCCAAAAATTGAAAAATTGGTTTTATTATTGGTTTGCAAACTTCCATAATAAAATGAATAATATATTAAACCAGATCTTGTTTAATTGTTGCATTTTTTTGAAACTATTTACGGTTTGGGAATTATTTTGGGTGTTCCGGTAATTTTGACAAATAGGGTATTCCGGTGTTTTTGAAATTGTCATTTTTTACAAAGTATGGGTGCTACTGTTTGCTACTTCACAAGTAAAATATCAAACATTATTTTAAATTAAGAGAAATCGTTGTTTGAAGTTTGAATCAGGGTTGGTCTTTGTGACGTCACAAAGACCGCTCAAAGTGAGCGACTTGACAACGTTGCTATATCTAGGGTGCACGTAGTAAATTATTGTCTTCTGTTGTGTCAACGTTTAGAATCCCTTCTTTGTTGACACCTGCTTTGGTTATTGAGGTTATATCAAACACTTGTTCAAAATGTATAAACTCCAACGCCGACATTGTTCTGTGCCGGGCTGTAACAGCAGTAGAACAGTAACTCCTGATAAGATTTTCTTTACATTGCCGACTAGCGAGATGAGAGATGTTTGGCTTCAAGTTTCAATGATCAAATCATCTCTCAAAAAAAGTTACCTTTATTCGTTGTCAAACAACAGGGTCGCCAACCGTCAACTTGGCCGATCAGCTGTTCGAGAGCTGTCCGCTGTTGCCACCGCTACTAGGGATCGGTAATCATCGTGTATTTCCGAGGGTGGTCGGTAAATTCAAACGAAATGCACTTTTAATTGCAATTATCTCATAGAAAAACTAAATAAAAAAGCTCATAGCTTAACTTTATGAATCCTCATAAATTGTACAATAGGTTAAACCGAATAACTGCTTAAATTTTGATATGACCGGAATACCCTATTGTAGATAGATGTTCAAACTGATAAGTTTTATGAAAGACCTTTTTAAATAGCCGTGACGGTCGTTACCAGCACAGCGATCTCTTGGTTTAAAAATGTCAATAAAGACTCCATATCTATTGGTCCAGGCAAATAGCTTTTACCTAGGCAAAAGCCTTTTACCAGAAACAACCATTTGCCTACGACATAATATATACAACGTAGGTATTGCATTACATATTTTATTTAAAGAACATCGCATATAACATCTGGTCCCAACTTTTTTTTTGTCTTGGGCATTCATAAATACGACAAACGGATGTCTACGGCTTGTTCCTTTTTGGCGTACACTCGCGAAACGGCGACTTCTGTTTTCTGCAGCTACCTACCACTCACCGTAATGTGTGTTATTATGTATAGCATTGACGCAACCTTTAGCTCCCGTACTATAATTTGCATTTGTAGGTGTGTATTCACAACTCTAACCGACTTCTCCTTTTTTTTCAGCGATGATGGCCCAGAGTCTAGCCCCCACCCATCATAGGGACTCCCTATCTCAATCAAGTTTGCTCATGAACAAGACGCAAAGCCAAATGGACTACTCAAAATACGTCAAAAAGTTCTCCTCGTCTTTGGAATGCGGAAGTTCCTATTGCAAGGACTTGAATTATCGGTAAGTTTGAAAAAATATGTCAAAAATTTAACCTTCCAACTGATACCACTGTGCAACAGTGAAAATATACTTTTCACGAGGCATAGTGTAAGTTGTAAAGCTTGTACAACTGAACAAAATGGCATATACGAAATTTCCCATTATTTTCATATTTTCTGAACTTTAACAACAGTTCGATGACCTGTTACAATCCATAATTTTTTATTTCTATTTTTTTATTGAAACCCGATTTAAATTTGCGTTTAATACGAGTTTGTTTATTAGAATTGGTTGAAATTTGACTGAGTTATCGAAGTTCAATCACTGTCTTGACATTCACACTAGGCATAAGGAATATACCTACGGCCCGACCGTAATAAATCCGTACTCTTGATTCACATTAACTAGACATTATTTTGACCGGGGGAAGTTAGCCATAAAAGTTATCCATAAAATTTTTTTTCATCCGATTTTAATGAATGACACATTTTTGGAAAGCCCTTAACGTACTGAGTCTACAGTAGTTATTGCAGAGGGCGCAATTCATAACTACTACCTAAAAAATTAAAAAGAAAGTCATTTTTTGCTTAAATTACCACATTTTTACAATCGCATATCTCCGTTAATGCTTTACCAATTACGACATCTCTTACAGCAATCAAAAGTACAAATGTAGACCATACTTCCATAGTTATTGCAGCCCAACTTTCCACTAATTAGTGGGCTAAAAAAATTCCTGAACTTTGACTATTTTTATCCAGGGATGCGAGTATGGAAGCATACACCGTTCCAGTAGAACAGTGAGCATAACCCCTTTTTATCATCCGATTGTAACAAACTATACACCAAACGAAAGAGGAAGCTTGTCTGCACTTACGCAAGTTATTGCAGTCCAAGTTTCCGCTAATTAGTGGTCTAAAAAAATTCATGAACTTTGAATATTTTTACTTTCGAGTATAGAAAAATACATCGTTTCAGAAAAACCCTATGCATAACTTGTTTTATCATCTGATTGTAACAAACAATATACCAAACGAAAGAGGAAGCTTGTCTCCACTTATGATAGTTATTGCAGTCCAAGTTTCCGCTAATTAGTGTTCTAAAAAAATTCCTGAACTTTGAGTAGTTATGAATTGCCCCCTCTGCAATAACTACTGTAGACTCAGTACGTTAAGGGCTTTCCAAAAATGTGTCATTCATTAAAATCGGATGAAAAAAAGTTTTATGGATAACTTTTATGGCTAACTTCCCCCCGGTATCATTTTGCTCGTTTATTACCTTGTTTTATTGTATTTTAGTCTATCTAATATGTTATTAAGTACTATTCGACTTGTACCCAAATATCGTCAAATCATTAATCGACAATCTTAACCTATTACAATTGTGTATACTATTAGGACGATGTAGGTCTTCAGTATCACCAAATTTCATATAAAATAACAATCAAACTGATCCATAAGCAGTAAGAAATCAGCTTTAGTGCATGCTTCAGTGCAAATATATAAAAAAGGAAAATGTGTGACAATCGCAATAAGTTTTGTTACGTCTGCGGAATGTTTGTGGACAAACAGCCTCGACTACAATTAGTAAAAAGTAAGTCAAAATTGTAGTTATGGAAATCAAAAAATGTTGATAGCTCAAGAACTGGAATGGCCCTTTCTACTCCGATGATATGGCATCATTAAACTTAAAGAAAAAAAAAACAAATGTCATAATTGTAAGAAGGATCAGTACTGCTGGTACGTCCTATAAAATAAGTATCCATAGTCAGCTTAATGTTGTATCAATTCTCTCATGTTATACATCAAATTATAGATTAAGGTGTATTACTTGCTGTGGTAATATACAGGGTGTCCCACTTTTTTTCCCGCAAAATTTTTTTTAGATACAAAATGTCATTCTGAATATAAAGTTTCATATGAACTTAGGGGTTTTTTCAATTCCTTAACAAGTTAGAGCTGTTCAAAATGAAAATCAAGCATTTTTTTCAGTTGTTTTATAGGCGGCTTTGATACGCATTTATCAAGAATGCTTTAAAAATAATACTTCAGGTTGATTTTATACGTCACATTGCTGTCATTCTAGTAATTCTAATAACAGGATTGTTATTGCATTTTCACAAATAATTATAAATCCGAACAATATTATGCCCAAAAAATTTACTAACAGTGAATATGCCGATATTCATTTTATTTATGGATACTGCAATGGAAATTGTCGAAGGGTACGGAGGGAATGCCAAAGAAGATTTCCAGCGAGAAGACTTCCGGATGCTGCAGTGTTTAGTAATATTCATAGAATTATTAGAGAAAATGGAATAAGGGGAAGACCAGTGGGAGATCACAACCAAGCAGCTCAAAAATTAAGAAGAGTTAATGCAAGAGTTTCGCATGCTTTGGACGAAAACCGTAATTTAAGTGTAAGGCATGCAGCGCGCCATCTGAGATTGCCGAAAACCACTGTATGGAGAAATTTACGCAACGATAGACGAAAAGCATTCCGTTCAAAAAAAAAGTGCAAGAGTTACTGCCCCAAGATATTCGAAACCGGTTAGATTTTTGTCGTTGGTTTGTTGATAGTCCACAAGAAGTAAGAAATAAAATTATCTGGACAGATGAGGCAACATTTACTCGTCGTGGAATTACAAACCGCCGTAATTTTTGCGTATGGGCCCACGAAAACCCTCATACAACGACAGTAATATCTTATCAGCATGAATTTAAAGTAAATGTTTGGGCTGGTCTGGTGGGATCACATCTGATTGGGCCTCACATCCTTCCCGACAGAGTGGATGCAAAATAGTTTTCTGTTATTCTTAGAGAACAGTTTGATAGATTATTTGGAAGATGTGCCAATTAGTTACCGACAAAATGGATGGTTTCAGTTGGATAGCGCTCCAATTCATTACGCAAGACAGGTGAGGTACTGGTTAAATAACGATTACAACCAGCGTTGGATTGGTCGCGCCGCGCCTGTTCAATGGCCACCGCGTTCGCCTGATATTACTCCTCTGGACTTCCATATTTGGGGCTACGTTAAGTCAGAAGTGTACAAAACACCGATAAATACAAGACATGCATTACTACAAAGAATTCAAGCCGCTTTTGATATGCTTAAAACAAATGTGGAATCACTACGTAGTGTGCAAGAATCCATAATAATTCGTTGCCAAAAGTGCATAGATGTTGGTGGAGGTCATTTTGAACCATTTTTTTGATGTATTTTATTTTCTTCTTCGTTAATGTATTGTTTATTACTTATCCAGTTTTTGTTTTTGTTTTGTTAGTGTTTGTTAAATAGGTATTATTTATGAGAAAAAATTAACAAATAAATTGCTACTAAACTTATTACCAGTTATTTGCTTTTTTTGCTGTACGAACCGCCAGCATAAAACGGGTGATTAACATCAACCAATAACGAATTCACCAAGTACCCAAATAATATAATTGACCATTTTATTCGTCTGATTTCTATGGAATGGCGTTAATATAAGATTTAAAAGCCAACTCAGAATTATTTTGAAAACAATTTTTGTCAGTTGTCATTATTTAAAAAATGCTCGATTTTCATTTTGAACAGCTGTAACTTGTTAAGGAGTTGAAAAAACCCCTATGTTCATATGAAACTTTTTAATAAGAATGACATTTTGTATCTAAAAAAAATTTTTGCGGGAAAAAAGTGGGACACCCTGTATATGTATTAGTTGTTGTTGTTGTATCCACGCTACGTGATAAAATATAACTTATTCATGTACTCGAAGAAGTAAAGTTTTGAGTGAAAAAAGCATGTAAGATATTGATATTTTTACGTGAAATTTTGTACACTTATAGAGGAAGGTGTAACTTAGACCTATTATGTGGTACATTTTTCAATATTAACCCGAGTTCTTCGTAAAAAAATTGCAAAAACAGCCAATTTTATGTCATATTCAGAAATAGATTTGTCAAAAGCGAACAGAACTATCAAAAATCTACCACTAGACGCAAAATTATATATCTTTTAACTTTAATTTGGTGTATTTCTTTTACGATTATGTAAACTAATTGCTAAGCAAAACGTAGGGGGTATATATATTACGGATTCAAACAGGTCATCAAATTGTTGTTAAAGTTGAAAAAATCTGAAAATAATTGGAAACTTGTGAACGTCCATAACTTTTCGATTTGTCATTGGATCTGACCGAATAGTACATCTTTACAATAGTCTATGCTTCCTCGTTCATTTGCATTTCTTATTTTGAAAATCGAATGGAAAATGGCGGGTCAACAACTTCCGCTATGTCTCGAGAAAAGTATATTTCGTTTCTTTTTATTGACACACTGTACTTAACCATTATTTGTTCCTCAGCGAACACTTCCACTGCCTCGACTGCAACTCTCGCGTCTTTATCAAAAAAGAAGAGATGATCAGGCATTTCAAGTGGCACAAGAAGCGTGACGAGTCCCTCCAGCATGGTTTCATGAGGTACAGTCCACTGGACGACTGCTCTGATCGATACTCGAACTGTACGCACAACAAGAAGCAAACCCACTACCACTGCATCAAGGAGGGCTGTGATAAGGTATACATATCAACGTCCGACGTGCAGATGCACGCTAACTACCACAGGAAGGACTCTGCTATCATCCAGGAGGGTTTCCAGAGATACCGAGCAACTGAAGAGTGTGGTGCTTCGTTTTGTACGTTCTTCGGGCAACGCACCACGCATTTCCATTGCAGGAGGCCAGGTTGTAGGTATACGTTTAAGAATAAGTCCGATATGGAGAAGCATAAGTCGTACCATATCAAAGACGAGCAGTTATCCAGGGATGGGTTTAAGAAATTTATGAAAAACGAGGTCTGCCCGTATGAAAACTGTCGGTTTTCAAAAGTCTGTAATCACATCCACTGCATAAGACCTCAGTGTAACTATGTCTTGCATAGTTCTGGTCAGTTGTTCTCCCACAAGAGGAAGCACGAACGTAAAGACTCAGAACTGGCTTACAGGAAGTATAAGCTTGCTCAAAGTATGATGAAGACGCTCCAAGATGGTGGTATGGGCGTGACTTTTCCAAGGGAATACGAACAACAGTTTGAAGGACTAAACCTCAGCATGTTCAACCAGAATTCAGCGTCAAACTTGTCTACGTCTGAGACTTTGAGTGAGAGGAACTCACCTGTCAGTTACGAAGATGCTGAGAGTACTTCCATCATAGATTTATCTGCGAATGAATCCAATATGGCTCCCCAGGAAGAAAATCCGAACTGGAACGGTGAGGATTTCTGGAAGAAGTACTGCCAGTTCTTCGGGAGTCAAGAACACTGCACTGAGAGCTGTGAATATAGCTATAGCGACCACTACCACTGCTTATCGGAGCATTGCAACATGGTTTTCAAGTAAGTTTAAATTCTTTTTGTACATTTTTTGTGAGTTTACTAATGAATCGATCATTGTGAAAGTGGATATTCAGAAACCTTAGTTTTTGCGAATTTGGGAGCACTTTGAAAGAAAAACTCGATATTTCGACTAAGAAATCGGTCTTCATTTGTCTATAAAATAAATCGTAATTGTGTATCAAACTCAAAAATGTGTTAAGACATGTGTTAAACATGCTCAAAAGAGGTTTTTGGGGTCTCTGATTCCAAATATGATATCAGATTTTCAAAATGTAAACAATTTGCGAATTGCATGAAACTTATATCCTGCAATATTAGAAGAGTTCTGATTCCAAATCTGACGTCAAATGTGCAAAACTCAAAATGGCGCAACCAACATGGCGACTGAAAATGTTAGAATATATCCGATTTGCATAAAACTTATTTCCTGCAATATTACAAGTCTCCCCATTCTCAGTCTTATATCCAGATTGAATTTTCAAATTCAACCGGTTTTCCAAATTAGTATTTTTTACAAAAAAATATAAATTACCCATTCTGTCTAATGGTGGAATTTGATATATTTGTACGTTTATGAATAATATTAATTGTTATGTGCATAAGGATGGATGTTTATGGATGTTTGTGTTGTTTATGGATGTTTGTATTATTTTGACAAAATTCAATTGATATAGATAACCAACCTTGCTGGAATCAATGACTTTTGTATTCTTTGACCAATTTCCACTATTTTTACAGAATATGCAAAGTAAACTTACCTACTTTTGAAAGATAAAGAAAATAATGTTCCAGCTTATTAAAAAACTGGTGTTTTCGACTAAGTTTGAGACATCCAGTGGGGTAACTAACGAACGAAGTAATTCTCTCGCATGTTCTCAAGTGCTCAGTTACAAAAACCATATCAATTCTCAACATCTTATTTTGTAATTCATCCCAATATCTGAATTTTTGTAGGAGATACACATTTGTAAGTAAAGTATTGCATTGTTTTTGGACCAGAAACACTGGCAAATCTGGCAGGCTGAATATGCTGCAAGGATCAAAACCGAACTTTGAAACGTATCATTTAGATTCCATGTCGACTTGCTGTTATTTCAACAAGTGCTGTTATTTCATCACACATTATTAAAGTATCACATACACGTTGAGTTTCGCTTAGTATAATTTAGTTTTTTATCCATCTGTTTATCTATAAATTTCTGGTCATTGTCTTTAAATTAATTCGTTGCTGGCACTAAAAACAATAGTAAAAACACTTTTAATCAAGTAATATTCGCTGCAAGGTTGAACAGCATTTTAAATTGCAACGGTTTACTTTAAATTATGTATCTTTAAATTATATATTAAAAATTATTGTTATTTTGCATCTCTTGCAAAGACGTATCCCCCTCCCCCGCACACACGACGCTACTGTCCCGCTTTACTACAAGAAAATTCTGGTCACCTTAGGCATATATGAACATGTGAAAGAACTTAAAATTATATATGTATTGATTGTTGAAAAGATATGAATGTAAAAAATCGCCCTATATATTGTTGCATTTTATGAATTTAGTATAGTTTTTACACAAGCAAGTACTATTGTGCGTTTTTCTTAAGTTTTTCTAAATACATAAAAGTGAATTCAATTCGATTTATCAGCCTGTGAATTCTGTTGAAAATTTGACATCAGATTTGAAATCGACGGCTTAAATATCACAGGAAATAAGTTTCAATTAAATCCGACAGTTTCTAGAGTTTGGTATGCAATATTAAATCCGCCATTTTGAATTTTGAAAATCTGATCCAAACAGATTTGGAATTAGAGATCCTCAAATGTCACAGGAAAAAAAGTTTCATGTCAATCTGAATATATTTTGATTTTGGGTCCGCCATATTGAATCCGCCATTCGCAATTTCCAAAATCTGACATGAGATTTGGAATCGGGATGCTTAAAATATGATCGGAAATAAGTTTCATGCGAATCCATAGCTTTCACATTTTTGGTCGTCATATTTGATCCGCCATTTTGAATTATTTAAATCTGGCATATTTGGAATCACGGAGATTGAGGTATCACACGGTATCACAGGAGGCAAGTTTCGCACGAATTCGCGAGTTTTTGGTTCGCCATATACTCTCCGCCATTTTGAATTTGACAAAAGAAGGTACAGATTTAAAATCAGTGACACCAAAAAACGCTTTGTCAACATATTTAATGCATATTTTACAATAGCCCAAGAAATCTATTGCAGTTCATATAAAATCGGATGAAGTCGGATGACATTTTCATACTATCTGCAAGCTAAAGGTACTACCTATCTGGTAGTATGCACAATTCGGCAGGATTGAGTGGAATATGTAACTTTTCTTGACTTACAGTCAAACAAACGCAACGAATACTAACAATACGAACCAGCTATTTTCCAATTTAAATTATAACGAAATATGTTATGTTTTTCATCATTATTAAAGTGGAAGAATATCCATTGTAAAAAAATTATCTACATAACCTTGCATACAAAGAAAATTGCACTTGAAGGAAGTATTCAATTATTGTACTTACAGTAAAGAATGATTCTCCCGTGCAACAAGTCGACTTTGGGGCTAATTCTACGAACTAGTTTCAAGTATAAATCAATTTTTTTGTGTTCCACATATGCATTTTTGACAATTGCAGCACTTTCATTATATTATTATCGTTTTTTAGTTGTAGAGATGGTGTTAGAGAACACGCAAGGAACCACGAGCAACAGGAACAAGTGACCGACAACTTCTTCACCACGGTAACCCAGCAGAACGGTGGTTGCGAAGACGGCTGCATCTACGAAGATAAAGAAAAACACTACCATTGCAACTGGGAAAACTGTAGGGAGGTTATCCTCCCGAATGATAAACCATTCAGGAGGCTGGAACACTACAAGATGCACGAGTATTCGAGGAAGCTGAGTCTGACGAAAGACCCATTGACAATGACTCACCTGGCGACGTCCATCGATGGTATGTTCTGCAGAAAGCGAGGTCGTCCACCGAAGAATCGTGTCATTGAAGTTTGGAATGATTACGCTCCAATGGGTGGTCAGAGTTTAATGGATTCCCCGCAAGCGATCTTCACCAGCTTCAAGCTACCGAAGCCATCGACAGCTGCGCCATCTAGCAGCAAGGAGATCGAGCAACAGGACTCGAACGATGATAGGTCTTCCAGCCCTCCCAGCAATGTATGTTTTACCCAGTGAACTGTATATACTAGTGATGGGCGCATTCGGATTACAAAATCGATTCTTGAAATAATCGAGATATCTCGATTATTATTTTTAATAATCGATTCTCAATAATCGATTTTAATAATCGATTTTGAATAATGGATTTTGAAGAATCGATTTTGAATAAGCGATTTTTAATAATCGTATGTTAATAATCGATTTTTAATAATCTGTTATTAATAGTCGGCTTTACATACATTTACATCAGTTTTATACCCCCCCCCCCCCCCGTCACCAACTTCGTAGCTCAACCCAAACCCAGATTATTAAAAATCGATTTTGAATAATCGATTATTAATCGAGAACAACTCGAGAACCAAATCATACGATTATGCGAATCACTCGAATACTGAAAATCGATTCTTGAAATAATACGAATTCTGCCCATCACTAATATTTACATCAAATTTAATTTCCTACTTTCAATTGTTTTTGACTTATGACGTCATCAACACTTTCTAAATAGCAATCCCATATTTTTTGTACGGGTATTGATAGATCTGTTAATTGTCGTAAAGATATTTCACAAAACTTATCGTTACATTAAAAAAAATTCGAGAAAAAGACAGTTTAAACTTAGGGTTATATTGATAACTTTCGTTTGTTTATGGTAAGCGAATAGGCGTTTTCAAAAACTGCATATCTCGTCAGGTTATTGCGTTTTTTACCTTTTTTTTCTGAAGCCATCCGCACCCCTGTTAAAGAATCGCTGTAAATGCATCAAAAACATTTAGGAATAAATTTTTGGAATTTCAGGTAAAAATACAAAGATTATGGTTTACTATGAGACCATTTTGAGGTTTCTAGGACAATGGGTTCGGCTGAAATAAAATAAAAAAGCGAAACACCACTGCCTTCCGCTATCTACCTACGGTAGTCAGACAGTGACACATAGCCCACGTCATCGCTCTGTCTCTTTTGCTTGCGCCTGCCTCACATCTCTCCAGCCAATATAAAGCACAGGTCCCTTCCAGTTATACGTAGTATATACAGTTCACTGAATAATAATAAGAATTTTTTATTTCGTTGTCGATAATCGTTATTCACATAATTTTCAAATTTGTCATGTTTGTTTCTATATTTAGTCAATATTTTCCGTTAATGCGGTTAAATTTTAAAATAACATTGTCGCCTTTTTATTGTTTACCAATTTTTTTATTAAGACTTTTGTGTCTGTATTTTTGGTTTTAATCATTCTGTTCTGTACAATTGAGTGAATTCCAACTAATATTGCCTTCGGATCGTTTATTAATTTGCTATAATGCTGGAAATTTGTATAGGAAATTAACAATACTTACTCCAGCATATTAATAAGTATTAAGCAATCTACTAAATTGGTTGGCAATCAGACCAATTCTTAAATTCTAGGATAAAAGTTTAATGATTCTGAAAAGTATATAATTACAAACAATTCTTAATAAAAATTATTAATTACACGTTAATTAACGATAGAAAGACAGCAAATATTAATGCTTCCATGTCTTCTTCTGCTTCCAGATTCAAGACTACAGCATGCAAGGATTTGACGTCTACACCGAAAATACGAAATGCTCGGATAACCTCTGTCCGTACCTAGGAAATATCCACTATCACTGTAACCAGAATCGATGCCTCTATGTGACAGATAAAGAGGATGTCCTTCTCATTCACAGCAAAGACTTCCACGACAACATCGATATCCTCGACGGTTTTGAGTTCTGCGATCGAAACGTCGACTGTCGTCTTCAGAGCTGTCCCAGCAACAAGATCAATAGACATTTCCACTGCACAAGACCGAATTGCAATTATTCCTTCGTCCAATACTCTACGATGGCTGTGCACAATCAGAAGCATCTGGACAACAAGGATCAGTTTGATCTCAAGATCAAGCCTGAACCTAAGGAGGACAACAAACCTGATGGCGAGAATCACCAGTTTAAAGCCATCAACTTGAGCCAAAGCTCCATCCAGCAAGACAACAAAGTATCAGGTAGGTTTTTATACTTGTAGTATTGTTTTTTCGTTGGTTTTTTTTCGTAGATGTAAAAACAAAAGTAGTTTGTTTTTTTTTTGTTGAGAAGATAGCGTGTATATATAGTTGTAAATAGCACCATCTATTCTCTTCTAGTGGTTAAGGCTTCGGGCACCTTTTATCCTACGTCGACTATACCGAACGATAAACAAGCAACACCGGACAGTACTAAAACTGTTCAGTCAGGTAATGCACTCCTAGTTTTAGAACCTCGTCTTACTTTGTTTGTGTTGTATGTTGTGGTGGTTGGATGTTTTCCTTTTTTGGTGTTCGTGGAGATCTTTTGTTATTATCACTCATGGTATTATTATTATTTCAGAACAATCGATGGGTGACATTAGTGGTAGTAACACGTTATATGGACCTGAGATCAGCTGTAGTCGGCCGTTCTGCAAGTTGAAGCGCAAATATCATTATCACTGCAACGCTTGCAACCAGGTAAGTACTGAACCACAATTTTCTCCCAAATTCCTCCTAATCTGCTAAAGAAGCAATATTGCAACAACTTTCTGTAATGTTGTAAGAAGGTAACTTGTGTAAATGTATTTGTGTTACGTTATTACGATGTTTGTGTAACAATGCATATCAATGCAATATGTCAATGACAACGTAACAAAAGTTTCGAGAAAAAGACAGTTGAAAATTAGGGTGGTATTGATAACTTTTTGTTTATGGAATGCGAATAGGCGTTTTCGTTTGATTTATTTGCGCTGAATACGAATGTGAGCTTGAATTTTGCATATCACATCAGGTTATTGCGTTTTTTAAGTTTCTTTTAGGGAGCCGCTCGCACCCCACTTAAAGAATCGCTGTAAATGCTTCTAAAATATTTGGGATCAAACTTTTGGGATTTCAGGTAAAAGTACAAAGATTAAGGTTTACTATGAGACCATTTTGAGGTTTCTAGAGCAATAAGTTCACCTGGTATAAATTTGTCAAAATTACCAAATCGCATTTATTACATTTTTTCCCCACTTTTTTTTTTTTCGAAAACCTTGCACGATAGAAAATTAAATTATTTTCTTCTTTCAATTTACAAAATTTATTTTCCCTAACTTATATATTTTTCAATTTTCAATTGTCTTTTTGTCGAAAATTTTCTTCTAAATGATCTACCAGTTTCAGTAAGAAAAAAATGGTGTCGCCATTTAAAAAAAAAAGGTAATGACGTTAAAACTCAAAAAATGTGTTTTAATAATTAAAAATTGACGTCTACAACGATGTTTTTAAAATAACACAACTTTTCAGAAATTTTCCCATGTTTCCATACTTTACGCGCTTGCTGTATGTGCGCTACAGGTTGCAGAACTTAATGCACATTATATTCTTTCTAGGGCGCATTATAATTTTCTCATGGTACAATTTAGATTCTTAAATGCGCTTATAATATTTTCAAATGCTGATTTATTTAAACTATTGGAAATATATTTTTTTCAATGAACAAGTATTTTTTAAGCTGCTCATTCTATTTATAGGGGTAATGATTGTATTGCACATTTATTTATTTAAGTGTACAAATATATTATTAAAGGGACAGTCAAATATATAAGTGCACAATTATTTATTCTAATGTACATTTATATAAATTTATTGCACATTTATTTTTTTTAATGCACAGCAATTTTTTGAATTGCTCAAATGTTTTTTGTATTGGACAAATATTTTTTGTATTGGACAAATATTTTTGGTATTGGTCAAATATTTTATCAAATGCTCATAATAAATGCACGTTTTATTTTATTTATTGCGCATATAATTTGTACTGATATTTAATTGACAATATTTTATGTACATAAATACATCATACATTTACATAACATAACATTACATTGAAACTTTGTTTCTACCTAAATGCATCATATCATATTTTTACATCTAGAGCCAATATTGCATTGACAACATTTTATCTACATAAATGCATCATCATATGTTTATAATATATAGATAACATTACATTGAAACATTTTATCTACATAAATGCATTATATTTGTACAATCTCGATACAACATTTCATTAACAACATTTTATCTACATAAATGCATCATGTTTATAATATGGAGACAATATTACCTTCAAATATTTTATCTACATAAATGCATCATATTTTACAATCTTGAGACAAGATGTCAGTGGCAACATTTTATCTACATAAATGCAACATATTTCTACAATCTCAGAACAACATTTTATTGACAATACTAGCTGAAATAATCTGCTGGGATCTTTTTTTAGCTTTTATTTAAGGTCGGTGTATTGTGTTGTCTGTATGCTAAAAATACCGTAAAAATGTTGTATTCTTGTAATTGTAATGTTGTTCAAATATTACAAAAAAATGTTGGTACATTCTACATATGATATGGTCAAAATATTACAAAAAATATTACTGGCTTGTAATCATAATGTTATTTAAATATTATTGTAGTGAAAATACGTTAGTGACTTGTCACAGTGATGTTGAAATAATGTTACTGATTTGTAACAATAATGTTGTTAGAAACAATGTTGCTGACTTATAATAATGATTACAAATTAGCAACTTTATAAAGAAATGTAAACAACGTCATAAATACAAATACCAGCAATAATATTATTTGCAATATTTAAACAACGTTACAACGTTGTATGTAATATGTAACCTAGACGTTTCAGTAACATTCATTATTATTTATCTGTGGTAGGACATAAGAGGTTGCCTAAATATAACAGTTATATAACATAATACATAAACCCAATATTTTACAAAGTCACAGAAATATATTGTAGAAATGTTGCGGCAATGTTTTCTTGTTAAGCGGACCACCACAACCCTCTTCTAAATTCCTCATAAACTATTATTATTAATGACCATCCTTGCAATTTTCAGGCTTTTTCTGAGATGGACAAGCTAGTAGTCCACGTGGCCAAACACAGCTCAGGCGTCCTCAACAGCCAACTGCAAGAAGACAACAACAACAGGCATTCACCGCAAAACTCTTCACAAAACTCCCCAATCAAGACAGAACCCAAGATAAACGTAGCTCCATTACAGTCCCTACAAAACCCATTGGTGCCAAAATCAGAACACGACCCACCAGCGTACCTAACCCCAACTTTTGACGCCTACAACCACTTCTCAAACTTCCCCGCGAACTTAGCAACACAATTCGCGCTGATGTCTCAACAACAGAGCATGCAAAACCCATTCCTGCACCAGAGCCTGTATCAAAACGCTGGGATTCCAGCACAGCTGATGTTCCAACATACAGGCTTGATGCAGAGTCCACTGCTAGCACCTCAAAACCCTTACCCTGCTGAGAATATGACCTCACCTTTGGCTGCGATGGCTGCAAATTTGAACAAACGCGCGTTGAGTCCTCACGAGTTATCGCCCGAGCAGAAGAAGGCGAGGATCCAGAATTCCATGAGGATTTTGAAGGATGAGCCGGTTCCTGAAGGGTATTTGAGGTTTAGATTCAACGAAGATTGTCAGTATCAGCATTGTGGGTACAGGGAGCATCAAACGCATTTCCATTGTCAAAGGCAAGACTGTGGGTATAGTTTTTGTGATAAGACTAGGTTTGTTCAACACACCGCGAGACACGAAAGGTTGGATACGCTGATGGGAGGTGATTTCCAGCAGTACAGAGCTAACGTGGCTTGTGGAAGGCCGGACTGCGCATATACAGCTAATTTAGGTATGTAAAAGTTACTATCTACTACTATATACTAAAAGTCTAACACAGTCCGCGGGAGAAGTTTACTAAAATCGGCGAACCGATTTTCCGCCTGAAATTTCATTCTACAGTGCTTAGGCTTTCGATTTCGTCCATTTTCGGCCCATTAGGCTTATTAGGCCTGCACATTCTCCTAGTTAAGGACTATTAGAACAATTGAACCGGTAAATGGAAGAACAGAGTAGGTCCAAATTGGACGTTTTTGGGAAACTGAAGAAAACTGTGTAATTTGACAACTGTACATTTTGCTAATTTGGTTAGAACAGAAAAGTTGTAGTAAACGTCATTGGTAGTTGTTCTAAAGTTAAATTTTTGTTCAAAAAGGAATAATAAATTGGCTATTAGCTAATACATCGGCTGGACTTGTTCTGTTCTGCCACTCAACGATAATTTATCAGGGATTATCACTTATTTGATGACAAAACTCTTGCAATTAGAATGAATTGAAAATAAAAACACAAAAATGAAAAAAAATAAGCACTTAATGGGGTATTCCGGTGTTTTTGAAATTGTCATTTTTTACAAAGTATGGGTGCTACTGTTTGCTACTTCACAAGTAAAATATCAAACATTGTTTTAAATTAAGAGAAATCGTTGTTTGAAGTTTGAATTAGGATTGGTCTTTGTGACGTCACAAAGACCGCTCAAAGTGAGCGACTTGACAACGTTGCTATATCTAGGGTGGACGTAGTAAATTTTTGTCTTCTGTTGTGTCAAGGTTTAGGATCGCTCGTTTGTTGACACTTGCTTTGGTTATTGAGGTTATATCAAACACATGTTCAAAATGTATAAACTCCAACGCCGACATTTGTCTGTGCCGGGCTGTAACAGCAGTAGAACAGTAACTCCTGATAAGATTCTTTACATTGCCGACTAGCGAGATGAGAGATGTTTGGCTTCAAGTTTCAATGATCAAATCATCTCTCAAAAAAGTTACCTTTATTCATTGTCAAACAACAGGGTCGCCAACCCTCAATTTGGCCGATCAGCTGTTCGAGAGCTGTCCGCTGTTGCCACCGCTACTAGGGATCGGTAATCATCGAGTATTTCCGAGGGTGGTCGGTGAATTCAAACGAAATGCACTTTTAATTGCAATTATCTCATAGAAAAACTAAATCAAAAAGCTCATAGCTTAACTTTATGAATCCTCATAAATTGTACAATAGGTTAAACCGAATATCTGCTTAAATTTTGACATGACCGGAATACCCTATTGAAAATGTTTAACAACATATTGTCAAAGTAATATTATAGGTTAATAATATCATAAATTAGAGTCACAACCTGGATTTGAACCAGGGACCTTTGCGTTTCTAGCACAATGCTCTCCCATCTAAGCTAATTATATCTAACAAATGTCATAGGCCTCAGTAGCTCAGATGGGAGAGCATTGTGCTAGAAACGCAAAGGGCCCTGGTTCAAATCCAGGTTGTGGCTGTAATTTTTGATTTATTTAAAATTTACATCACGCCTGTATTTCACCATATTATTAAGCACTTTTATATTTGGGACAAAATTTAACATATATTATACATATATTCTGCATCATATTCAACCGTTTTTTTTTTGTTAAAGGTTCCACACAAAACAAAGCGTCTCATTTCCATTGTCTTAAGTGCGAATTCGTTTGCACTGATACAAATAAAGTTGTTGCGCATCGCCGACAACATCAAAAGTTGGATTCGATTCAAGCGGCCGGTTTTGAGAAGTTTACTCCGAGTCAGCACTGTCGAGCGCCGAATTGCCAACATAGCGGCAAACAAACGCACTATCACTGCCTGTCCTGCCAATACGCCGTTTTGGGGTTGGCTCAAATGTCAGCCCATAAATACCGACACATGGAGGGGTAGAATCGCGGAAAAACGTGTGTAAATAAGTGTAAAATTTGATTGTATATAACGCTCGATGTGAGTTTGTTTGATTGTGGCGATAGTTCTGTACAAAGTTTTAGTTAGTTGGTAATGAGCGTTCACATACAACCTACTCTGCTGGCGTAGAGTACGCGTAGAGTAGATTGTTATGTGAACGCGTACTAAGACACTAAAGGGCGCACTACTAATTTTAAGTGTAATATTTTTTTTCTTGTTTATTGTTTGATTTAATGTTTATTTTCCTTTTATTTATGACTGAACGCCAAGAAGACACATTATATGGAGTTGTTTTTATATTCTTTAGTGATATCGTAGGGCAAAAAAAGAGATTTAGTATTAAACAATAGGGAACAATGTTTGTAAAACGAGAAAAGACATAGTATTTTTTAGTAGAGTAGATTCCGAAGGGCCTTCCATTTTGTTAGTATAGTGCCTTAGAAGTGACATATATATGTAAATGTGCCTTTTATGCGACACCAACTGTCCGTTGTTACCTCAGAAGAAATAGCGCTCTAGATTAGTAGTAGTTTTTTGAATAGAGATTCGTAATTTTTGATATAAATTTAATACACTGGAAGTAGATAGCATTTTGAGAGAGTTTTATTAGATTACGTAGATGTAAAAGAGGTAATGGGGACGTGTGTCCGAATTGGCTTATACCACAATGAGACGAACGCAGAAAATTCATTCCTTAAGTGCCATACTACACTATTATTTGTATTCCCTGTAGTTTCTACACTTTTAAACATAAACACCCTCGCTTTAAAAGCGTAGAAACTACATAGCATAGTTTGTAGATGCAAACGTGTCATATATTATACACTTGTATTTAAATTTCATCTGCTCAATTTATTATTTATTTATATCATTCATCATCTTAGTTATGTGATTTACTTTTTTTTTGATAAGTGAATTTATTTGCCATATTTTCAAACGGGGTACGTTGAAAATCAGAATTCGTTTTTCCGCGACGCGTTAAACCGAACTTACTGATTTTTGACGTACCGTTTATTTTCAAATACCTTCTCTTCTTTTGTTTGTCGTAGCTAGTCTTTTGTTTTTAATCCCGATCCTTTCTAGTTTTTCTTTCGTACTATTCTTAATCTTAGTTTGTTTCTTTCGTGTATAAAGAATTTTATAGTATACGTATTGTGACCATATTATGCATATAAATATACATATTAATTATTATTAAATATATAAATATATTATATTATATCATAGTCTTGAAACGAGAATGAGAAAACAAAAGGTACGACTTTAATTTTCATTTCTCGAAGAACTTTACGATGTAATGTAAACGATAATCTTATTTTGTAGCATGTATGGAGAGATATGTTGATCATGATTATGTATGTATGAAAGATATTACAATTGCTGTGATGTGTGGGTTTTAAGAGAAAAAAAATCAGTATTTATATCAATATTGTTTTCTTATATCCTCCATTTTGTACACCCTAATAAATATTATTCAGGTCAGTATTACGTGTATGCCATTAAAAGCTGTGCAAAGATGTTAGAAATGAATTACAGTAAAACATGAACAGGTACGTATTATATCAGTATGGGAAAGGTAAGAATTTAAAACCTCCTTTTATTCTTGTCTATTTCTAGTTGTTCTAAAAGGTCCACTTTATAACTTTTCTTACATTTCTTATACGAACAGCCTCAAGATTTTATTTCAGTATTTCGGTGCCGATTTTCAACCTAAAATTTGATTCTACAGTGCTTAGGCATTGGTTATTAGACATGTAAATAAATCAACACACTACTATAAGGTAATAAAGTCCTTTATTAAAAAAATAATGATATTTATAATAAATAAATTCGTAACGTAGTCTTTACATTCACTAATATCAATAATACGATAAAATTTGGCATTTCTAAAATCAATATCCTTAACAACATGCAGGTAACGTGTAATGAGATAAATTATGGCACTAAATAAGTTGGTTAACTTATTAAATATATATATAATAGATGATCGTAAATAAACCATATAAATAGGCTTACGTCTAGGAATGAAAACTGTCAATATGGAATTATGATTAATACTTATTTACATAATCATGGCAAGCTAAACGCTTAACATAAATACTTTACGGAAAAAAGAAATAGATTATAGCTATACAGGATGATTTATAACTAGTTTTAGAAATCAAATTAAAACATAACCCTCAAAACTATCAACAAGTGTCACGGTTATGTCAAACAAAACGTAGTTGTTGGTTGTTGTTGGTTTAAAACTCTTTCAATTTAGCTTGAGATGATAATTTTGCATACACCAGTTATAAATCATCCTGTATTTGCATTTGGTGTTTGAATTTTAGCTCAAGTTATCCTACCTTTAATACTCTGGATTAATGAGCACATCTCTAATGGTTTGAACTAACGGAAATTTGGTTCGGTTTCCGTACAATGGGGTATTGCACTGACCCATGTAGTCATCGGAATTTAGGCTGTAAACCATTGCGCCTCCAAAGTTGTTATTTTTAATGTACTCGGCCTAGAAAAAAGAGAAATAAATAAAATTAACAAAGAAAGAAACTCAAAAAACTTTTCGGCATACATTTTTAGTATACGTTCTGACTATTTTAGTATTTATCAGTAAGTTTTCAGTTTAAACCCTAATAAATTCTGAAAAAGTCACACATAACCTCAAATTTTCCTTACCTTATAAGTTAAACTCTTAGCGTCGTCAAACGAAATCCAGTCGTAGACAAACGTAGCATACGGACTCTTGGAAACCTCGTCAAAATTTGGCACGACTTTATTGTTGTACATAAACTGACAGACTTCACCGTAATCAATAAAGCCTTGATGACCAACTCCACCATAACCAACAGCGGGAGCACTTATCCCATTATTGTGGATGTTTATCAACCTAACGGATAAAATTGTATAAATATATCTCCAAATTAACCAAACAGCAAACCCCACGTCATCAATTTTTTGTTATCCGAGAATTAATCGAAATTCTAACCGCAAAACAACAGCTGTCAAATGAGACATTTCTGCAATAGTTTGAGATATGTTAAAAAATTCGTGACGTAGGTCTTTTATCGCTTATGATGGTAGAAAATAGTCGGTTTTTAATAACGGTAATAACGGCAACAAACAAATTCTAACCGTAAAACCACATATGTCAAACTTGATATTTCTAACGGTTACTCACTTGTAAGTGTGCCCGTATGTTGGAAGGCCGATGACAAGCTTTTCCTTCGGCATTCCTTGAGAAATCCAGAAATTTGCCGAATAGTTTATATTCAACGTTCCGAAGATGCCAAAATCATGCGGCAACGGGTACAACGGTGAGTTTATGCCGGTAAAAGGGGTTAACTTCGTATAAAAGTGAAAGTCGTACGACATCAGGTTGGTATAGTCCACGTAGCTGAAAATTATATAAAAAATATAATAATTTTCTACAAGAACCTAAAAGAAAGTATGTGGGGAACCAAATATACACTTAAATCAAATTGGCACTAATCAAAATCAAGTTGACAAAAAACAAATTCAAGTTGACATTAAATAATTTAATTGTGAATTCTAATTAACATCTTAAAAGAACCCTTCCACGTTCTCATAATGCCTTATATAAAAAAAAATTGACGCCGTAAACTCAAAAATACAAATTTGACCAATTTGAATGCCAATTTGAACCTGAAAAGGTATAGTGTGTTTTTATCGACTGTCATTCTTTTAATAATATTGTTAATGGTTTAAAATCATACTTACTCTTTGATATAGCTAATGTCGAACGAATTCAAAGCTATAAAATATGGGGAAGGAACAGCAATTGTTAATAGAAACTTATGTTTCTTCTGTCGATCACTTTCCGCTCGAATCTCTCGAAGAAGCTGCGTAAAGTGCATTTTTTCTTTGGTATCCAGACCTCCTTCGTTTGGGAACTCCCAGTCAAGGTCAACACCGTCGATTTTGTACGTTTTTACGAAATACATTATCGATTGTATAAAGCTAAAATTTGATATAAAAAAAATTAATTTATTTTATAAATGTAACACGTGATATTTAGCTACGCTTTTATGTTTAATAACTTTTGCCATTAATGATGGATATTGATGATTTTTTCAACTTAACATTGGTGCACAAGAAAAGCTAAATGTAGTTTTTCAACACAATGCCGCCGTACTGAGAATTGTGTAATTTTTCTTGATGAGGTTGTGAGTTTTAGTTGTTGATATCATAATTTTGAATAAAAAAGTGTTCCTTTCTGAATAGGCATAATGGATAATAAACAATATGTACAGGGACCAAATTATTGTTAAGGTTGCTGAGATAAATTATCGATAAAAGTAATGTCACTTCCAATAGAGCAAATACGCAATCGATTGCAATAAATCATGTTCTGTTTGCAGTTTTGTGTTTGTTAACTTTATTACCTCGGAATATTTAAAAAAAAATAAAAAAAACCCGTTCCGCAATATTACTTTAGTTTGTAGCTATGAATTAAGATAAATTAAATTATTTTGGTTTTAATTCTCATGTTTATAACAGAAAGTAATAAAAATCTGAGTTATAAAAACAAAAACAATATTGGTTTTAAAAACATATTCGAAAATTTTGTCTAACTTCAACAACACGTAACAAGAAAAATGTCACAACCCAAATAAGGGTTTGATATTAGGGGCAGTTTATTGAACTTCATCAAAATAATATTTTTATATATGACTCTTTTCTTATGCACCATCAATATTGTAATCAAATTCATCCAGATTATCGACTTGCATTTGCAAGTTTGAGAAATAAATTTATAGAATTTATTATACCAGAAAAATCTAGATGATGAAATTTTATCAAAACATTTTTTTTGTACCCCACAGTATATCGGAGTGAGTAATTGTACCCCTATAAAGAAAATACTTTCTGAGATATTCAATTGTTTGTAAGAAAAATAATTGCCAATGTTGTAAAAATACATTTTTCAAATTCCGTCCTTAAAATTTTTTTCGGATAGTAACTAAAACCAATAAATAGATGCTGATATCACAAAACTTAGGTAATTTGATGTAAAATGTTTAAAGTGCACTTTTTGTGGTTCTGAGATAAGCTGTACATTAAAAAGGTATTTAAAAATTTCAGGAGTAAGTTTCGAAAATTGTATTATATTAATTTTATTCATAGTGATAATCAAGGATTATAACGAATCAAGGAGCCTCTAAATTTTATTGTTTAACTTATTTTTTTGCACAAATGTACTTGAAACATGTGGGTTTCAAAAATGTTGGTGGTAAAATGGTTCAAGTGCATTTACTGTATTAAAATGAACTTTATTAAAAAGAAATACAAATGACAAGTTACCTAAAGTAAAGTATAACGCAATTTTTGTATTCGTAATCGAAATATAATATAACGGCGTCATCTGTATGAGTATTCCAATAAATCATATTTTTCTTGTGTCCGTTTCTTCCAGCTATTGTTACATGTTTTATATCTATATTTGTATAAAGGGCGTGATGGAGTGGTGGAATATATTCCAACAATGTGATTAGGTTTCTGTACTTTTATTTTGATTGATGTTTTATTCAAAGGCTTAGTATAGAAAACTGGAAAGACAAACGTCCAACTTTTGAGGTTTAATATTACCGTTTTGACTATTCTTGTATCCAAGCTTTTATAATACAGTCGAGACCGGATATAACGAACTCCGGATATAACGAACGCCCGCTTGTAACGACCAAGAAAGAAAGTCCCGTCAGATCGCCGTATAGTTACATGTATGTTTAGCTCGCTTATAACGAACGCGTATATAACGACCGCCCGGATATTACGACCAAGTTTTTATCCATTTTTAGTTCTACAAGTTCGGTTATATAACGACCAGTTAACGAACACTCAGCACAAAATCTAGTCGGATGTCTCCTGCCCGCAAAACTTAACCTATTTTCGCCAACAGGACTAATAGGAGAACCCCTACCGTTTGTTTCACTATTCCGCGGTTACGTCTCCTCTATTTCCCACCTCTATTTTTCTTATCTCGTAAGACTTTTAGCTTGGATTAATACAAAGTTTATTTAAAAAAATATGTAGCTATGTACAAGGGATTTCTTTAAGAGCGACACATTTCGTTTTTTCAATTAAAAGACTTGTGGGTTAGTTATGGACATGATTTTTATTTCAAATGAAAGTATAATCGATGCTATTATTTATGAAATACGACATCATTCAAATGTCCGCCGCGGAAGCGCTGGCACGAGTGAATACGCTGGACCCAATTTTCCATAACTCGAGTACACAAATCGGTCGAAATACCAGGAATTTTGCATTCGATGTTGGCCTGCAGATGTTCTAACGTTTCTGGCTTGTTGGCATAGACCAGCTATTTAATGTAACCCCAAAGAAAATCTAAAGGGATTAAAGACAGAAACGTTAAAACACTGCAGGCCAAAATCGAACCCGAAATTCCTGGTATTTCGACCGATTTGTGTACTCGAGTCATGGAAAATTGGGTCCAGCGTATTCACTCGTCCAGCGCTTCAGCGGCAGACATTTGAATGTTGTATTGCCATAAATAAAATATGCCATAAATAATGGCATCGATTATACTTTCATTTGAAATAAAAATCATTTCCATAACTAACCCACAAGTCTTTTAATTGAAGAAAAAAAACATAATGCGTCGCTCTTAATGAAAACCACTATACTTATAAGAAATGTATGTAATGGTTTAAAACACAGATAATTTATATTTATTTTGTTTATTCTGTGTCTTTATTATGTATTCTGTTGATTTTATTTCATTTTTATTCAATTTTAGTAAAGTTTTTATTTATTAACCTAGAAAAAACATCAAATATCGCATGTCTGCTTATAACGAACGACCGCTTATAACGAACTAGCGACATGGCCCCTTGAGTGTTCGTTATATCCGGTCACGACTGTAATCGAAATAGCAAATTGCTCTCCACTTTATGTGTCATCGGTATCATTTTTAGGGTCCTTTATTTCATAAAATGGTAAAAAAAAAGAGTAAAGATTGTCTTTGGTCATATTATACACACAAAATTTATTGATTTGCCTCTTATTACGACCTCCCAATCTGCACAATCTGACAAAAAATTGAGGAATTTGCATTTTTTTCTCAAATAAAAAAATCAAAACAAGTAACAATATTTTTAGAGTTTTGATATATTTTAAGTGTACTTAACTCACTTTTTTAAAAAGCGCACTTAAACCCTTTTACTTCCAAGCCCCTCAGATGTTCTAAATATAATCTAAAAATATAGTTTTTCTTGACAGACATTTCACACAACTGCAACAATGCATTCGATGAGTCATTGCAATTAGTCAATAATTAATAGTGTTAAATTGACAATTACTTACAATTACAACTTAAAACTGCCTGCTCAATTGTTCTAATTGGGTGAGAAATTTGGAATCACCCGTAGCTCGTCAAAAAATAACGTAAAAATCAAATGTTTATTGATGTTTAGGTTTTATTCTATTTCAACGTTCAACACAAATATTTATACACGATTTCAATGACAGTGTTGTAGATAACAACAATAATAACGTAAGTACTTGACAAAAGTATGTTTAATAATACCATTCAAGATAACAATATCACTCATAACCGTAAATAAAAAAATTTTATTTTCACGTACTTGGACGGCAATATCTTTACAACGGCTCATAATACGACGAAAAGGCATAGAATCATTTTTATAGCAAATTTAACAACCTACAATTTTCATACTACACATTTTCCCGAAATCTCGATAGTTTACGAGATAATTACAAAAACGACGTCGACAATCATAAACAAGCAACAAAAACTTACGTTTTTCTTGTCGTGTGATTCTTAACCATCGGTGTAAAACCACTTTGGCCTGCCCCTCCAACACTCAATAGAATCTTCAAATTTTTATTCCGTTTTTTCAACTCCACGACGCCTTTAAGGTGCTCGAACTGATAATCCAATATTGATATCGTGTTGTTCACAACACGTCCAAATCCAACGTTTATATGCGTGCATAGGTTTGGGTCGAGATCACTCACTAACAGCTGTCCTAAACCCTCTTCGGCAGGGAAATTATAATAACAAACTAACTTATAATTTTCTATTGTTTTATCTTCGACGTCCTTAGTATCTATCTTTGGTATCGTAATATTATCCTCAGGTAATTGACTGTAAACCTCCGCACGATGGGGATTGTAACAGCCGAAGTTATAGCACGAAGTTCCATTTAACGAAGGTACGATCACGTAATAGTAAATTCCTAATAGTAACGCAAGGCATATGCTTAAAATAATTGTACCTACAGACGCGTAATACGCCCTTCTTCTGTGTGTGTCATGTTTCCTTACTCTAAAATCAAATACAAGCGAGGAATAATTCAATAATAATCATTAAATTCGCATTATTGATACATTGGTTGAATTAAAATTGAAAATACTTACGTTTCGTGGAGGTATATCGGGATATATTTAGGATTTACTATAGGTTTTTCGTTTGACTTCATCGTTGTATAAAAATTATTACGTAAGCCACCGACAAATAAATAATTAAATCGAATTTATTTACAATGTTTTGAAAGCTACCAGTCTCATGACGCCATTCGTCCAGAATGGCCTTGGTTTTGACAACTGCGAATGGCCGGTAATGTGGGAAACTGCAATGGATTAGCGAGGTATACAAAGCCGTGCAAAATTATATCAACAGTTACCGTTACATTTTAAATTTAATAGTCGATTATGCTTAAGTATTTTTGTGTTATAATACTACGCTGTATTGTATAATTTCTCGATATATCATGTTAGATAACGCATATTCAATTTAGGGAAATATCGTAGGTTATGTTTGATTATTTTGCGGGGCTTGTATCACGAGAATTTTAACTGGATATTTGTTGGATATTGATTAGATATTTCCTTTGTGTAAATACGAACAAAGGCAGTTCTTATCACTTATCACAAGTGAATTTATAGTTATTATTGGCAAAGCTAAAGAATGGCATTATCGTACCTCATTTGTATGTATTGAGCGTATCTACAAGTGCTTCTTAAAGTATCAAGTAGTGTTTGCCAAAAATGCAAATATGTACACAAAATTCGAAAAGTAGGAATAGAAAATTTGTTGATAATCACTTGCACAGTTTACAGCAAAATTGTCAAAAACTCTAATAAAATCCAAACTATTTTGATAAAACTCTCCAGAATTGATGAAAATTAAACTAATAGACAGTAAAAAGAATGTAGTCACACAATATACGCCCTTATAGGGTCAGTACGATTTTTCGAAGTAAACGAAATATGCTAAATTGTACTAAACATAGTCAAAAAATCGCATGTCTAAAAATATTCAAAGAATTTTTATAAATATCTCTGGAATTGATAAAAATAATCTGATAAAGAATATAAAAAATGTAGTCGCACATTTTGCGCCTTTATAAGGTCAGTCAGATTTTTTAAGTAAACGAAATCTGATAAAATGCACCAAACATAGTCAAAAAATCATATCTCCAAAAATATCCAGAGAAATTTTATAAATCTCTCTAGAATTGATAAAAATAATCTAATAAACAATATAAATGATGAAGTTATCCACATTGCTACCTTTCACGGTCAGTACGACTTTTTGAAGTAAACGAAATCTGATAAATTGCACCTAACATACTCAAAAAATCACATCTCCAAAAGTACGCCATCTGTGGGGAAACGCTTGAAGTACCGGCACAAGTACTAGTTTGACGCCAGGGGTATTTATTTTAAATATTATTATAGTTAATTAATTAAATTTATGTGAGCTACAATAATGAACTGAAACTGCCTTATAATTAATAGAAATTCAATACTTTGACCAAACACAATCAAACAATAACAACAGTTCTACTATTTTTATCAAAGTTGGTGCACCGATTGGTAAACCACGCCATTTGACAACTACCGCTAAATATTTATTTTGTAGGTTAAGTACGCTGTCAATACTGTAAATAACCAAACTTTTGCACTACCAGCAGTGCATATTTTATCCAAATTCCACTCGTTCTCGTGAATGGCACTAAAATGCCTCTACCTACAGCATTGCTAGCTAAATTATCAAAGAGGGGCTTATTAGAATCCGCAGCGACACCAACCGAAAAAGACATCCACAACGATTACAAAGGCTCACTAGGCTGCCCGAACAAAAACAATATCTACCACGAATGTACAAACTGGTGCCAGATCCACTGGAAAGGCGTACTTGCACCAGACAGCCGTTATGCTCGTAACGTACGCAAACTAATAGAAAAATACCCTCTTCCTTCAAATTGGACGGAAATATACGATAAAGGCATCGGGAGGTATTACTACTGGAACATGGAAACCGACCAAGTCTCCTGGCTGCCCCCAAAACATCCCAAAGCTGTTCCCATGGACTGCGCAGCCAAACAACGCATGCAATTGCACGGAGTCGATATACAAATGCAAAATCAGATTGAAAGGGAACCTGAGAGGAAAAGGGGGTTGGAAAAGGACAAGGAGAAAGATAGGCATCATCGGGATCGAAGGATTGACCGTGACGATGATAGAAAACATAAATACGATGATAGAGAAAGATCGGGAAGGAAAAAGCCGAGAAATGACGATATTGTTGACCCTATGGACCCCTCGGCTTACAGTGATGTTCCGAGAGGTACTTGGAGCGACGGGCTTGAACAGAATAAGTCTAAGGCTGATCCGACAGCTAGTGGGGTTTTATTTCAACAGAGGCCTTATCCATCGCCTGGTGAAGTTTTAAGTAGCAACAAGCAGAAGATAAAGAGAAATAAGGAACAGTCTTAATAAAAATAAATGCTAAATGTAGGTTTTTATGTTTTTCCAACAACTTGTGTAATTTTATTTGTGTATGAACAGTTTTATTTTATCTTTTTAATTTAATCTTATTGTATACTATAGCTTTATACCATAAATAAAGATTATATCTCGATAAGTGTAAATGATAGTTTTGATTACTTTAAAATTTGTTTGGATTGTCAAATTGATGAGTTAATTGAAAAACAGGTGTGCTAGTATAGGCAACCAATCTGACAGATCAGTGGGATAACTATTCAAGACTTTTTGACAGACAGATAAACATACTAGCCCTTAATATAGATACGTGTAGTGGCCTGTATTATTAATTTTTTTTGTATATATACATCGGACGTCTGGTGAAATAAAAAAATGTTAATAATTAAATGTTAATAATTAATTAATAAATTTTTATAAATAATACTTGACTAGTATTACTAGATGACATATAGTTTGATTATTTTCTTTCCCTCGTTCATTATCTATACGGATCTTGCTAAGTACACTGCTTGGGTGTCTGCGAACAAATTTGTAGGTATACAATGTCGAGTCGAGGAGACCTAATTCATGTTTTGACACAGAAAAATATGCCAGAAGCAGTTATCCATGTAATCAATAAACTTCTAATCAAACGTGTCTGCTCTTACAATTACTTGGGACTGTTTATATAATATTATGAATGTTGTAAGGGTTATGCAACCCAATATACTCTTTTATTGGATCAATAAAATGAAGCGTGCGCAGATAGGCAGAGCAACACCACCGATATGAATGTTGTAAAGGTTATGCAACCCAATATACTTTCTTATTGGATCAATAAAATGAAGCCTGCGCAGACAGGCAGAGCAACACCACCGATACGAATGAGGTAAGTGTTATGCAGCCCAATATACTTTCTTATTGGATCAATAAAATGAAGCCTGCGCAGACAGGCAGAGCAACACCACCGATATGAATGTTGTAAAGGTTATGCAACCCAATATACTTTCTTATTGGATCAATAAAATGAAGCCTGCGCAGACAGGCAGAGCAACACCACCGATATGAATGTTGTAAAGGTTATGCAACCCAATATACTTTCTTATTGGATCAATAAAATGAAGCCTGCGCAGACAGGCAGAGCAACACCACCGATATGAATGTTGTAAAGGTTATGCAACCCAATATACTTTCTTATTGGATCAATAAAATGAAGCCTGCGCAGACAGGCAGAGCAACACCACCGATATGAATGTTGTAAAGGTTATGCAACCCAATATACTTTCTTATTGGATCAATAAAATGAAGCCTGCGCAGACAGGCAGAGCAACACCACCGATATGAATGAGGTAAGTGTTATGCAACCCAATATACTTTCTTATTGGATCAATAAAATGAAGCCTGCGCAGACAGGCAGAGCAACACCACAGGTTTGTAAGGGTTCTGCAACCCAATATACTCTTTTATTGGATCAATATAATGAAGCGTGCGCAGATAGTAGAGCAACGCCGACAATGTTATATAGTTAGTGGTAAAAGGAAGTTGTTATTTCTATAATAAATAAGTACATTCAATACTAGCAGGTGCTTAGGCAGTACTTATAATAGCATTTGAGTGTCCAATAATGCATCGAAAAGTCATTAACATTTTCTACGTCAATTTTAAAATTTCAAGGATTTAATTCATTAATAAAATGACAATGCATTTGCAAAAAATTTCTATTTCGTTGATATATACCTAAAATTTGTACATTATAAAAATCAAATTTATGGTTTTCCTGAGAAGAGTTAATTCAACTACTAATTTTTAACAACTTATATTTTGCAAATCATAGGTATGCTTTTTTTATATTATAGTTTAAAGTTTTAGTCAACCTAGATGTTAAATCCATTATTTAAAGAATAGTTAAAATCAAAAGAAGTTGTTGAAGAGAAGGAATATTGTCGTTATGACTTTACTGTGAACCATTATTGAAAAATACAGATGACAAAATTAACAAATTTAAGTTACGCTTTTTGAGATCTTGACTTTCCGAACTGTTTCTATATTCATTAGCAAGGCGAAACAAACATATTCACCAATATTTTTTCTTCTTTTCCTAGTCTATAATCTGTATTCGATCCTATAACTACGGAGTTTATCAGGGATTCAAAAATGCCGGGTTGCGATACCTCCCAGTGCGACCAACACGTTGGAGTAAAGTCGAATTTAGTCGCTCATGCAAACGTAAAGTTTAAAGGCTTATATTGTGTTTTATGTATATAATTTCAGAATTATTGAAGTAAATTGTGGAACTAATCCTATACTAATGCTATTACTAAAGTTAAAATATAATCAAATTTGAAATGAAGACTGTTGGCAGCTCTGCAATTGCAACGGAACGTGTTTTTATTGGTCAACGAGCACAGGTTCCTATTGGCAGGTTTTGTTTGAATCGAGTTTTGATAGATCGTAACGTAAAAACGTTAGGTGAAAAGCTGGTTTTGAAATTTGTAGGTTCGAATGTCGTTCGAATGAATATTTTATAAATGTCATACCCAAGACCGTTTTAACCATTCATGATTTTAACATTGACCGCTTGCCCACTATTTTTAATTAAGCTGCGTACATACGCAAGATCATCCGGTGTTCTATGTCGAGAACAGTCGAGAAGTTGAAACGATTTTTTAATATACGATTAATAGTGATAAACCTATGTAATTAGAGAGTAGTGAATGTAAGAAGTCTGTCTATTTTAACATGTTTTTTCAAGTAAGTTTCTATTGAATCTCCAATAAAAATGTTGTTATATCTTCGTAATAATTTTTAGTTTAATGTATCTCCTGCGCATTCAACAAAAGAACAGAAGAAAGTGGTCCCAACGGAACCCGAAGAAGAATATATTTTATCGCTAGCACCGTTTACGCCTCTGACGAAGATTTGCTTTGACAGTGTGTCCGTTGGGACTACATGTGCTAAAACATTGGTTGTTCGCAATCCGACGGAGCAGGATATAAAGGTACGGCATTGTTTGATCAAGTTTAGCCCTTCGTTTGATCGTTTGTTTTTTATTTAGTTAATCGTCACAAAAATTCCATGCCCCGAAAGAAGGTTAGAATTGAGCTGGTACGAAGAAATCATTCGAGCTAATGAGGACGTCCATTTGGAGTTATTGTGGTCACCAGATATTGAAGGTGGTTGGAGAGATTCCATTACATTTCAGGATGGTTGTCGGATAAAAAAGGATATTGGCGTAATATTCAAGTCCGTTAAAACTAAGGTAATTTTTTTTTGTATTTTTTGCGATGTTGGTTCTATTTCTGTTGTTAAAGATATATTCTGGTGTAACCACACTAAACATGTGGCCTTTTTTTTTCATTCTTTTAAAGAGAAAGGGCATATGTGACCCCGTTACGTTATATCCTCCATTCCATACATTTTTGTTATAAAAAATTGGTCTGATTAATCGATTGGCCACTAACCGCACCATACATTAAAACCAAACCGCACCTGATTATGGCGCGGTACAAAACGGTGCTGATTTTCGCAGGCACAGTACCCAGTAGTGTGTCTTTTTTCGGTTAAAAATACCGCAATTAGAAAATAGTTTTATCGGACCATAATATTTTTTTTTATAAAATTCTGGGTTTTCACCAATTTTGTTCAACAGATGGGTACAGAAAAAAATTTTAAAAAGACATAATCAAATTGTAGACAAAGAAGGTCCCTTTATAATGTCAAAACGCTTTTTTGATTGGATCACAAATAAAGAAGTTATGACCATAATTGAATTGGTCGGTTCGAAAAGTGAGTTCTGGAAAAATTAACAAAATTATTTTGTCAGTGCAATATCTTGAAAAGTATAGCAGTTAGCTATTTTGTGCCAATAGACAAAATATAAAGTAGTTCACAGAGAATTAAATGTACTACCTATTTTATTTATATTTGATTAAAAGCAGAGCTATGATTAAAACAATCATCATGGACATGTACTGCATTTGAACTCGACGGAAAAACAGCTTACATTTTTAACAACACTTGTTTATTTAAAGCATTTAAATAATATTTTTATTGTGATGTAGGTATATATGATGTAGGATTTGCATGAAACTTATTTCCCGTAATATTTGAAGATTGATAATTAAAAATGTCATGTCAGATTTTTAAAATAAATTCAAAATGGCGGATTATACATGATTAGTCAAAATTACCGGAACATCTTAGTAATTCTTTAACCGTAAAGAATTTCAAAGAAGAATTCAAACAAATGTTTTTTGGTTATAAACAAGCTATATATTTTCAATATACGGATGTTCATTTTATTCTGAAAATTTCGTAAACTTTTCTTTTTCTAATAGAACACCCCGTATATTTAAAATAAATTAATTCTAAGAGTTTATAAGACTCATTTTTTTTTTTATAAAATGCATCATCTTTGAGTTATGGGCAATTAACCGATCATTAACGGATAAAAAAATACAAAAATCAAGAAAAAATAACTAAACTATGAAATAGCATAACAAATTAAATATTCAAGCTGGCAAATTAAATAAATGTGTATGTATGCGGGAAAATATTCTTAATTTGAAGTCCAGGAATTTTGATTAATTGCTTATAAGTAAAAAATGACAGTATTGTATTAAAAAAAATGATTTCTATAAAAGAATTAATCCTAGAATTAAAAATGTATGTTACCAAATTTCCAGAATAAACAATAGTTTGTGTAAACACAAATTAATAACTCAAAAATAAGGCATTTTATAAAAAAATCATTCAAAAGATTCTTAGAACTAATCTTAGAATTAAAAAATGTAAAGTTATACAGAATGTTCTATTTGAAAACGGTAAGGTTACGAGATATCCAGAATAAAATGAACACCCTGTATAATAAAAATATATTTAAACGATAGATTGTTTAAAACAAAACAACTTATACTTGAAAAATTTTTTCAAATTGTTTACAGTTGGAAAATTATTTAGGTGTTCCGGTAATTTTGACTAACCCTATACATACATGGCGATATGATAGAGTATGATACAGAGGTTGATAATTATATACATAATAGTATTAAATTTCCTCTTCTACGGCGGTAGTCGGTTCGGAAGTCACGTGGTAGTAAAATCCTAAATTTTCACCAGTTACATACTTGTGGACTATTTTAATATTATTTATCTTTTTGATATTGATATTCATATTGATTACTTCGGCGTACCTCAACAACGATTTGAATACAAATTACGAAGTTGGCGAATGTTTACGACTGATATCAGTAGAAACTGAGTAGAAACGCGTTGCATGAGCAATCAAAAAAAGCCCTGTTCTGGACTTGTTTATTTCGCCCAAGCATTCTCTTTAGGTCTATTCGATAGAATAAATCTTAGTGAACATTTTGGCTATTTCAGTTCAAAATGGCCAATTTTGGACTTGTTCTGTTTTCAAACTCGCCGATTCAATTAAAAAATGACATTTTTTGGACACACCAAACACTAAAAACACACTAAAAATGTGGCCTCTTTTTATCTGTAAGGCAATAGATAACAACAATTTCGAATTCGATTCTTTCCTTGAGGTGACAAATTCGCCTATGCCAATTTCTTCCGACCTTGGTAGCTCAATTGGTTGGAGCTCCACACTAAACCTCTGAAATTAGCTATTATAACAAATCTAACATTTTACAGCTAATTGTTTTGATGTTTTAACAAATATTTGGTACCAAACGATCTTTCTAATTCTTTATTTTACTCATTTACACAGCCGAAACCAAAACCGAAACCGGCCAAAGTCGTCGTAAAACCCGCTGTCGTCTGCTCGAAAAGAATATCCCCGTTACGCAAGAGGATTCTATCACCGACTACCTTCAATTCTCCGTTGAGACGACCGTCGCCGGAGAAGAGATTCCGCCAACCCGAGAGAAAAACTGTACCAACTTTTACGATAACTCGTCCGGAGAGTAGTTTTTCCGACGCTTGGGAACCGAATAAGGAAAACGTGTTCGAGAGTACTCAAGGCATGCGACGGTCGGCGGATATAGGCAACGTGTCGTTCGGCATGACCGAATTTCAAAACAAGAGAGTTTTGCAGGAGAGATTTGTCGATAGTCTGGAGTCGAGCCCCTCGGATAATAGGTTTAATACGGTAAACCTCGAAGGCAAGACAGCGAAGGGTGACTTGGAGGAATCCCAGTCACTCGAAGATATGCTAAAAAAGATTACGTTCACTCCGGTAAGTGCTATTATTATTATTATTATTATTAATATACCTAAATATTTCACCAAATGTACACAACTTCAAAAATTTTTGTCAAACAAAAGTTGTTTGGTTATAAAATGGATCATTTTTGAGTTATCGGCAGTAAATCAAAATTAGGCAAAATTACCGGAACACCTAAATAATTCTCCAATCGTTGAATATTTCCAAAAGTGAGCAAATAATTGACATATTCTGCTGTTCATTTGCTGCTTTTATAGATAATTAACATAAATTTGTTGTGACAAAGGCTAATTTCTCATGCTGATAATATATGTATTTATGTAAACTCAAGGGGAGGTTCTCATGTAATCGGTTGAAAAAAATCCAATTTTTTTCTCTCATGTTCTGAAACTTAAATAAAAAAAAAAAAAAAAAAAAGGTTGCTGAAACCGTTTTTTGATTCATATCTGAAAACAATTTGAATTCTCCTAAATACGTTGGTGTCTGTACTAATGGAGCTCGCTTACAGATGCTTATTCGAAGTAAATCGCGAAATGCACTGCGGACCCATTGCATTATTCGTGAATGTGTATCGAAAAAACGTTTTTTCGAAATTCAAAATTTCAAGTTGATAAAGAGTTCTCCCTATGGACCTACATATACTACAAAGAAAAATGGCGGAGTTGAAAAATAATTAGGTCTCCCGCAAGAGGCCTAAATATTATAGTTTTCTTTAAAAATTCGATTTTTTATATTGAAAGATTAGGTGATTTTGCTTTTTCAAGTAGAAAAAGTTTAACAATAACATTTAGATCGTCTGCAGTTTATTTAGATTCATGGAAATTTTAGAAAAATGACACTTTTCCTATAATTTAAAAATTCTGTTTACATGTTAATTAAAGTTTATTTATCAATGTATAATTTATTATGTGCGTCCATGTGGGCTTTGACGAAGAATAATCTCGTAATCTTTCATTAAAAAAATATGAACAAATTCTAATTTTTAAAGAAAATACAAACTTTAGGCCTCCTGCGGGAGACCTCAATATTTTTCAAATGGGCCGATTTTTTTGTGGTATATGTGGGTCCACAGAGATAACCTTTTATCAACTTGAAATTTTGAATTTCCAAAATAATGTCTTTTCGATGCACACTATTATTCATAGAGAAGCGCTTGCGTCAAAGCATCTGAGTGAGTCCTCCACTGAATCACGTTTTTCAATTTGTGGTGAATGTGGTAAATTTAATAAAATAACGTCCATCGAAAGAATGGTTTTAAAAAAAACTGTGAGAGGATATGGGAGTCGAACACTCATCTTTATGTTATAATACAGCAGTGGAGGATGGCTCTCACGAGGTAATGTTTAAGTACCTTAGAATTGCCGCCAGACATTTTTATTTCCCTTAAAGAAGAGGGATGCAAAGATGCAGAATATTTAGCTGGTGCTGATTTTTTAATAAAACTGGAATATTTATGCAACATTTTTCATAAGCTGGATTTCCTTAATGTCTCTCTGCAGCAACATGCAGAATCAACGGAAAGCTTCTATAAAAGAACGTATAGGTATATATAAAAATGTATGGAGAAGAAAATTGAATAAAGATGCAGATAAAGATTGTTTCTTAATATTACAGCAATTTTTGACGTCAAATGAATGTGATCTTTCTCATGATATAAAAACCATGTTTGAGGAGCACTATCACAGCTAATTATCTGCGTAGAAAAATAAGTTCCAAATAAAAGTTCGATAAGTTTAATAATAAATCGTCTTTATTTATTTCAAAATAAACATCAATACTTACAATAAAAACAAATGTAACAAAATAAATATAAATAGATATGTTTATTCGATTGATAATTCTCTGTAACGCTTTAAAGTAGGAATGTGAAATTTTGATACATTATTGAGAACGAAGATATCTAGGTGCTTATGTTGAGAAAATTATTATATTTCTATGAATTCATATAGAAAAGGAGTTGTAAAAAGTATGTTTCTACCTTCTATTGTAGAGTTTATTACACCAATACAACCAACGTGTTTTTTTAAAGAAACACAATCTTTCAAACTGACATGCGATTACTAGAATCGTTTAATCGACTTATTCTTTTTTTCCCCTTAGAGAAAATAGTGCTTGGTGAACCTCACAAGAAGTAAAACTTTTAAATAATTGTATTATTTATAACGATTTGAAAATGAAAACAAACTTTACAATTTTTTTACTCAATTTTCAACTTTTTTAATTCAATGTTGGTTTAGCCTCCGACTAATTTCGTCTAGCTTCGCAGTGCTTTAGAAATTTGATTTCCGGTTTTGTTTATAGGAGCTATCGTGTATGTTAGGGTGGATCAAAAATGCATTGCAAAAATTTTTGTGATGATAGAAAGCAACGATCCCCCCAAATCGTTTCGAAATCCAAAAAAAGCGGACACGTATTTTTTTTTTCTTCGAAATTTTGATTCTTAATGGTGCCTGTCGAGGCCTCAAATTTACATAAGAAAATGCATGGGAAAAAGACATTTTTTGGTATTTTTCGAATAATTGTTCGGGGTTTGGGAAAATAATAATTGTTGCGAATAATTGTTCGGGGTTTAGATTAAAGTTATAAAACTTGTAGAAGACTTTTCAATGAAGAATTTGAGGTATTATACATATGGCTTTGACGCCCCCAACCCACCCCCACAGTGCCCTGAAAACTACCATTAAATTAAAAATGTACATTCTTCAGAAAATTTACCCTTCTTTCTAATCACTTCATTCTCTTTTTTCTCATAGAAATCATTGCTATAAGTCTAGTTGAATGTTTATAAACATTTGTCAGGTAATTTCCATTTGTTTAAATAAATTCAATTTGTTTAAATAATTCGCTTTTCTCAAAACTCTGTCGGACATCTGTTTTCTGAGTTCGAAATGGCAGTTTATTATCTTAGAGTGACATTATTCATTAAACAAATTCTTCCTATTGTTTAAACAATCAATTATTATTAATTATTTTCAACTGTTGTTCTAATTATGGTAGAAGTCAGCTTTTTTGTGAAATTAACTTATAAATTTCATGTTCGAGGTATCTTGCCTATGTTATTAGCTAATAAACCCAAATTTGCTTAAACAAATTCCATTTGTTTAAACAATTTTTTTGCAATTCTCCTAACATTCATTTTTTTAGATCGGTCTGGTCAACTGTTATTGCCAAGTGACATCATTTATATTTTGGGATAATTTCCATTGTTTAAATAATAAAATATTGTTCAAATGCATAATGGTGATATTAATATCAAATACATTAGTGGTGAAATTTATAAGTTAATTTCTCAAAAAAGCTGAATTTTGTACCATAATTAGAAAAAAGTTGAAGATGAATTAGAATTTATTGTTTAAACAATAGGAGTTTTTTTTTAAAGAATAATGTCACTTTAAAATAATAAACTGCTATTTCGAACTCAGAAAACAGAATTCAGACGGATTTTCGAGAAGAACGGATTATTTAAACAAATAAAATATGTTTAAACAAATGGAAATTAACTGACAAATGTTTATAAACATCCCACTAGACTTATAATAATGATTTCTATGAGAAAAAAAGAGAATGAAATAATTAGAAGGGTCAATTTTCTGAAGAATCTAAATTTTTTTATTTAAGGGTAGTGGCACTGTGGGGGCGGGTTGGGGGCATCAAATCCATATGTATGATAGGTTAAATTCTTCCTTGGAAAGTCCTCTACAAGTCCTATAACTTTAGTCTTAAGGTTTCCCAAGCTCCGAACAATTATTCGAAAAATACCAAAAAATGTCTTTTTCCCATGCATTTTCTTATGTAAATTTGAGGCCTCGACAGGCACACTTAAGAATCAAAATTTCGAAAAAAGAAAAAATACGTGTCCGCTTTTTTTTGATTTGGAAACGATTTTGGGGGATCGTTGCTGTCTAAATAAAAATAGCCAATTTGAAACACCCTAGTGTACGTATTATAAGAAAGTATAATAAACATAAAGCAAAGGAAGTAATATTGATATCTCTAACAATTTGTTTGAAAAACTGTCAAAGTTGAGCTACTTTTTAGGTTTCTACATGAGAACCTCCCCTTAAAAACATCTTCATAAAGCAAAAACCGTTAAAATTGTGATTTATATTTCCCGCCCGCACCTGGGGCTTGAGAAACCCTTGGTTTGCGGGAAACCATGAATTACGAAGTTCTCGTATTACCTAAGTCAAAATCTAAGACATCTCTTTCTCACTAGGTAACCCAAAACGCGAGACGAAACGACATGGACTTGCAACAGTACTCCTTCGTAAACTCAACGAAAATCTTAAACAAAACCGAAACTAGAAGCCCCCTGAGAGAGGCGAACCGGAATTTAAGCGGCGACACCTACGTGAAAGTAAATTTAAGCTCCGAGACCTACACCAAAGATACGGACGATCGTAACGGCACTTATATCAAAACCCTAACTTCGGATAATACGTACACGAAATTGAACATCAGCACGAGCACGTGTATAAAAGACACCACCGTCGACCTAACATCCCCCAAGAGCACGATCACCAACTGCAATTTATCCCCGATAGCCTCCGAAGTTAACGGAACTTACGAGACTCTGTCAACTCCGGTACCGCGCAAACCGTTAACGTTGATCGTGGAAGAATCGACGTTTTGGAACGCAAGTTCTACGAAATCTTTCGCAAGGAGGAGAAGTTCCAGCCCGAAACTAGAAACCGTTACAAAACCGTTAAGCAGATTCGCCAAACCGAAACCGTTAAATCTGAAGAGTTTCCTAGAACGGTCGAGAATCGTCAAATCCGAATCGCAAACGTTAATTGTGGAGAGGAATACTCCAAAATCCGTTAACCTTCACGACACCACTAAAGTAATCCGATTGATAACGAATCCGTTTATATTAACCGCGAATTCCATTGACCCGTTCATGTCTGCCACTGTTTATTACGACCCGGAATGGGTGGAGCAGCAAGTAATCGGGTTTAAAAAGTGGTTAAACGCCCTCTTAACGCCTCCCGAGGAACTAAATTCGGACGTAAACGTTCAGATAGATGTAGCGAAATTGTGGCAGGACTGCAAGAGAAGAGAGGTTAGCAAGGCGCCTTCGAAGGAGTTAGTCTCGAATAAGTACCACACAAAAAATAGGTTAGATCTGTTGCGACGGTTGGCGTTTAACTTCTTAGCCTCGGAAACCGTTAGCCGCGTTTTATCGAAAGTAGCGATGATCGTCGAAAATCAAAAATTGGTCATCCGCGTCGATCGCGACATCCACTTAGATCTCAGCTTACAAAGCGAGGTTATGATCATGTTGCTGAGTTATAACCCGTTATGGTTACGAATAGGGTTAGAGACGATCTACGGCGTTACGATCCCGTTAACCTCAAACTCCGACGTTTTGGGGTTAGGAATGTTCATCTCGGAATACTTCTTCAAGGATTCGTATTTATTGAAGAAATACAAAACGGTGCATTCGCCGAAGTACGCAACGGATATAAAAAAGTCGATTCTAAGTAAGTTTTTGATGCTCGTTTATTTTTTGGATCAAGCGAAATCGAAACAGCTGATCGCTCACGATCCGTGCCTCTTCTGCAAAAAAGCCCCGTATAAAGAAAGTCGAGAGATCCTGTTAAAATTCTCTAGGGAACTGTTATACGCGGTTGGCGACGTCACGAAATATCTCCGTTATTCAGGTTATGTCCTAACCCACAAACAAACGTTCATCCACGAGTTTGATTACTCGGTCACCGATCTCGGAACGGATTTACGCGACGGCGTCCGAATTACCCGCGTCATGGAAATAATCCTAATAGTCGAAGGGTTGGTCGCCCAAATGCGGGTCCCGGCTATTTCCCGCTTACAAAAGATCCACAACGCGAAAATCGCATTTGACGCTCTCGAAAAAGCTGGCTTTACGATTTTGTACGACATAACCCCGAAGGACATAGTCGAGGGCCACAAAGAAAAAACACTATCGTTCCTATGGCAGATTATATACAAATTCCAAGCGCCCCGGTTAGAAAAAGCTGCGTCCACAATCCAAACTTGGTGGAGGAGTTTAGCCATGACAGTTAAACGATTATCGCTGCAGAAATTACGGAAAAAACGGGAAGATGCCGCTGTTCGGATTCAGCGATGGTACAAGAAGATGCGACTAGCAAACTTTTACAAAAATCTGGTACCGTTAGTTCATAGTTGGATGTTAGAAAAACGAATAAATCGTGCATCTGTAAAAATCCAGGCCTTTTTCAAGATGGTAATTGCCAGAAAACGATACCTAAACCTTCGGAGCGCCACAATCAAAATCCAAGCTTACGCCCGGGGAAAGATAACCCGCGAGAAAAACAAAAAACGAGTCGCCGCCGCCATCAAGATCCAAACCTACTTCCGCATGTACCGCGCCAAAAAGCAATACGCCAAACTAAAATCAACCGCAATCTTCATCGAAAATCGATACATCTCGAAAAAACTAACCACAAAAACCCGGAACGACTACAATACGTTAAAAGCGACAGTCCTATTCGTCGAATCGAAATACCTCGCCAACAAAGCGATGGAAATCGATAGGAAACGCTACCTAGACCTCCAAAACGCAGCTTTAGTAATACAAACCCGCTTCCGAGCTCAAAAACTCATGCAGAAACAAAGAACGAGCTACTTGCTTCTAAAACGTTCCGTAATTATCATCGAAAATAGGTTCCTAGCGAATAAAATGATGACACGAGCTAGAGAAGACTTCACCAAACTAAAATCGGCTGCTATTTGCATCCAGACGCATTTCCGAGCGTACTTGGCCATGAAGAAACAATCGAGCGAGTACAACGCGTTAAAAGGAGCCTGCTTGGTCATCCAGCAGCGATATAGGGCGAAGAAATTGTGTCAGATTGAAAGAAATAATTTCCTAGCACTGAAGAAGGCTGTGTCTTTCGTAGAAACAAAATATAAAGCTAAGAAGCTAATGTTGGAGCAGAGGAAGAAGTTCTTAGAAATGAAACAAGCTTCGTTGGTTATTCAGCGAAGATTCAGGGGTTATATCTTAATGAAGCAAGAACAACAAAGCTACGAAATGCAGCTCAACGCTGTCATAACTATTCAAAGACGATGGAGAGCCAAGAAGTTGGGTGAAGTTGCCCGAAATGATTATCTAGCACTTAAGAAAGCTGTCTCATTTGTCGAAACAAAATATAAAGCTAAGAAGCAAATGTTGGAGCAGAGGAAGAAGTTTTTAGAAATGAAACAAGCTTCATTGGTTATTCAGCAAAGATTCCGAGGTTATATCTTAATGAAGCAAGAACAGCAAAGCTACAAAATGCATCTCAACGCTGTCATAACTATTCAAAGACGATGGAGAGCCAAGAAGTTGGGTGAAGTTGCCCGAAATGATTATCTAGCACTTAAGAAAGCTGTGTCATTTGTCGAAACAAAATATAAAGCTAAGAAGCAAATGTTGGAGCAGAGGAAGAAGTTTTTAGAAATGAAACAAGCTTCCATGGTTATTCAGCAAAGATTCAGAGGTTATATCTTAATGAAGCAAGAACAGCAAAGCTACAAAATGCAGCTCAACGCTGTCGTAACTCTTCAAAGACGATGGAGAGCCAAGAAGTTGGGTGAAGTTGCCCGAAATGATTATCTAGCACTCAAGAAAGCTGTGTCATTTGTCGAAACAAAATATAAAGCTAAGAAGCAAATGTTGGAGCAGAGGAAGAAGTTCTTAGAAATGAAACAAGCTTCCTTGGTTATTCAGCGAAGATTCAGGGGTTATATCTTAATGAAGCAAGAACAGCAAAGCTACAAAATGCAGCTCAATGCTGTCGTAACTATTCAAAGACGATGGAGAGCCAAGAAGTTGGGTGAAGTTGCCCGAATTGATTATCTAGCACTCAAGAAAGCTGTGTCATTTGTCGAAACAAAGTATAAAGCTAAGAAGCAAATGTTGGAGCAGAGGAAGAAGTTCTTAGAAATGAAACAAGCTTCCATGGTTATTCAGCAAAGATTCAGAGGTTATATCTTAATGAAGCAAGAACAGCAAAGCTACAAAATGCAGCTCAATGCTGTCGTAACTATTCAAAGACGATGGAGAGCCAAGAAGTTGGGTGAAGTTGCCCGAATTGATTATCTAGCACTCAAGAAAGCTGTGTCATTTGTCGAAACAAAGTATAAAGCTAAGAAGCAAATGTTGGAGCAGAGGAAGAAGTTCTTAGAAATGAAACAAGCTTCCATGGTTATTCAGCAAAGATTCAGAGGTTATATCTTAATGAAGCAAGAACAGCAAAGCTACAAAATGCAGCTCAACGCTGTCGTGACTATTCAAAGACGATGGAGAGCCAAGAAGTTGGGTGAAGTTGCCAGAAATGAGTATCTTAAACTCAAGAAAGCTGTGTCATTTGTCGAAACAAAGTATAAAGCTAAGAAGCAAATGTTGGAGCAGAGGAAGAAGTTTTTAGAAATGAAACAAGCTTCATTGGTTATTCAGCAAAGATTCCGAGGTTATATCTTAATGAAGCAAGAACAGCAAAGCTACAAAATGCATCTCAACACTGTCATAACTATTCAAAGACGATGGAGAGCCAAGAAGTTGGGTGAAGTTGCCCGAAATGATTATCTAGCACTCAAGAAAGCTGTGTCATTTGTCGAAACAAAATATAAAGCTAAGAAGCAAATGTTGGAGCAGAGGAAGAAGTTCTTAGAAATGAAACAAGCTTCCATGATTATTCAGCAAAGATTCAGAGGTTATATCTTAATGAAGCAAGAACAGCAAAGCTACAAAATGCAGCTCAACGCTGTCGTAACTATTCAAAGACGATGGAGAGCCAAGAAGTTGGGTGAAGTTGCCAGAAATGAGTATCTTAAACTCAAGAAAGCTGTGTCATTTGTCGAAACAAAGTATAAAGGTAAGAAGCAAATGTTGGAGCAGAGGAAGACGTTCTTAGAAATGAAACAAGCTTCATTGGTTATTCAGCAAAGATTCCGAGGTTATATCTTAATGAAGCAAGAACAGCAAAGCTACAAAATGCATCTCAACGCTGTCATAACTATTCAAAGACGATGGAGAGCCAAGAAGTTGGGTGAAGTTGCCCGAAATGATTATCTAGCACTTAAGAAAGCTGTGGCATTTGTCGAAACAAAATATAAAGCTAAGAAGCAAATGTTGGAGCTGAGGAAGAAGTTCTTAGAAATGAAACAAGCTTCCATGGTTATTCAGCAAAGATTCAGAGGTTATATCTTAATGAAGCAAGAACAGCAAAGCTACAAAATGCAGCTCAACGCTGTCATAACTATTCAAAGACGATGGAGAGCCAAGAAGTTGGGTGAAGTTGCCCGAAATGATTATCTAGCACTTAAGAAAGCTGTCTCATTTGTCGAAACAAAATATAAAGCTAAGAAGCAAATGTTGGAGCAGAGGAAGAAGTTCTTAGAAATGAAACAAGCTTCCATGGTTATTCAGCAAATATTCAGAGGTTATATCTTAATGAAGCAAGAACAGCAAAGCTACAAAATGCAGCTCAACGCTGTCGTAACTATTCAAAGACGATGGAGAGCCAAGAAGTTGGGTGAAGTTGCCAGAAATGAGTATCTTAAACTCAAGAAAGCTGTGTCATTTGTCGAAACAAAGTATAAAGGTAAGAAGCAAATGTTGGAGCAGAGGAAGACGTTCTTAGAAATGAAACAAGCTTCCATGGTTATTCAGCAAAGATTCAGAGGTTATATCTTAATGAAGCAAGAACAGCAAAGCTACAAAATGCAGCTCAACGCTGTCGTAACACTTCAAAGACGATGGAGAGCCAAGAAGTTGGGTGAAGTTGCCCGAAATGATTATCTAGCACTCAAGAAAGCTGTGTCATTTGTCGAAACAAAATATAAAGCTAAGAAGCAAATGTTGGAGCAGAGGAAGAAGTTCTTAGAAATGAAACAAGCTTCCATGGTTATTCAGCAAAGATTCAGAGGTTATATCTTAATGAAGCAAGAACAGCAAAGCTATAAAATGCATCTCAACGCTGTCATAACTATTCAAAGACGATGGAGAGCCAAGAAGTTGGGTGAAGTTGCCCGAAATGATTATCTAGCAGTCAAGAAAGCTGTGTCATTTGTCGAAACAAAATATAAAGCTAAGAAGCAAATGTTGGAGCAGAGGAAGAAGTTCTTAGAAATGAAACAAGCTTCCTTGGTAATTCAGCGAAGATTCAGGGGTTATATCTTAATGAAGCAAGAACAGCACAGCTACAAAATGCAACTCAAAGCTGTAATAACTATTCAAACACGGTGGAGAGCCAAGAAGTTGGGTGAAGTTGCCAGAAATCATTATCTAGCACTGAAGAAAGCTGTGTCATTTGTCGAAACAAAATATAAAGCTAAGAAGCAAATGTTAGAGCAGAGGAAGAAGTTCTTAGAAATGAAACAAGCTTCCATGGTTATTCAGCAAAGATTCAGAGGTTATATCTTAATGAAGCAAGAACAGCAAAGCTACAAAATGCATCTCAACGCTGTCATAACTATTCAAAGACGATGGAGAGCCAAGAAGTTGGGTGAAGTTGCCAGAAATCATTATCTTAAACTGAAGAAAGCTGTGTTATTCGTCGAAACGAAATATAAAGCTAAGAAGCAAATGTTGGAGCAGAGGAAGAAGTTTTTGGAACTGAAACAAGCCACCATCTTTGTTCAAAGACTATTCAGAGCTAACAAACTAAGAAAACTTGGAAGCGAGAAGTTTATTCGGATGAAGAAATCCGCACAGATAATCGAAAACTGGTATATAGCCCAAAAAGAGATGCACCTCCAATATAGGAAATACCAATCGATGAAATGGGCTGCTCGTACAATTGCGACTTTCTACAAGAGCCGAAGGTTGATGTTGCAGGAAAAGGAACGGTACGAAAAATTGCAGCGCTCCGTTAGATTTATTCAGGCGAAATTTAGGGCTAATCGTGAAGCAAAACTCCAACGAAAAAAATATTTGGAGATGAGAATTTCCGCTGTGAAGATTCAGAGGTGGTACCGTGGTATAAAGAATGTTGAGAAGTTCAAGAAAGGGACCGTCATTGGATTGCAGGCTTGTTGCAAAGGTTTCTTGGTTAGAAAGAAGCATAAGGAAGAAATAACGCAGGGAGTCATCAAAAAACGACAACAGCAGATTGCGGAAGTTAGAGCTGCAACAAGAATTCAGGTAATTTAAAATTATTATTTATATGTCAAATATATATATATATATATATATATATATATATATATATATATACAGTGCTTCCCAAAAGTAACGGATAAATTCAATAAAACCTTAAATAAAAATATTTCAGAAAAATGCTCTGACACGTCGATTTTTATTTTTAAATTACTATCCTGACATACACTTTTCAGCCCCCCACCCCTTCGCCCCTAAGGGGTGGCAACCCCAACTTTAAAAATTCAAATAGCAAAGTACCCCTTGCGATACCTCAATTGATAGATTTTTTTATTCTGAATACAACGAAAAAAAGATTATCAAAATCAGTTGATAAATAACCGCGATATTTACCAAAATGTATTCAAAGAAGAACGTCAATATTCGAGTAAGCGCTGTTGAAGCGGTCATAGCAATATCGTTCAAACAATTACAACTTGTTTTTACTTATGTCAAACACAATTCAGATTTTTCGTCATTGAAGAAATAGTAGCAAAATGAGATTTACAGAAACTGAAAGAATCAAAGTTTTAATGATTGGGTTTGGAGATAGAAGCCGGACGCATGACGAAGTTCGTGTTTTGTTCAATGAAACGCACCCGGACCGTCCGCCAATATCGGAATCTACAGTAAGTCGAATCGAAAACAAATTTCGCGATCTCGGTCATGTACGGGATAAGCCTAAGGCAGGACGTCCATTGGCCTTAATTGAAAACCGACAATTGGATGCTATTTTAATGGTGCAAGAAAATCATTCAACCCTTGCGGAGGTCGCTTCACAAGTTAGTGCATCAAAAAGCACACTGTCCAGATTATTTCGAAAAGACAAATTTCACCCGTATGAAGTGCACTTGGTACAAAAATTGTCCGATGATGACTTTGATCGACGAGTGCAGTTTTGTGAGACAATGATGGAACTCTCTAATGAAAATCCTTGCTTAATTAGAAACATCGTTTTTTTCTGATGAGGCAACATTTTGTCTGAATGGCACCGCCAATAAACAAAATTGCCGTTACTGGGCTCGTCAAAATCCGCATTGGATGGTGGAAGCGAACACACAATATCCTCAAAACCTTAATGTGTGGGCTGGTGTGGTGGGTTCTAGAATTATTGGACCAAATTTTTCGACGGAACACTGAATGGTGAACGTTATCTGAACTTTCTACGAAATGAACTACTACCTACTTTAGCTGTGTTGTTTCCCAACGCAGAAGATCCTGATAGACACAAGGACAGAATTTGGTTACAGCAAGACGGTGCGCCTCCACATTATGCGCGACAAGTTCGAGAATACCTCGATCAAGTATTTCCTAATCCAAATATTTTCAAATTTCCTAATGGATTGGTAGATGAAGGCTTATTGAATGGCCAGCAAGATCGCCAGATTTAACCCCACTAGATTATTTTCTTTGGGGCTATTTAAAAAGTAAAGTTTATTTTAATAGACCTGTAAATATTGAGGAGTTAAAGGAAAGAATTTCTGCAGTAATTCACTTAAAGACTCCAGGAATGTTCGAAAACTCGAAATAAAATGTTAGAAAATGTTCAACAAGCGTTTGGGGATAGATTAGGGCATTGTCTCGTCGTTAACGCGCAGCACTTTGACAATTAATTAAGGATTAGTTAATTAAATTTTGTTATTCCTCAATTTTGTGTATAAATAAATTTTGATAAATATCGCCGTTATTTATCAACCGATTTCGATAATTTTTTTTTCGTTGTATTCAGATTAAAATAGTCTATCAATTGAGGTATCGCAAGGGGTACTTTGCTATTTGAATTTTTAAAGTTGTGGTTACCACCCCTTAGGGGTGAAGGGGTGGGGGGCTGAAAAGTGTATATCAGGATAGTAAGTTAAAAGTAAAAATCGACGTGTCGGAGCATTTTTCTCAAATATTTTTATTTAAGATTTTATAGAATTTATCCGTTACCTTTGGGAAGCACTGTATATATATATATATATATATTAAAATAAAACACAACACGCTTATTTAACACCGTGTATTATTGGGATTGTTGGCTTAGTCACTTTAACACATTAAAAAGTTAAAACAAAAAGTTATTTAAACATTTAAATAAACTATATATATATATATATATATATATATATATATATATATATATATATATATATATATATATAAGTAATTGGTCAGCAGGAAATGTTAACTTCAGTGTAAATTCTTTGTTTTTAGGCATACTGGAGGGGATATAGAACAAGATCTGAAGAAAAAGAAGACCAGATTGCAGAAATTAGGAAAAGATCTGAAGAAGCTAATAAGAATGCTGTCAACAAAAATACTTTGGCTAGCAGACGGGAGATGGTGCTTAAAGTGTTTACTGGAGGTCGATTATCACACGTATCGCTCGCCGAAATTACAGAGGCGTTAGAGGAACTAGGTACGTCTTTTTTACATAAAAGAAAAAAAACGGTGTTCATAGAACTTCGTAAATCTTGATATTTTTCAAATAAGCCCCTTTCAGTTTTTTAAATGGAACAGCCTGTATAATATGTGCTGGGTGTTGCAAATGTATTGATCCCTGTCTTTGAAGGCTCGTAACTCTGAAACGACTGAACAAAAAAAAATTAAATAAAGTGCGTTATACTCCTGAATCATTTCTACATAACAGGAGTGGCTATCAAATTTTTCTGCCAAACGGTTTGGCCTCGAGCATGAGAAAAGTAGAAAAGGGCACCCAACTTTTGCGGTTTTAAAATGATGCTTGACTTTCCGATTCTTTTTCTCGTAAACCACTTAACAAAAAAATTCTAATTTTTTGCCAGCTTACACTTAGAGCAGTGGTTCTTAACCTTTTCAGTACTTTTACCCATATGACCTTCTTGAGATTAGGGTTTTACCTCTTCATAAAAAATACTATGCAGTATGATTAACATCTTACATTTTTAACATAAGTCCTATAAAGTTTACATAATTAATGTGAAGGTTGGTGTTGCTTTTTCTTAACAAGATTTATAATGTTTACTTTAGATTCTGATATTGCACATCAAAAGTCATGCTTTACATTGAGCCGATTCCTAGATTTTGCTTTTATAGACACTAATGTTATAAAGCCGCTTTCAAATTTATAACTAGTAGGTACCAAATGGAACAAAAATTCTTAACGCCCTGTCGGCTAAAATGGAATATTAAGTCCACATTTTTGTCCAAAATGAACCTGTCATAATCTTGTAATTCCACATTTAATGAGGTGCCTTCGCGTAGTACCAGAAATTGAACTTAAGCTAAAAGCTTAAGCTTAGTCTTTAAACATTTAGACGTCTGTAGAAAATGGTCTTAACACCCAGGAATAAGCTTGACGATTATTTATGCCAGGGAAATAGCGATTCAACGAATCTATCAAAAAAGATAGTTGCTGAATGATGGAATTACTGAAGCAGCTTGTTTTCTTTGTTGTGAGCACTGATTGTCTCGGACAATAGGGAATTTGACTATTTTTGGAAAACCATCTTAGTGTGTTTATTCCTTCACTCTACATTGTAAATGCATTATTTTTTGTAATTATTTCCTCAATATTTCATAAAAATCAGCGTTAAAAATTGAATCACAAAAAGTCCCGCCAAAACGATACTTTCTGTTGTGTGACGTCACCGGTTAGTAGATGTCAAATCGGCTCATATGGTCTGTCAGCATCAGCATCGTCGCCGTTTGGTAATTGTGTTGTATGATGTGTTGTTTTCACAATTTCTACATAAAAATGGGTTATAAATGGTGTATAAATCCACAATGCAGAGATACGTCAAGAAAAGCTCCGGATAAACTATTTGTAGCTGTTCCGCAAGATTTGAAACTGCGAAGAAAGTGGTTGGCTCGTAGAAATCCAAATGAAATAAATAGCCGCCAATACAAGTGTTTTCTGTTGTGAAGATTACTTTGACATAAGTAAAACTGACTAGAATAAGTTATCTATCGTATTTTCGAAAGGTATTATCTGATCTGACAGCTGAAGGTTAGGGCTATCCTAACCTACAAAGTTATGCTCACATGACGCTTTCGTGCTATTAAACTCAAACGGGTGAAGCATAAGAGCGTATTCGGATAACCCGGTATTTTACGGTGAGAGTGACACGCTGCATAATATGCGGACTAACGTCATACGGCGTTTATCTGCATATAAGAGAGAGACAGCCGACCCAAGTTATCTGAGCATTGCTCTCCCCATACCCTACCCTGACAAACCGAACGCGCTCTAAGGCGGACTAACGAATGACATCACTGGAGACTGAGCCAATTACAGAGCGTTTTCAATCACGTGATAGGACGTGAATAAAATTCAATTTTAATTTCGGTTTTTCATAGTAATAAAGCATATTTTTTTTTTGAAAAGTAATAACAAATAGTTTTCTTAAACTGTAATCTATTAGGATGACTATAATACATGCCATATTTTTAATACAGTCAAATACCCTATCGTGCGAACATTGATATGTCACCAGCTTGAACTTTAAATTCGTCCAGTTCTAGCTTTCGCAGAAAACCGGCAACTTTATCGTGCGTTATACAAATATTGCTCATATGTCCTTGCAGTGAGACATTTAAACTGTTAATTTAACTGAAAACAATCAGCCAAATACGGTAGCATATGCATAAACGTTTTGTCTTTTATTTTTGTGTGAAGATTCTTCTCCTTTTCTGTTTTGGGATTTTCAAAAAACAAAGGTTATTTCTTTACGCAGCTTAAGCTTCTATTCAAAACTTTTTCCTTGACAACAGTTTAAAAATTCTAGAATTTGAACTATTATATGTATAGGGCCTGGAGCTCTGTTACCCATCCCAGATTGCAATTTTACCCCCAAGGGGGTAAATACCCACAGGTTAAGAACCACTGACTTAGAGTCTCTTCTATAGAGGGCGTTTTTATTTTCTTGATTTTGTATGCAATTAAGTCTTCGTCTTTGCAAAAGACGCAAAACGACAAATTTAACACAAAAATTATAGTTTTTTATACAGATTTTTTTCACATTATCACATATTCCTTTAAATTTTTGTACTTTTGATCAAAACATACTTGTTTAAACAAAATATATGTACTTCATTGCATAGGTACTCGAAATTAGTTGCATTATTAGTGATTAATTGTTTTGCTATACGCATTTAAAATAAATAAATATTTTATAGTTTGGTACAAGAAAAAGTGTACTTCGTTATCGTTTCTGATTGGAATTGAAGTTGTAAATATTAACTGTCTCCTTTAACATAGATTTTTCAAATATATGCCTTTTGCACGAAATAAATAGATTTTCATCAATCAATAAATAATATAAAGAAGACTAAGAAAGATTAATTACATTCTTATGGTTAATAAAACAAATCTTACGGTCAAAGAAGATACCAAACAAATCTTATAATCTAATGACCCTGTACAATACAACAAAATATTCCAAATTAAGGAGTACGTTTTTGCGAGAAACTTACCAGCCTATATTAAAGGAACGCCTATTTTGTTAAACTTTGACGTTAAGTAGCTTTTGTAATCTTTGACGACTTTCATAATTTTTTATTCATATTTTACATCCGATTACACCGAGTAAACTATAAGGATAATTTTGATCTGATCGATATTCTCAACATTTTGTTTTTGGTTCATTCCCATATCTGCATTTTTTAAATATATAATTTAAAGATATATAATTTAAAGTAAACCGTTGCAATTTAAAATGCTGTTCAACCTTGCAGCGAATGTTACATGATTAAAAGTGTTTTTACTATTGTTTTTAGTGCCAACAACGAATTAATTTAAAGATAATGACCAGAAACTTACAGATAAACAGATGGATAAAATACTAAATTATATACTAAGCGAAACTCAACGTGTATGTGATACTTTAATAATGTGTGATGAAATAACAGCGCTTGTTGAAATAACAGCAAGTCGACATGGGATCTAAATGATACGTTTCAAAGTTCGGTTTTGATCCTTGCAGCATATTCAGCCTGCCAGATTTGCCAGTGTTTCTGGTCCAAAAACAATGCAATATTTTACTTACAAATGTGTATCTCCTACAAAAGTTCAGATATTGGGATGAATTACAAAATAAAATGTTGAGAATTGATATGGTTTTTGTAACTGAGCACTTGAGAACATGCGAACGAACTACTTCGTTAGTTACCCCACAGGATGTCTCAAACTTAGTCGAAAAACACTATTTTCATGGAACATTATTTTCTTTCTTTCAAAAGTAGCTAAGTTACCGATTTCCACTGAGATACCTTTTTGTGTCCATTTTCACTGTCTCTACTACTTACTATTAATAAAGGTATCTCTAAACTAAACAGTACGAAACCACATTAACAATTAACATTTTAATTAAAAACTGACCACTCATTAAAATGCTTATTAAAACACTACATACACAATCTTGCACAACAACCAAACACCAAACTAAGGTTATGTCACCCGATGTCACCCGATAGTATACAAACACAATCAGCTGTTGGTAGCCATCTTTTCGTTGACCAAATCTATCTCACTTTCGAACCGTATTTTCTTGTCTAATGACGGATCTTATAATTCTCTTATCTTTGCTTACGCATTTAAATTTCCCGCCGCAATTTTGAGACAAAGTATAACAACATATTCATTCTTTTTTCCAGATTACATCACAAGAAGTTGCAAGACGGCATGTGTAGAGACAAGCAAAATCCTACCCGAAACTTTATACGCTTTATTATGCACAACCGCTCGTTCCGAACCTGAACAACACGCAGACACAGCGGCGACGCGCATTCTTATAAACTTCTGCAAGTTACCGGAAACAATCGAACGCACCTGGTATCCAGAATTCGTGGACGACATCGTAAAGAAGCTAAACCATTGCTGCGACAAAAATAGCCCGTTGTTTCCGCACCTTTGCACGTTGTTGTGGTTGTTTTCCCATAACGACAAGTATAAAGAAGTAATACAATCCATACCTAATTTCAAGCAGCGTATGTTTAAAATTAAAGCCATGGTCGAACGGAAAGAGAAAATGATGGCGATATCGTCGACGTATGTTGTGAATTATTTCGGACCGCATTGGAATTTGGTTTTACCGTCTAGAAAGCCCGACTGGGGAATTGATTATAAGAAGAGACCGAGGGCGTTTGACAATTCGGTGTATGCCATAAAGTCGTTGTTAGAGGCGTTGGACTGATGATTATTATTAAAAAAGAAAGAAGCTACGATAAGAAGAGATACGATAAGTTGTTTATGTTTTGTACCATACAGTTGTGATTAATATATTTATGTTTTTTGTATTCTATTTAATAAATGAGGAAAGAAGTATTAAGGTATTTTATTTTTTTTAGCATGGTACTATCGCGAGCATAACAAACGAGGACAGAAAAGTGAAATTACTGATTAGGCACTTATATTCTGAATAATTTTAGTTGTCTAACATTTGCTTTGACCGTAATTGTTAACCTATGAAGTTCTAAACTTTGACAGTATCTGTCAACCTACAAACTTGTTCCGGTTTCAACAATTTTATTCTTCGCAGTATTCTTGCCTACACTTAATTCAGTATTTTTTCTCATATCATCATTAATCAAAAAATTAACACACTTTTAGCACTAAAAATAGAATAGAATAGTTGTTTTTCCTTTGTTAAAGATAAACCGCCTTTGGTTTTAATTTCTGGGGTTGTTTATTCTATTCCGTATTCTTGTTGTAATTTATTGTATGTTGTTCAGACTGGGAATTAAAAACTAGAATTTTGATACATAAGTCAGACATATGTAGAAACAAGTAAATAATTTATTTTTTCACTGATAGTATTTTGGTCGACATTTGTCAAACGTTTAAAAGAGTTCGTGTGTTCATGTAGTTTATAGTTTACTTAGTTAGTATTTATAAATACATATGTTATATTCTTTATATAAAACCATTACTTATCATAGATTTCCTGAGGAAGCTTTTGATAAAGGCGAAATATCAAAAATTAAAAAACAAACTAAAAAACTATAATAAGTTTTATTGCCGTTTCTCCAAAAAAAATAAAACTTTTAAATCAAACAATATGCATATTCCCTGCTAACACAAAACGAAATTCACCGCTTCAAGCGCCATCTCGTGGTTGAATTTCCAGTCTTCGTGTTTCTGTTATGATAGCGGACACCGAAAATTTGAACGCAAACAATGACAGAAAACGTACATAATTCACTCGGAAGAATTAATATTAGTGCTAATAAGTGTTCTCTAGTGTGCGAGAAGCCGTTTGAAACAATCCATCCAGCATGTCACGCGATTATAGCGCGGTAATTACAATTTTAAAAAAGTTAGGTTATACTAACGCACAACGAACGTTAACACCGCTCAATTCTGACACCTCGCGCCTGAATTTCTAGTTTCCCGGTTTCACCGCAAACCATGCAAGAAAAACGTACATAATACAGTCGGAATAATTAATATTAGTGTTAATAAGTGTTCGGTATTGTGCGAGAAGCCGTTTGAAACCATTTATCCATCATGTCACGCAAATCTAGTGCGGTTATTAGGAGTTTAAGAAAAGTGTGGTTATGTATAGTGCTACCTGGCCTTGGGTCAAACGAAAAAGGCCTAAAAATCATTTAGGAACCTGGTTAGCCCCTTTGAGAAGTAGGAAAACGATTGGTGAGTACTTAATTTGTTATTTCTGTGCATTTGCGATGAAAAAAGCGTCATAATGTTGAAATTTAGTCGTACAAGTAGTCCAAAGTTGTTTTTCAATATAAACAATGGAATGTTTGACGTTCAAATGCCATGTTTGGCTTGTGTTTGATTAAAAGAGAATGTTTTCTTCAACAAATACAAAATTTTGCAAAACTGCAAAATGCAAAATATGCCAACACCAAACCTCTGTATTTTGTATTAGTTCTAAAACCGGGAAACGGGCGCGCTGTTTTTGCTTATATTTGGTAACGTCTAGCACTATGGAGTTAAAGAAAATTGCATTTAGGTAATTTGTTTCTTCGTTTATTCGTGTAGAACAAGAAAGGACGAAAGGTGTTTAATTAGGGTACTATTAATTAACATTAGGTGTGTCGGTACTCTCACACTTAATCTAAATGATTTTTTCTCTAAATTATACAAGAATATTATGCATGTTCATATGACAATATTATGTAGAGCACCGACTGGAGGAAATTTATATTTTAGTGGCTACGTAAATAAAATGTTTATATTTTTTAAAAAAATGTTGGAATAACTTTCTAGCGTACACAAAATTGTAGGTTATTAGTTCAGTCAGTCATACATGAATGCTCCGAGGTGTCTTCATTTGAACAATTTGAACATAGGATATACATTTCGGTGTTCTGGTTTAGCAAAATATTTATAACTTTTCCAAAAATGACTGCATAATTTTCTACCATTAGTCGAATTAAAGTTGTATAATGGAGGTTGTATAGTCCTTTGGTATTGATTTTAGAATATTATGTACAGGGTGTCCCACGCTATAAACAAAGTATATTAATGGGCTTAAGAAATCAAATTTACGTTTTTTTCCATATATTACCCTACTGTGATAAATACATGAAACTTAATCTAAAAAGTTAACAATTTTAAAATAGTGGTTTCATAAGTATAATAATCAGAATAGAAGTGTTTGGCGGTGACTGATTAGTTACTTCGAAGAACAAGAACTTACTAAAGAATTGTTATAACGCTTAACGTTTAATAGCGGTGTCTACCTAATTCCGCTACGTAGCCGTTGCGGCTTATATATTTACAAGCACTTATAATTGAAACCCAATTCTAATTTCGGCAAAGTAGTTTATTATAATAAATTATACTTAGTAAAATTACATGTGATGGAGGTAATACTAATACGTTGCACACAACCAGAACTAAGACGAAGTCGAAAGCGACGGACAAAAACGAATATGAATTGAACCGAGCATCCAAGCGTCCAAAATATTACCGAAAACTTATATGTTACATAAACTAAGAAATCCTCTACACTTTAAATGTATTATAGCTTCGTACGTATATGCTGATAAACCATTTATTGCGCATATACAATCTCGCAGCAGTAATTAAAATCGTTCGTATCTACGATGTAGGTTTGATCTTCGCATAATACCTTATTAAAGTAAATGTGGTCCTTGAATTATATCTGAAAAGGGGATTTGATGTTTAGTTGAAAAGAATGATAACGATCACTTACTAGAGTCGTAAAACATCACCGTAAACGTCATGCTCGCGTATTTTGATGAACACAGCAAAACTAAGAAAGCCCCAATCCTTTGGCCATACTATAGCAGGCTACACCCATGTTTAAATATGTATAGAATATTGATATTTCGCAGTTTATGTGATTGCAAGCGATTAAGACGATGCAGTGTGTGGTTATGTTGGGTTATGTATTGTACGTTTGACATATGGCATTTGATATCAATGTGTACCAATCTTAGACAAAAATGTTACTGTTTTCGGTATTACAATGTGTTAATTGTAACACCGAAAACAGTTGTACAATGTGTGCATTGTGAATGCAAAGTAGAAAAATTCATTTAGCGCTATAGTCCAATTTAATCCAAAGTGACATAAATATGTACTTAGATAACCATACGACCTAAAACCATAGACTTAAAACCAGCTGTCAAATGTAGATTTTTGTGCTAATTTTTACTGTCTGCATCAATATTCGATTGTCGTGTTGAACAATGTTAACTATTTTCCATTTATTTACAAAAAAAATAGATATATTATCCAAGTAAACATTCAAAACTCGTCCACTGTACACCGTCTCGGCGTAAAACAGCGCGCGGCGCATTTTGAAGTGTCTCCGCAAGATCGTACCGCGTTCGGTTCTACGATAACACCCGAACGGTTTCCATATATATTTATCTGTGAAAAGGCGCAGGACGCCGGGTTTAAAGACTGTGGCGTTTTAGTCGATAACATATAAGACCCCGAATAGAATCGAGTTACATAATACGCTGTGCGGCAACTAATGAGAATATGAGATAAATTTAAGTAGATCAGAAACTAACCTAACTGTCAAATCAGTTAGATATAATCAGGGACAGCCGGGCCCGAACAAAACAAAGTGGTATGTGATGAAATTGTGATAAATACTCTATTATTTAATACGCGGGTGCGAAATTTCTGGAGAAACAGACAATTTTCGAGTTTTTTTTTGGAAATTTTTTGGATTGAAAAATTTTCGAAAATGACCGCGGAAATGGCTTGGTAGGAATCTGAAAGGGTTCGATGAGAAGTGCTGAATTCGCGAATAATTTTGGAGTGTTCTGAAAAGGGAAAAATGGGAAAGAAAACTAGAAAAACCAGGTGGAGGGCTTTGGAAATTGGTGGTAAGTCAATAATTGTCCTTCATTTATAAAAAAATGCGGTTAGAAACACGTGCTTTTTACCGGCTTTACACATTACATCACATGTTTTACAGTGTTAAAAATCTGTACCAACTATTTATTTATTTCTAACCTCAATCGGTCTATTTTATTTAATTTACTTTATTTATATTTCTTAAATTCCGATAACCACAAACTAATTATACATAACCATACTAATTACATCCTTAAACAATTATTCGCAAACCGCTAAAAGATAACATTAAAGAATCTCCTAAATTTAAAAAGTGTGCCAAACCTTATCTCGTAGATTAATATTATGCAATAATTGTAGTCTAAAACGCACCTTTTTATCTTGTCTGCGAAACCGATTATAGTCTTACGTCTTTAATTATAAATCACAATTATTATCAGACGTTTTGTTACACACTTAACCTATTTACTTGACTTATTTCGCCGTATTGCACAATGTATTTGGTAATTTTTTGTTTCACTACATTGTAAACAAATAATAGATTATATTGAGAATAGATGAGGCACTGTAATAGAATGCTTGAGAATCTGATTAAATTCCTAAATTGCTATACAGGGTGTCTCAAACGTAGACCACCAGAACATCATTTTAGTTCTGTCGGTAAAACAAGTTGATAGATTCGTTTTTTTTTTCAAATTTGAAATGGCGTGTGAGAATCTAGATACATTTGTCTATAATTTGATACAAGAATCATCAAAATCGGTCCATTATTACCAGTGGTATTGAACATCAAAGTTAAAATAATTGCGATGTTTGACCACATAGTTACTACTAGAAGTTTAGCGTCTTAAATGTAGGGGATTGCAACATGAAATAAATAAATTAACTGCCCAGTAAACACTTGCTAACTGATAAATTTTTCAATACCAAACAAATACTTCTAATAAGAAAAACAATATTGTGTTTGTTATAAATAATAATTGTTTCTATTTTAGTCATTAATTTTATATAAATTTAGAAATTGTAGTTGTCATTTTGAGATAAATTACAATCTAGAGTATTTTGTGGGTTAACATGTGGTAGTACTGTAGTTACTGTCAACTTACTGTCAACCACACTGTTAACAATGAAAATTGTTTTTTTTCTTAGATTTTCCCCATTTATTCTTATTCAATATTACGCAATTCAATGTCTAGGTTCATCAGAGCTTAAAAATAAGTACAAAACAATAAGAAAAGAAAGCGGCGGAAACATAACCTATAAAGTGAAACTTAAAAATACTGGTCTAAATGGACATACAATTGAAACCAAATTCTAATGTCGGTAAAGTAGTTTGTAGTATAAATTATACTAAACTTACTAAAAACTCTGTGGCAATTTGATAGTTGTAACACCGTAAACAGTTTCACAATATGTCAAATTAATTTCATATACATTTAGAAATTGTAGTTACTATATTTAGAATCTAGGGTATTTTGTGGGTACCGGTTGTAGTACTGTTGGTACTGTAGTAAACTGTCAACTTCGTAAAGTTGGGATAAAATCATGACAAAATCTAATTGTGAATAATTTTACTCCACTTTAGCCTACAAGTTTGAATAAATATTCAGCGAGGTCGCAACGATGATCATAATGGAGCTTGGGGCAACACTTTTAACCCTACTGTGATAAATACATGAAACTTAACCTAAAAAGTTAACAACTTTAAAATAGTGGTTTCATAAGTATAATAATCAGAATAGAAGTGTTTGGCGGTGACTGATTAGTTACTTCGAAGAACAAGAACTTACTAAAGAATTGTTATGACGCTTAACGTTTAATAGCGGTGTCTACCTAATTCCGCTACGTAGCCGTTGCTGCTTATATATTTACAAGCACTTATAATTGAAACCCAATTCTAATTTCGGCAAAGTGGTTTATTAGAATAAATTATACTTAGTAAAATTACATGTGATGGAGGTAATACAAATACGTTGCACACAACCAGAACTAAGACGAAGTCGAAAGCGACGGACAAAAACGAATACGAATTGAACCGAGCATCCAAGCGTCCAAAATATTACCGAAAACTTATACGTTACATAAACTAAGAAATCCTCTACACTTTAAATGTACTATAGCTTCGTACGTGTATGCTGATAAACCATTTATTGCGCATATACAATCTCGCAGCAGTAATTAAAATCGTTCATATCCACGATGTAGGTTTGATCGTCGCATAATACCTTATTAAAGTAAATGTGGTCCTTGAATTATATCTGAAAAGGGGATTTGATGTTTAGTTGAAAAGTATGATAACGATCACTTACCAGAGTCGTAAAACATCACCGAAAACGTCATGCTGGCGTATTTTGATGAACACAGCAAAACTTAGAAAGCCCCAATCCTTTGGCCGTACTATAGCAGGCTACACCCATGTTTAAATATGTATAGAATATTGATATTTCGCAGTTTATGCGATTGCAAGCGATTAAGAAGATGCAGTGTGTGGTTATGTTGGGTTATGTATTGTACGTTTGACATATGACATTTGATATCATTGTGTACCAATCTTAGACAAAAATGTTACTGTTTTCGGTATTACAATGTGTTAATTGTAACACCGAAAACAGTGTTTGTAGATTGAAAAGTAGATTGACATTACAAACTTAGTGGAAGACACTGTATACATTCTCAGGTCATTGTCTGTTGTCTATATTTATACCTATATTTATAAATTACCGAATACCTATATCGTCTATTATTATAATTATGATAAACATTATCAAACAATTTTTTTATCAGGTTTGTCATGCTTGTAATATCGTCTACTATTAATGATTATTCACAATTAGTTACGAAACTAACCTATAAATCGCACATACTCATTCGATGCGATAACATTCCAAAATAGGTGCGTTTAATATATAGGTTTAGGTTTCGATTCAGAAGCACAAAAATGTAATGTAAAATTATAATAATCTTATAATCAACACAGTATCATAGATAATACGCACTGTAATTCATAATTTCCTGTACTAAATTCTTTAAGAAGTGATACGAAATTACGATAACCCTATCGACTGCGATGACATAAACAATTGATTTATAACTTCCTGTCAGACGAATGTACAAGAATTGCTTTCAATAATCCTAAATAATCTCAATTGCGTGACAATTGAGAGAGCGTGTCAATTTTTGAGGTTATAGTCGGCAAGTTAAGATGTATGAGTATAGGTATTCACTTGTGATAACGGTTTTGATAAGTGTTCTTCTACTACACGGGACGGTATAACCTCAATGTGTCAACAAACGTTGCTAGAATGCGTGTGTAAATATTTGATGTTGGGGGAATTTAAATTTTTTATCATGCGACTTACTGCGAAATATTTTGTGCGCTATTTTTTTACGGTTTTTAGACAAGTGTAATGAATGTTTGTCACACAAGATTAGCACGCATGTTTTTTTTTTTTAAATTTATGCCAGTTCCAGTAAATTTAACACTGTTACAAATTATATGCTATTTATTTTGTCACAAAGTATTTAACAGATTTAAATTGATGTCTTTTGATTTAGTTATACTAGCGCTAACTTGCAATACTATACCCTATTCACGATAAGAACATAGTAGTGGGGGGGTGCAAACTGAGCCCGATTTACACTGGAGCAATATGCTGTCAATAGCGGCAAATTGAAAGGTTATGTCACGACAATGGTGTGCCATAGCTCGCACCGCTGATTTGTCAATTAGCCATCGTTATGTAATGTAGTGCGTTATATTAAAACGTTGTATTAAGTCTGCTATCTTTTATTAAATATTAGTACACAATAAACACTTAATGATATCAATAAAGAATAGCAAACAAAGAAATAAGACACAAGGAAAGGAATAAAATATCACTGTTTATTCTCGTATATCTCTACGAGCAGCAATTTGCTCCGACAGCAGTTCTCAAAGCGTCCTCACACGTCTTCCGTTATATTGCTGTTTAAAAAAGTAAAAGAAAACACGACAAGTTTGTCATTTGATAAATAGGAATTCCTTATTTCATTCGCTTGTAGATGGTTCAGTATCAGACCACAAATCTGATGATGATCCTGTATTGGTTGTTATAATAAACTCTTCTATAATATCTTCAACAATATTGCCCAGTTGATATAATTTGTTTTCTTCGGTGACTATATATTCCGCATTTGCAACTTCCAAACCCTCAAGAAGCAGAGTTTTTACCTCCGGCAATTTAAATGTTTTATTGTTTGCGGCGACATGATGTTTAACTTGGGCCCAAATTAATTCAATTGGGTTTAAATCGCAGTGATATGGAGGCAATCGTAAGATTTTGCGACCACTTTCCTCCACTAATTGATCGATTACATAGTTGACTGGGTTATCACTTGTATACTTTTTTGCCATATCTAGAAGTTCTACTTTCAACATACTGTTATCTACGGTTACGCCTTTTGACATAAGCCATTCTATTAATGCCCCTTTTCGCCAAAAGTTGCTTGGTACTTTATCCATCTTCACGGAATGGTAAGGAGTATTATCCATTACAATTACACATCCAGGCTCAAGTCGTGGCAACATATTTCTCATCCATTCCGTGAAGACGTCGCTGTTCATGTCTTCGTGGTAGTCGCCAGTCTTTTTTGATTCAATTAACAGAAGGCCGTTGTCTACAAAACCAGCTTCCGAGCCGATGTGTAGAACAATAAGACGTTTTTCTTTTCCAGAAGGATATACCTCGTGATAACCCACGAACAAATGCTTGTCGAGCGCTTGTTATAGTAGTATCTTTCCAGACCTTTGGTTTTGTTTGACCAGCATTAACCCATGTCTCATCTAAGTAAGAGATTTTTTCCCCATTGAGCGATACTGTCTAATACTGGTCAAATATCTTCGTCTCCATAAAACAATATCCTGTCTTTCAATTAAAATACTTTTCCTGCTTCGGTTCTCCCATTTAAATCCCAACATACGCAATATTTTCCACAAAGTTGTTCGCTTCACCGTAGGTATGAAATCATCTGCTTCAATAGCCTATACAAATTTCCACTTAATTTCAATATTACATAAATAATCATATCATTACCGTTAATACTTTGGAAATAGTTGGTAATTCATTGTTAAAAGAGAAAGAATGAACATGTAGCCTAATTGCATTTTTCTGTAATTCATCCAATTTGTCGTAAGTGTTTTCTCGTTTACATTTTTTGGTTGGAGAACGTAATACTCCAGAAGTGCCCTTTTCCTTTACAATGGCCCACATTGTTGATTCTCCAATACCTACAACCTTCGAACCTAATTTTACAGAATCTGACTTCGAATTTCCAGGTTCACGACTGTACTCGAGATATGCACTGTAGGCCATCAGCCGTTGTCCACTGCGAATGGGCTTTCCTTGCGGATTTTTTGATGAACCAGCCTGCATTCTCTCATCCATATTAGCACTATTAAATATCACCGTAAAACATTGACAACAAATATTATTGGCAATATTAAGATTACCTGTTACAATGTTAATATTGTGTGGAGTTCTAAAAAGAACTGAGTTTTATTTGAATCGATTGTTGAAAATAAATTCGAAAGACTGCAAAATATTCCGAACACAACAACTAGAACTCAACGAAAATCTTGAATCTGACGCAAATGACATGACGTTTCAAAATTCAAGTGACATACGCGCGTTGGTTGGTGTAAATTTGGTTCAACTTTCTGCCAATCACAAGCCGCAAATTATAGCCCTATCTTATCCAACGTTTTATTCTTAAAGTGAATAGAGTATAGTTTATTATTATAATAACCAAATTGTTGTATTAGCTTGAAATCATTATAGCACAGACCAATGCAAAGTGAATGGCATTTCAATCATGTAGACAGACGAGGTCTGAAACATATGTGCGTCAAAAAAAAAACAAGACATCCACCCGAGAGCGTGTCTATTATTAATCTTTGTCACCAAAGTGGTACTTAACTTTTTCTGTTCAATCAAAGAAACAATGATGGGGCCTACTGGTATTCAGAACACCACTAATGTACCGTATACGCCATAAGGTGTTTGAGTTCACTACCAAAGCACACATGGTGAAAAAACGCTCTGTATCTTGAGCTGTGATAAATGTAAAATAATATGTTTCAGTATCTATACAGGGTGAGTTATTTTTCAATGAAACGTCCCGTATCTTTTATTATATTATGAATACTACTAAATTTGTTTACCCAACCGTGTATGTCGCTAAGTCACAGCGTTAATAGTTCCAGTGATATTCATCTGTTTTACGACGTTTTTGCCGATTTTGCCTTTAAACTATGTGAGACAATAGTCAAAGCCAGTAGGTAGATGATAGTATCCAAAGATATTAGATACACTACCCCAGGTACTTATTGAACTTAGTAATTTTTGATTTTGACGCAGTGCTAACGTCTCGCCAACGTTGGTGATGTGACGCGCTGCGCGTAGTGCGCGCATTCACTTCGCCAACATTGGCCAACGTTGGTATTGGGCGCAAGGTATTTCTGTGTATCGTAGAAGGCTCGTAGCGTCCCGTAGAGAATTAAAAATGAACAGTGAAGACGATATCATTGCTGTTGCCGCAGCTCCCATTATTTTAAGCAGTGCATTGTTGCTTAGAATTAAAAAAAGGAACGCTCGAAAGAGGACACTGTTTAATAAGGTTGTTAAATATTAAACATGTTTTTCAGTCATTATTTATACAGTACGTACGAAAATATTAAATACATTAAGGACTACAAATATACAGCAATACAGGGAACAAAATTATTTAGTTTTTATATTTGCCACATGACATTAAAAAAATCTCCCTTTTTATTTTCTTTATGTTTCAAGCAACAAATGCGGAATAAGATGGGATAAGATCTGATACACTGAGTGGTCTATATTTTTATGCAGGACCCTGTTAATTTGTGTCGTTTCTTTATATAAATATTTCATTTCAATCAAATCGATGAATTCATAATTTTGATTTAAAATATAATTTATATAATAAAACTGAAATTATTTATAATAAGATACAAAGAAAAATTGAAAACCCTTACATACACGGAGTTTTAATTATAGATATTAAAACTCCGTGTATGTATATTATGTAGGTATATTTATTATCAACCCAATATTTTTAGTAACAGATATACTTTTTGATATTTTTCTGATAATCAAAATAAGGAAAAGCATCCAGTATAGTTTTTAAACTGTGTTGAATACATTAAATACATCAGATTATTTAAATTTGCCGCTTAAAACTAATCTATAAATTGTTAATTAATAAATAGTTAATTGTTGTTAATTATATAAATGCAACTTTGTTTTATTGTAGTCAAGATTGTAGGGAAGAGGGTTGACCGCAGTCCTTGGACCCCTATACCGTATGACTCCCCATCGTGTGTAGATTCATATCCCGCTTCCCTCCAACACCCTCCCTCACCTTTCCCACCCCACCCTAGCGAATAAGGTTGACCGCAATCCCAGAACCTAAATACCGTATGCCTCCCCATTGTGTGCGAATTCATTTTGAAAATTCTAATGATGACATCATTTCTGGCATTTTCTGTCTATTAACACAACGTTCATTCCTTCGGCGTCAAAAACAAAAAATTAACAAACGTACCTATGCCGTGGGTCACCCATTATAACGACTTCAATATTGTCTTCAGAATATAATTTTATTGCTTGCTAATTTATTGTAACTGTAAGGTTAATATAATGCTTATAAGAACCATAATTATTGTGAATAAATTTACAAAATATTAAACAAAGTTTTCATGTTTTTACATTTGGGCAAATAATAAATCATCATTGTCTTTAAAGTACGTACAAACATAAATAATGCAGTATATATGATAAAACATCGATAGATAACTAAATTTTTCATCGGTAGTACGTACAATGCTAAAACAGAATGAAATAAAGCGGACAAGGTCGACATATTGGCGATGTGCATTGGCACAGTTGGGTCCCGCTACGCGAAGCACTCCGATGGCCCCTATTGGCACTGCGTGTGGGAGCACCTTAGATTCAGATTTTCATTCATAGCAAATAAAATCTATTAAAAACACTTCCAAATAACCCACTTTCCATTCACATTATCAATATTACTCATACTATCATTCATGTTATCCCAATTTTGAATTGTCTCTCCAGAAAAATAACCTATTTTAAACCAATTAACAATAGTAAGTAGAATACTGAATAAGATTTGTACTGAATACAAATCCGTTCTCAAACGTAGCTCATCAAGACAGGTTTTAGCGTTTCTGTTTGTTTTTGTGTATGACCGCACATGCTATTACAATGAAACGTCTCCGCACAATTTTCACACAAGTGAACAATTTTTCACGATAGTCCTCCTAAAATTACACTGTTTCTGGTTTACTTCGGAGCCCAACTGAAGTTGCTAGGTCTTCGGTTCGCTCGTTGTACGTTTGTAAAAATTGTAAAACATACTTATAAAATTGTGTAATAACCTTGATAACCGTAATACTTTTTATATGAATAAATCTAGTTAAATAGGTTCTAAATGGCTTCTTCTATAAACCTTTACATAATTTACATCATGCTACCCAGCACACTGTATACAGAGCAATATTAAGATACTAAATAGCTTACTACTCTTTAAATTCCAAATATCACAAAAACTAGTAAAAATAGAATAAATTGATAAATATCGACCGCCGGGATACTAATAACTCACCCTGTATATGATGACAATTAATCTTATATATTTTGAGTAATAAAACTTGGAAAAATGGACAATTTATGGTTATTATATTGTCAATAAACTTATATTATTAATAATAAAATAGGTGAAGTGTTTTAATTATTTGCCTTTACATCATACAAACATAAAATGCATCATGTTTATGTGGTATTTGCGGTGACTTTGAGGTTAAAAACTAATTAAGTAACTATTTAATATTCACAATGATATAATATTATCATCGTGTCAAGTGATATAATATACAGTTGTTATCGTATGGTTAAATTCACAATTTCCTCAATAATGAACTGGACAAAATATTTTGATTTTTGTTATTTATCAATCAATTAGTTTTAGGGGAATTAAATTTGGTTAGTTTCTTGCTGATAATGTCCCTAAGGTGACATTAGAAGAAGGAATTTGGCACTGTTGTCTACAGTTCAATTTTAGCCACACCACAAAAAAATCTGATGTGGCCAGGCACATGACTTTATCATACTATATATAAAATTAATAGTTTAGCTGCATGAGATTCTATTTGATCGAGATCGGCTATGTCTGCATTAAAATAAAACTAGTAGAACTAGACAAATATCTCGATTAAAGCTGCGTTCGGATATTGTACTCCGTTGACAGCGGGTACACCGTCCAAATGACAGTTACGTGTTATTGGGTGTAAAAAGTGTAACGGTGTTCAATATCCGAACGCAGCCTATATTGACAGTAGCATTTTCAAGACATTAGCGTTTGACACTAGCTACTGTCATTAGAATCAAAATAATCTGACATATCCTGGCTACTAGTTTTAAAGCAGTACGCCCGATCTCGATGAAATAGAATTTGCTCATGCGGCTAAACTATAAATTCTACCAAAAAATGTCATATACATAAATTATGGAAAATTTACTCTCCTTTAATTTATTATTTAACTATTTTGACGACATTACACAAATAGCGGCTCATTTGCAAAATCTTCGAAAAGTGCTATGAGTAAACCACCAGTTCCTTTGGACCCTTTTCAACAGAAAGCTTTTCAGCTCTAAGTTTGGTTATAAAACTTCTAAATATGAAGTTTCGTCCCGATACCATTAGTAGTTTCTCCGGAATCGTCTCCACAAAAACGGGTACACACACACACACATACACACACACACACACACACACACACACACACACACACAGACATTTTTTTGTACCTTGGTCAAAAATGTTCAGGGGACCCAAAAAGACATATTTCCGCTAAAATCTCAAAAAAATTTTTTGGCATGATTACAATACTTTACATACTGCGTATGATAAAGTAAAAAGTGATGTTTGTATTTTCGAACATGCTTAAGTAATCTTGGCTGCACACCAAAGGCAACAAATTAAAAAGACAAGGGTACTAAGTAAAACGAACAAGCATATTGATTCATCCCATTCATGCAAAATTATAATTACTTTGAAAAAAAATCCCATATTTAAATGGACCACAAAAAAATAACAGAATATTATTATTACGAAATTCCTACTCTGATTTATGTATGTACTTGTACGAACTTCAGATATAACATTAGTTGTGTAAATAGCATCTGATTGATTTATAACTACCGCGTATAGCAATAAAAAAGTTTTTTGATAAGACGTACTTGTTTACACTATTGGAGCAAGATTATCATCAAAGGTAAAAGTTTTTGAGATAATTCCTTATCAAATCTGTTTCGATGTAAGAATTTTTGGTAAATACACTTTACTATTGTGAATATTTATGTTGATTTATGTTGACAGTAACACTACGGACACTTTTTTGGAACCTGAAAGTTACAAAAAAGAAATGTAGGCGATAGTTTTGTATGCACCTTCCTTTTGACATTTAGACTGCCAATTTAAAATTAGCTTCTATACTTATCTTACGCAAGCGCTTCTTAAGACTTCTTTTGGCAACTGTTTGCTATGTCCGCATATCTTTCGTCCACAACATGTTGGGCCTCTAAAGGTGCTTTCTTTTGTCACAATGCACGACTTATAGAAGTGTTAAATGTCTTGAAAAGTATTCTGTTATCTCTAAAGAAGCTAGCGACTAGGTTATGCAACTGTCAAACAAACAAAAAATGGTTTGACGTTGACAGTTGTCAAAGCATCATGATAAATATGATCAGAAAGATGATTTAAATGTTTTATCAATTTAGGTAACTGTTTTTCTACATTTATTTCTTATGTAAGTTATTAAAAATTGTATAAGCTTGAATAGAGGTTTTATCCACTACTTAATGTCCACGCTGTATATCTCTGAAACAGTTCCAAACTATGAATGGGGTGTATATAACCCTAAAAGGGGAGATTTTAGCGTGACTCTGCTATTCTAGAACGAGAATCAATAGTTTGTTGGGGGCAAATGAGAAAATTGACTCGAGTATTGACAAAGCTCTAAATATTTGGGTGTTCGTGACTAAAGACATTGCACGGCAGGAGCTATCCAATTTTGATCAAATGTGTATTAAAAGCATCGCTAAATATTTCACTGTTTCATAACCTCAATAATTTGACAGGATGAAAAACATAAAACTGTAATACTCTTATAAGAATAAATAATTCAATAAATGGATAATTGACGTGAATAATATTGAGTGAATAAACGATATAGATATAGAAAGATAACCTACAAAGTTAACTTAAAAATTGTGTTTAATAATTATAATAGTCGGAATAGAAGTGTTTAGCGGTGACTGATTAGTTACTTCGACGAACAAGAACTTACTAAAGAATTGTTATAACGCTTAATGTTTAATAGCGGTGTCTACGGATATTTGTACGAAAACTACATTCAATTTAGTGGAAATTCAGTATTTGTGTGCATTTGAGGTAGATGATTATAAATTCGAACAAAAAATAAAAAAAGCGGATCATATATTGGCTGACATTTGTTTTTATATTTTGAATTTAGTTGAAATTTAGTATTCGGGGTTGGTGATTACAAACTCAAAATTAGAAGAGTAGAAAAATAGCGGACATTTGTTCCAAAATTACTTTTAATCGGATAATAACAACGACAAATCCTGAAAAGTATGTCCCAACCAGGTTTAAATCCGGTTGTTCCCGTATTATGAAATGGAAACGTAGTTAATTAAGTTTCTATCATAGTGGACATACATAATGTAATAGAGCATTTATTCTAGGCACTAAAGGTTAAAATGTAAGTATGGTTTTGCTTAGTAGTCTTCTTAATAATTGAAATATAAATAAAATAAGTAATTTTAAAAGTTTAGTAAATAAAAATATATTGTGCCTATTGAATACTATAAAATTATAAAAGATAATAGTATTTGTTCATTCGTCTTGGTCTTCTTCATCTTCATCACCAGCTTCACTATATTCATCTATACTTCATTTTCTACAACTTCATATTCGGAACTGCCTTCTTTATTTTCAAGTTCCGTTGATACAATTTTTGGTACTAATTGTGCTGATATTAGAAAATAAATTGCTTCCGGGTTATGCCATGCGTCAAAATAATTAATTGCTGACGGTTTGCAAACGATCTTGTTCGCTTCTTCATAACTAACTGAATATTTGTCATTATGGCTAATTTCAGAGTTTTAAAACTCCTTTTTGCGTGTAAAATTATTCTGCTTTGGAATCGGTCCCTTTCAATATCCAGGCACACGTGCCTGCATCCAAAAACGACATTTTAGCAATTTTTATCACCAAGATTAGCAAAACTAATTTTTTTTGTTTATTGCTACAATTAATTATAATATTCAAAAATTATTTAATTTTTGTGTTCAGTTGTCGGCAGTTTTTCAAGTCGTCCTATTAAAACACAATAAAAAATTTAAAGGATGACGCTATTTTTGGCAAGAAAAAAACAATCCAACATCAAGAATATCTCATAGAACTAGAAATCCTTTAACAAAGTTGATTCGTCTAGCTTCATAAGAAAAAAATTAAACAGCCTTCCCTTGGACGCATACCTAAATTAACATTCTAAAAATGAACAGAAATTCATTTTGAGTAAGTATGAGGAGAAACTGTCTACATATTCAAAAAGTACAAAGTCTGATCTTACAATGAGCTATAATTCTAACCGGGGATATGCGGGGAATTTGTTAAAAGTCTAGGCGAACTTTAAATTTATAAAAATTTTGCTACGTTGTAATAAAAGTTGCAAAAGAACATGTTAAATTTTTCAACTGCATAGTATAAATTATAAAACGTATTTACATACCTTGAGGAACACTATTCATTTCAGAAAAATAATAAAGTTATTGCCAACAAGCCCACAGAAAATTACAATTGCAATGGTGTCAAACACCCAAACATACGCTTTGCACAAATCGACAACTTTGACCTGATACCATTCTTAACCGGTTCAGCAAACATTTTTACAATTTCCGATTCTGATACGCGAGTGATCAAAGAGTTCTTCTGTAGGGTCAATTCTGTTTATTTTGCAAACTATAAAATATGAATTTTGGCCAGCTTTTTGGGAATATTTCACACTGTGCGACGTACAAAAAATGAATACGGTATTGGTACGACCAGAATTCTGTCCAAAATGTTACCGAAAACTTAACATTAAATAAACTAAGAAATCCTCAACCTAGATATACTATGGCTTGCTACGTGCATGCTGATATTCAATAAACTATTTATTGCGCATACACAATCCCGCGCATTATTTGAACCCGATCATATCTACCATGTAGGTTTTTGATCTTTGCATAACTCCTTATTCAGGTAAATGTCGTCCTTGTATTGTATCGGAAAGGGGGATTTGATGTTTAGTTGACGAGAATGATGCACGATCACTTACCAGAGTCGCAAAACATCACCGAAAACGTTTAAATATGTTTTTCTACTTTGCATTCACAATGCGTACATTGTAACACTGTTTTCAGTGTTACAATTAACACATTGTAATACCGAAAACAGTAACATTTTTGTCTGATTGGTACACAGTGATATCAAATGCCATATGTCAAATGTACAATACATAACCCAACATACCCACACACTGCATCTTCTTAATCGCTTGCAATCACATAAACTGCGAAATATCAATATTCTATACATATTTAAACATGGGTGTAGCCTGCTACAGTATGGCCAAAGGATTGGGGCTTTCTTAGTTTTGCTGTGTTCATCAAAATACGCCAGCATGACGTTTACGGTGATGTTTTACGACTCTAGTAAGTGATCGTTATCATTCTTTTCAACTAAACATCAAATCCCCTTTTCAGATATAATTCAAGGACCAGATTTACTTTAATAAGGTATTATGCGAAGATCAAACCTACATCGTAGATACGAACGATTTTAATTACTGCTGCGAGATTGTATATGCGCAATAAATGGTTTATCAGCATACACTTACGAAGCTATAGTACATTTAAAGTGTAGAGGATTTCTTAGTTTATGTAACGTATAAGTTTTCGGTAATATTTTGGACGCTTGGATGCTCGGTTCAATTCATATTCGTTTTTGTCCGTCGCTTTCGACTTCGTCTTAGTTCTGGTTGTGTGCAACGTATTTGTATTACCTCCATCACATGTAATTTTACCAAGTATAATTTATTCTAATAAACTACTTTGCCGAAATTAGAATTGGGTTTCAATTATAAGTGCTTGTAAATAAATAAGCCGCAACGGCTACGTAGCGGAATTAGGTAGACACCGCTATTAAACGTTAAGCGTTATAACAATTCTTTAGTAAGGTCTTGTTCTTCGAAGTAACTAATCAGTCACTGCCAAACACTTCTATTCTGACTATTTTAAAGTTGTTAACTTTTTAGGTTAAGTTTCATGTATTTATCACAATAGGGTTAAAAGTGTTGCCCCAAGCTCCATTATGATCATCGTTGCGACCTCGCTGAATATTTATTCAAACTGGTAGGCTAAAGTAGAGTAAAATTATTCACAATTAGATTTTGTCATGATTTTATCTCATCGATATCCTTAACGAAGTTGACAGTTACTACAGTGCTGCCACGTGGTACCCGCAAAATACCCTAGATTCTAATTGAGCGCGATATAGTAACCACAATTTCTAAACATATAAAATTAATGACGCAAAGTAGAAAAAATAGTATATTACACTCGTTTTATAAGACGTATTGGTGCACTCGTTCCATTTGGGCACTCCTCGCTACGCTCGTCGTGCCCAAAACAACTCGTGCGCCAATTTGACGTCTTATAAAACTTGTATAATAATATACTATTAAATATGTATAGAATATAGATATTTCGCAGTTTATACGATTGCAAGCGATTCTAAAAGGGAAGTTTGTTTTAACTGTTTCTACAGAGTGGAGGACTATTTTAAATGTTTTGACATTCAGGGTTATGGTTGACAATATAGACTACCTGTTTTATTTTACCTTTCCTTGGTACAACCAGTTACATGATTATACAATGCCGACAAAATCACACCTATCTGTTTAACCCCTCATTTGCAGGCAACGTTATGTTAATTTTTGTAGTAAACGCGCATTTTTTAAAGTTTAAGGACATGCCGTTTATACTTCGGCCACGTCACCCTGTTTTAAGTCAGGTAGTTCTTATATAGGCCCTAATTTTAGCTTTATTGACTGAAGGGATCTGCTTCAGAACATGTGTTTGCTATTGACCTTGACTTTGTGGAAATTATTGAACAGGAAATAGTGAAGTTGTATATCATTACTAACATTTGAAAACCAAATTAACGATTTAGATATTTCAAACTTTTGTAATTATGTTTGGGTTCTAGAATAAATCTATTAATGGGGTGAAAAAAAAATTGGGTAAAGTCAATATTAATTGGTTGTTGTGTTAATGCTTATCTCTTGAAACGTGGATTCGCTGTTGAATTTGATATGAATAATTTATAGCCTTGTATAATATACACATAACCTATTTCTTGTTCGTAAGATTTTTTCACATAATAGAACTTTGCTCTTGGCTTAGATGATAATAATATTGCATCAATATAATCGACCGATCGCAGTAGACGTGTAGAATTTGTTTATTGTTGCATATATTTATTATTATTGTTATTAAAAACTAACATATTGCATTGTTTTTTTAGAATTATTGTTATTTGTCATCGTGACAGTTTGATTTTTAGGTTATACACTTGCGTTCTAGTGTACTTAGTATTAGCAGATATCATTCTTACCAACGGTGCCGTCAAATGTCAGTTTAATTGATTCATCCCATATTAATGCATTTGCAAAGTATATTTTTAAAAGTTAGGTTAATTAAAAGCCTCTTTTTCTTCTTTGCTATCTGTTTATTATTTAAATTTACTTGAGTTAGTTGGGTTACCAAGTAAATTAAAATAAACAGATAGCTAAGAAAAAGAGGCTTTTATCTAACCTAACTTTTTGAAATGTCTGAAATATTTAGTTGATTGAGTGACGTATTGTTTCTGTAATCACGTCAAATTCACCCTTCAAAACGCTTTATAATAATTTGTCTCATCCCTATTACATAAATCAATATCAGCTACAGTGACAATCATTCCTAAGGTTGTTTTGTGTTTCAAACACAAGAATAGACGGAATGCGAAAATTTGAAACGAGATCAATGACGTTTGTGTAGTGTTTGGGGGGTGAAAATCAATACAAAAAGGCACTGGAACGATGACATCAGTTCAGGGTCGCTGTAGGAAGTAGGGGGTTGTTATCTTGCGAGGGCGTTTACCCCTTCGGGTTATTCTCGAACATTCAGGTCATTCTCAAACCCAATGAGGTTAGGTGCCAGTTTAGCTTCAACCACTTTGTATAATCCGCTCAATTACAGCTGTAATTATTTGAAGAGGGTAAATCTTTTTAAATTCGTATACTTACCAAATATCAAATATTTGGCAAGTACATGAATTTGTGTCACGAAAAGAAAACCAGCTCTATTCAATTCGTAGCGAGTCCACCTCTAAAATAAATTTATATATTCGACGTTCGGCTGTGCGGACGAGTTTTTTTACGCCATATACTTGGTATTTGCAATACCCAGTTGAAATGGGTATAGCAAATGCAAAGGCGACAAATATTGGTGCATTTATTTGTACTCGATGAACATTATAGTACGCTGTTTAATTTTTCCATTTTTTTAATTTCGTTTTGTGTGTAGTAGGTCGTATACGAAGATTGACAATAGATTTGTAGTTATTAGTAAGATTTTTGATTTTTCTAAAGGGCGAAAACCGCATAAAATTGTAATTTTGTGAAACCGTCAGACAGACAGTTTTCCGGAAACCGTCAGACACCATATACAGAGTGTATTCTAAGTTGATGCTTTTCTATGAACAATATAGATGATACTCATTTATGAGCTTTCAAAACATAACCTTTTTGTTAAACAAGAAAGCTCAACAAAATTGTCTACTATTAAAATATTTTTAATCGTTTTCGTTTCTCTTCAAGTAATAAACATCATAAAAATTTTGTAGACAGCATGTCTATAAAATAATTTATTTGGAAAATTGTACTTTATTTGCTTGTATTTATATATTTGTCGATTTTTATGATGTTTATTATTTGAAGATAAACGAAAGCGGTTAAAAATATTTTAATAGTAGAGACAATTTTGTGTAGCTTTTTTATTCAACAAAAAGGTTATATTTTGAAAGCTCATTTGTTTAAATTTTTGTTTCAGAAGCTAATTGATCTGTATTTCAGACAATATTAGGACATGTTCATACAACGAACCTAGTAGTAGATTTAGTAGAACCATATCTAACATTTCTTTTATGGGCAATATCTTCCTAATTTAGCTAAAAAAATATATTAATTTTTTCTCATTAAAATAATAATTTATTTAAACTAGTTCACATCAAATGACCAATGGTATTGTTTTACAGTCTGTTAGAATTAGATGCTGCGAATTAATAATACAGAAAGCTGATGAATTAAACAAAAAATATTAAAATGAAACAAACAGTTTCGTCAAGATTTGTTTTGTAAATTTCCACAAGAATGCCCTTGTTAGTACGCAGTGAATTCTGCACTTATTAAAAATATGTCGGCATTATAAAATAAAACCTTGCTTGTTCGTAATCAAATTATCAGTTTGATTTGAAAAAGCTAATGTGCAAATAAGACCAACTATTTAAAAAAATAGCTGTGCCCATTCGGTACGCACATGTAGCTAGTCCTCAAAGAAGATTTTCACGTATTAGAAAATGCTATGTGGCGATGCATCAATGTCCGATGCATTTACTGTCGCAGTGCAACTCTGACGGTCCGAAATCACAAACGAATATTGTACAAATTTGTTGGTATGTCATAGATTTTTTTTGGCAAGTATACTAATATGTAGCCCGGCTTTATATTTGTGAAAGGTTAAAATAAAATAACCTCAATACTATTTTGACAGTTAACAGCGACATCTCGTGCCAAACTCTTGCACTAAAGAACATAAAAACGTTCTAAACTACCACACGATCATTTTGAGCAATCTACAAGACGCATACGTCTGGCGTTTTGTAATATTATGTAATTGCAGCATTTCAAAGGAAATAGTTGAAATATCGCTTGAAATATAGAATCGCAGTACCGGAAAAGTGGTATTTCTTATCACTTAACAGTAAAACGATTTCATTTCCGAATTCTAAAATTAGTCAGACAGTTTTAATCAACTTATATTCCTTTCAGGTGCTTTTATGATTAACATTTTTTGACGCTGATTACGCTGGTGTACTTGGATGCTCATGACACATTGAGCCACTTTATTGACTTTATCATATGCCAAATCTGGTCCCCTTATTTCAAGTTATAGTAACAAATGAAACGTTTTAAACGGAATATTTCTATTGATGGTCATAACAACAAGGTCTAAAGAGCTTCAATACACGTTTTTTTGATGTTATTCTGTACTATTTGAGGAGGGCGCGCATGAATGGTTGGGGTCAGAGGTCGTCCGAGATAAGACGATTTTCTCCACTTACCATAAATAGATATTCCTAATTTGGTTTAAAAATCACACGCGGATGTTAATAAGATTTGTTATTATGTGTCTGTCAGATTTTGGACTCGGTAGAAAGTACCGTGCAGTGTTGATCTACAAATCATTAACTTTGGCGTTTTGATTATAATATTTAGTTGTTTTCTCGAGTTATTTGTAGACAGTTTGATTAAAATTATAATTAGGGTTGTTTAGCAGTAAAATAGAAGTTTTCGCAACTTTATTTTCATTATAGAATCTAAACTTGAAGTTTGTTGCCAGGAAAACTTTCCACATTTTTTTCAATGTTTTCCGGCCTCATTGGTTAAAAAATTCCATTAACAAACATATTTTTAACTAAAGAAAATTACAAAAACAATGTTACAATTCTTAGTTACTTCTAAGTTACACTTAAAAATCTAAATTAATAACGCAAAACTAAATGGAAATGACGGTCATAATATAGACGCCATATGCAGCAGTCACCACATGGTCCTCCAAGACGTTTTCGATGTAACTCATGGCATTTAGTCTGCCAGGAACCACAACAAGATCAGTTCTGTTGTCTATACTGATTCCAGCCCAAACCATCACAGATCCACGACCGAATCTATCCACTTCCTGTATAGTAGCGGCTGCGTAGCGTTCACCAGGACGTCTATATACACGTACTCGACCGTCGCAACGAGTTAAACGAAATCTGGAATCGTCTGTAAACAGTACAGGCGTCCAGTGACGAAGTTGCCAATCTCTGTGATCCGGAGCAAACCTGCTTTGTGATGCTGCGGAAGACGTGGTGCGCGGACAGGTCTTCTTGGTTTCAAATTCGCCTCTTTTTATCTGTTTCTAATTTCTATTCCATGTGCTCGTGTTAGGTCGTTTAGGAGGTCTCGTGCTGTGGCAGTACGCTGACGTAGAGAGGAAAGGACAAGAAATCGGTGTTGATTTTGATATTTTTCGATTTTGTTTTGCGTTATTAATTTACATTTTTAAGTGTAACTTAGAACTAACTTAGAGTTGTAATTGTACTAAAAATTCTTTCTACACAGACACAGGCAAATTATTTTGTTTAAAAAGAATGAAATGCTAAATGTACTATCGTGGCCATATATTATGTCCCCTCTTTTGACGTTGATTCTCTCGCAAAACCTAGGGGCGAAAAAATTTAAAAAAATTCTGATGCAGTCTTTGATTAATACTCTACTACTCATAAAAATTAGAAAGCTGTATATGTTGGCGTTTTCCCGATTTTTCCAAATTAAGAAGAATTGGCGCTGTTTTTGGTCCGTAAATTTCATTCGTTTAACTTTAGCACTTAATTACTCCGGAAATAATCCATAGATTTCAACGAATTAAAAAGTAAAATCACCCGCGGAATGTTAGCTGTCAATATGCATTTTTGTAAAATGATTGGGTGAGTGGTTGACCCACAAAAAGCTACATTAGGCAATGCCAGCAATTCCGTTATTAGAAGAGCTAGAATAATGAAATATAGACTATAGGCTACCCAATAATTCATAGGTTTAAAGTTTATTACATAATCATTGTTTATCTTGCATTTTCCATACAAAAGATCGTGCTGAAACTCCGCGTGAATTCCGACGCTCTACGGTTTTGGTGTGATGCGGGGAAGGGAGTCGTTAGCGGTACTGTCAACAGTGAGAGAACGGCGGACAGCTGATTACCAATACACAAAAAGAACGATAACTTGTCAAGGTACTAATTTTAACTAACAGAATTAAATTCTTAATTTTTAAATTCAGAATTTTGGTTATAATATGTGACCCCGCTACGAGAGAAATGCCCTAACTGCCATCTCTCGTTTCGATAGTATTGACTCCTGTGTTTGACGTCTCATAACTCCAAAACTACTGATCAGAAAAACTTGAAATAAAGTGTGTCATATTCCTCAATCATTTCTACATATGTTGTATGACTATCACGAGAGAAGTGAAAAAATGTACCCGATTTTTGCATTTGTAAATTTGTAAAACTGCCGTCATTCCGATTTTTTTTCTCCTAAGCCGCTTAGCACAAAAATTTCAATGTTTGTTCAGGTTGCCTTCAGAGTCTCTTCTATCGATTGGCGTTTTTGTTTTCTTCAGTTTTTATACAATAAGGTTGTAAACAAGATTTTGATGGAAGCGGATAGATCAGTAAGGAATGTTAACAGCACAACGCAGTTAGCATGCATATAATCCTTAATTACTGCGTCACATATCGCTTAAATTTAATATCATTCCGACCATTTGTTAATTTTTAAGACCGAAATAAACATGAACAATGTTTTGCGCGTGACTCCGCCTGAGTCCGTTTTTGTGTTTATTTATTAGTAATATTTAAATACAGGCAAAAACAATATAACATAAATACAACTCTTGATATATTACATATATTACAAATGGCAGCTCTGAGCGTATAAAACTGATAGGTCGTTATATTGTGTCCGTAAACACTGTTCTCGGAGTAACTTTTGAGCCCGTGCGATCTCCCACTACCGGCAGCGTCGCTGTCGATCCCTTCCCCCGCATCACCCCGAAAACCGAAGACCGCCGCGTCAATTGCGGCGATCATGAGATGCAACACGATCTTTTGTAGGGAAAATGCAAGATAAACAATGATTCTGTAATGAACTGTAAATATATGATTTCTTATGTAGCCTATGATCGACACTTCATCATCCTAGCTATTCTAATAACGAAATTGCTGGCACTGCATAATATAGCTTTTTGTGGGTTAACCACTACTCCGATTATTTTACAAAAATGCACATTGAAAGCTACCATTCCGCAGGTGATTTTACTTTTTACTTCGTTGAAATCTATGGATTATTTCCGGAGTAATTAATTGCTAAAGTTAAACGAATGAAATTTATGGGTCAAAAACAGCGCCAATTCTTCTTAATTTGGAAAAATCGGGCAAACGCCAACATATACAGCTTTCTAATTGTTATGCGTTGTAGTATATTAATCAAGGACAGGACCAGAATTTTTTTAAATTTTTTCGCCCCTAGATTGGCGAGAAAATCGACATCAAAAGAAGGGACATAATATATGGCCACGATAGTACATACATACTTTTTGATGATTTCGAATCACCTATGAACACTCTGAACAATCTTAAATGTAAATGAATGCAGTTATTTCGCCTGGGGTGTATTTATAGCCTCCGGCAACGAATTTTTTTCGGGTAAGTCCCTTTTGCTTGTAAAGTAATTTTTGGGGATTCCCATGATAATATTTGTTGTTTGTCCCGCTAGATGGCATAATATTGGTAAAGTTTGAATGTTGGTAGACCCCAATTTTTAATATTGATCTGAAAAATCAAAAAGACATTCATTGTAGGATATATTTTGCATATTAAATTAGACCGAATGTAAAAATCACTAAAAAGGTGCTTTTTTTGAAAGTTTTCACTAAATCACTAAATGGGGAAAAAATCACTAGATCTAGTGAAATTTCACTAGACCTGGCAACACTGCTGAAGACCTACCAAGAAAATCTCCCTTATATACCTAAATTTACACCTCACTGCGCACATCTGGAGCTACCGCTCCCATGTGCATTTCCACCTGACCGCGTTAGGATCGATTTCCAGACCCTACTAATGTCAGTTATTATTTAAGAAGTTACAGGTTTCGAAAAAATGTGTGCCCCTAATTTTTTTGGGCAGTGTACTTGTGATTTGTGTTCGCATAATTTTATTTGGTCTTAATAATATATTTGTTAACAGAATGCTGACGATTTACCTACAGTTCATATTATATTTCATCAAGATAGCATTGTATCTCATGTTGCGTTTTGTTAAACGAGGTTTTGTTATTAACGTCATGCGTATGTTTATAACTATATTTAACCTCATTGTCTATTTTCTATGTTACATAAGCAAGTGTAAAATTAGTACTTCTTTGTATTTAAAACCTCTATTTATATTCCAAAAGATTGTGTGGTCATAACATAGGTTATGTTAGCTTTTCGTAAGCTTTAGTGTAGCCATCTAACGTGTAACGTCTTAAGCTGTGAACTTTATAGGTTATCTGCGTGATATTTTGACGTTTAGTGACTCTTAGGTTCTATTATTTCGAGTACAGCCAACTTTATTGCGAAATTGTAACGAATAGTTGCATTTTTATAATACTCAGTACACCGTTTCATGCAATCATGATCTCTATTATGTAATTTTTGTTTGTGTTTGTACTGCGATATTTGATTAGCAACAATTACTCTGATGGGCGTGTATATGACGTCTATTGTGAGTACAATAAATGTGAGATAAACGTTGTGTAATTCTGTGCAACGTTGGAACTCTATTGCAAAAATTAAAGATTAGGTTTTTTGCTTTGTTATTAAAATGATATTCGATTGGATAGAAAGAAATCTTTTTTTTATTTTCGATGATTCCAGTTGTTTAATTTTGTTTAATCTCGTGACTCGGAGGTTAGCGGTTTTTAAAAAATAGTCAAATCAAAATAAACGTTTCTAGTGCATTGAAACTTCTTGACCTTTGTGCAAATGATGTAAGATTGACCGATGTACGAACTATTTTTGGACAGACGTATTTTTTGTTTAATCAAATTTATTATTTAATCAATATACCAACGTTGCAGTTTTAGTGTTACTACATTTATCTATGATTTCTGGAATTTCTTATCAGTGCACTCGCAGTAAGTCGATTATCGAAGAAATATTTGACGCATAACGCAGGTTTGAATTATTTACCTGATTTACATATTCGCAAGGATTAATATCATCAATATTCAAGTGCAAATATTAGGTTATGTACTTGTTCCAATCATTTTATATTTACCTGAACTTCTGCTGTCATTATTTAAGTGATTTATTACCATGAACAAAAGTTGGGGGTACATTTTATACTATTGTAGTATACATAATTGTATAAGAGTGTGTATGTATAAGGAATGTCCCCTCATATGTATAACTGACAAGTTCAACAACCTTTTTCAAATTAACATGGTTACAATCAATAAAAAAAAACTTTAACCATATCTAAGAGAACGTGATCCACTTTAAAAAGCAAGACAGGTTCTACTAGTATAGAATTTAATTCGTCAACTCTAAAAACTATTTAAAAGTGATCTAACAACATGACATACTATAAAACCCGATCTTTCTATACACAACATTGCGAAACTAAGTTATTATATGTAACTAACCATTTTCTAAGATAATTTGTACGATAATCATCTAAGAAATTCCGACCTTGAAATCTGAACGAATTAAAAATAGCTTAATAAGGTATCATAAAGTTATTATTATGCATCTTTTTAGTGGTATTTCCGTATATAAAGTAATAAACATTTTTCATATTGGTCAATGTCGATTGTAAGTTTTAATATTCATATAAACCACCGCATGGTGCTTTGAAATTGTAGCATGTCTCTTATAAAACGAGTGTAATATACTATTTTTTCTACTTTGCGTCATTAATTTTATATAAATTTAGAAATTATGGTTACTATATTTAGACACTACTTTAGCTACTGTGATAAAAACTTACATGACAACCATTGAATAAAGACTATAGATATAGAAACATAACCTAAAAAGTTAGTGGTCTAATAATTATAATAATCAGAATAGAAGTGTTTGGCGGTGACTGACTCATAACTTCAAAGATCAAGAACTTACTTAACAATTGTTATAACGCTTATCGTTTACTAGCGGTGTCTACCTAATTCCGCTAGTAGGCTTATACGTTTACACGCACTTACAATTGAAACCAAATTCTAATTTCGGTGAAGTAGTTTATTAGAATGAATTATACTTGGAGGTAACACAAATAGTTGCACACAACTAGAACTAAGACGAAGTTGGAAGCGACGTGCAAAAGAAGAATACGGTATTGGCACGACCAGAATTCTGTCTAAAATGTTACCGAAAACATATACGTTACATAAACTAGGAAATCCTCAACACTTTAGATGTGCTATAGCTTGCTACGTGCATGCTGACATTCAATACACTACTTATTGCGCATATACAATCCCGCGGCAGTATTTGAACCCGATCATATCTACGATGTAGGTTTGATCTTCGCATAACTCCTTATTCAGGTAAATGTGGTCCTTGTATTGTATCTGAAAGGGGGATTTGATGTTTAGTTGACGAGAATGATGCACGATCACTTACCAGAGTCGCAATAGCATGCTACACGCATGTTTAAATAATATATATATAATATATATATATATATATATATATATATATATATATATATATATATAGATTATAGATATTTCGCAGTTTATGCGATTGCAAGCGATTCTAAAAAGGCAGTTTGTGGTTATGTTGATTTATGTTTGACATATGGCATTTGTTATCAATGTGACCAATCTTAGAAAAAAGTTACTAAAAACGGTGTTACAATTTGTTAATAACACCGAAAACAGTGTTACAATGTGTGCATTGTGAATACAAAGTAGAAAATAATTATTTGCGTATTTATGCTGCACTTCTCCGAAATATGTATGTATAAATATGTATAAGCAAATATAAATTTCCTTGTATTTGTTACGCAACTGACACGGCAGTAGTACTTGGAAATTTTACTATTCACATATTATGAAATCTGTACTAATTATAAACATACACGAAATTTAAAATAAATACAGGTAAATAACACTGAAAAAAATAGCAACTAATTTGAGCTACTTTATCTATTCATATGCAAATTATAATGAAGCGGAAAACTATTTTATACAAGAATGATCTGAAAAGAAGAAAAAAAAGCCTTGGCACTTTTATCACGTCGTTATTTTTAGATATGTGTGACTTACTAACGATAATATTTATAGTCTATAATTATATAATAATATATAACGGTCTACAAATTTGCGTACAACAAAATAATTATTCTTTGTTTGTTTGTTTTTTTTTTCGTCTACAGATAAACCTAACTAACCTAGTATTCAGCCACATAAAAAATACTATATATATATATATATATATATATATATATATATATATATACACTGTTGTCCAAATATGTTAACTAAATTCAAGCATTTCTTTGTAAAACTAGTTGCTTATGTTAGTGCAGATTGAAAACATACCATATTTGCAATAACTGAATTGATTTGTTTTCTTTTGGTCAAAAGGCACAGTAGAGATTTTATAGCATCGTATACAGGGTAATTTTTATAGTATACAGGGTGAAATGTTCAAACATCGTTTCTTTGCTGTTTTTACTCAATAAGCAGTGGAATTGGACGTTTGCAATGCAACGATAACATTATATAGGCACGGAGAATCCAATTGCGTACTTATGTTACTATTAAAGATGTTGGCGAAACTATGGCCAACGTTTAGTTTTCTAATAGGAGCATTGTTTAATTTTGAAACTTTTTGAGGATTTTTACTAGAGAATACAAATGTACTTCAAACAACTTAACTCAATTTGATACCTCGCAACGTTTGTAAAGAAAATTTATTTGTTGTGTTGCGGACATTGTAGCTCTAGGGAAATTCCTTGTCATTTTTTGGAATTGTCACATTGTGTTCTGACAATTGTAGCTATATAGGCCAAGCAATAGCAATAGAGCTACAAATAGCCGCCATTGCTATTCTGTGCAGAACAGTCCGTAGTATATTCCCACTGTTTCCTACTCGAAATTGCCATTTTTAAATTTTTTATAAACAATTATCAAAAAAAAAATCGCGTTTTTTTACTTTTTTTTATTGTAACGGAAAAGCTATTGAAGTAATCTTAATGGTGCAACGGGATGAACTGTAGAGAATTAAATTACGAAGGGAATGACAGGTCAAACGATCCGATCGGATAATTAGAACCGGAGAAAAGCTGAAAAACACGGAAAATTTAGCTTTTTTTTTAAAAAATTCATTTCTCCACTATTCGAATATTAACCGCTGAAACTTTGCACAGTAGTAGCTATTCACATGTACTTTAAGTGTGCAAAACCTGGATTCGGTCGGATTAATAGTTTTCGCACAATACTCATTTGAATTTTTTTTTGGCAATATTTTTGCGGAGAGCTGGATGCGTTTGAGGTCGTCCGATTGCAATTTAAAAAACGGATTTGGAAACTAGACGTAAACAGCAACGAAACGTCTATTCTGATTTTTCGATAAGACCCGTTTAAGTGGGGTAATAAACTAGTGAGAACATGAGCGAAAACGCCCGCGCCTGCTAGAGTGCCTACCCGACCGGTTTTGAGCGCGCGGCATTTTCGGTCATGTTTGTAAGCATTTTTCACCTATTTCGCAACACTTTCACGCAAAATCAGAATAGACGTTTTGTAGCACAATACTTCTACTTTCGAAATACTTTAAAAAAATTAAAATCGAACCACCTCCGACGCATCCAGGCTCGCCGAATCATATTGCATACAAATATTCAAATCGCAATTGTGGAAAAACTAATCATCGGACAACGCCTGGGTTTTCCACACTCAAAGTACCCATCAGTCGCTACTTTCAGGCGAAAATCCTCCGCTACAACTTTGAAAATGGCGGAGTTATGAATTTTTGAAAGAAACGCAGGTTTTTTCGGTTTTTCCGAATTTCCTCCGTTAATATTAATTCAATCGACTCCGTGCAGGGTTCTGTTTTGTTCGTCTTTTCATTCTCTGCAATTCCTCTGTTGAAAGTATCAAGATTGCTCCATCGGTTCAGTTTTTACAAGCGTTCTACATATATAAAAATCTCTCAGTAATTGAAAAAAAATCTCTGTTCTGATGTATTGGTGCTAATGGCCACAAATTGACACATTATCGCCTAATTGAAAAATCTCTGCAGGCCTACCAACCTCTCGGCAACAAGTTCCGTCTTCCATTAAAATTTCTCTTTCGACAGTTACGTTAATAATACGAAAATTGGTCCAGTAAACCTACCATTAATATCGAGTGCGCCCAAGTATTTATGCTACGTGTTAGCAGCTTAAGAACCAGGTAAAACACCAACCTATTCAAACACATGCAAGATGTATCCATGCTCTCAAATCTGGTTGATGTTATATAACCTCAATTATCACTCATACCGTATTTGTACTATACCTTGCGATAAGGAGAATATCTATGTAATACGATGTATACTAGAGCGTAAAGTAAGGCCTAATCTAATCTGTAAAGCAAGTCGAGCATTTTGGTCACCGAGAAATCCAACGGCGTCAAACATGCGTGAAATCAGGTGTAAATCATAGTTGATACATTGTAAATTAAACCTTATCTTACGAGTAGGAATTTAGTGAAAATGTTTGCTTCAAATCTTACATGTGTTGATCTCAATCTACACACAGAAAAGTGATCTCTCGAACGAAGAGCGAATTACTTGGATGAAGTAGTTGGTAGGTTCGTATATACGCGAGAGATTATTGACTTCAACCAAGAAATTTTATTTCTTGGAATAATTACTAGATATAAGACAGTTGTTACTCTGGTGAAGGAAGTAAACAGTCTTCAATGATGCGTATATTTTTATTCCCGGTAAATATGTTTAGCTACTTAATGTAAGAATTTTAAAGATTTGGCACAAATACGTTTTCTATTGCTAATTAACAAGATAGGTATATTTACTTACTCGTTCTAACCTGTTGCGTGCCTTACATCAAATTATTCCGTGTTGAAACGTTCATTGTACACTAATCACAAGGCACATCCCCTACGGGTACTTCGTTGTTGTTGTCGTACTAGGTTTCGCTCCTTTACGGCGCCAGCCCTATGCGCGGGCGCGCGAGCCTTGACAAAATCACGGTGCGCATATTTATTCCAGAGAAAGGGATTACTTGAAAGAAGTTACTTATTATTATTATTACTTCGTTGGAGAAATTGACATTTTTGGGACGAAAAATTCAATTACTTCTTTCAATACAATATTGGTTCTTATAAAGAAAGAATTTATTTGTCGACAGCATTTATCTGAGAAATTATTTTACTTAGATTGAGTATGTGGCACTTCTTGTATATACCTGACTTTCTACATCCAAGTAAATATGCATTTGAATCTAGTAAATAAATTCAAGTAATTATGTTTTCTCGTTCCAAATAATCACTTTTCTGTGTGTATTTGAGATCATTTTTTATGTTCTAGGTTATGTAATTCGGCCTTTCTATAATCGCATAGAATTTATCAAATTTCTGATCTACGCAACTCGCAAATGAATTGCGTTAACACGCAAAATAAATGGAGTTAATGACCTACACATTCTTTGATCGCCTCGGAAAGTTATATGTATTTTGGTCCGGCGTAATATATGACAGGCAAGTGCTATAATGCTTCGTAGCGTTCATGTAGCGTGTCGGAATAGTCTAGGTGAAGTATATGTCATAAGATTTATTGTACAAGAACGTCAATTCTACCTTCTTACTGCATTTAAACTAGATATTAGAACTTTTTGCTGTATTAAACCTCTACAAACGCTTATGTTATGAATATTACACCTACTTACATAACCTATATCCTAATGACACTTGACACTGCACTCGGCTTAAATCAGCTGTTGGCGTTCCGCCATGTTTATTTTTTACAATAACCTGCAAATCTACTACAGTTTAGTTAAGTTTGACATTAAACTAGACACAGTGATTTAAACTATTCATATTCTATTACTGCATTACAACACATTTATATGTTTTGGCTTTTAATATTTCCCGAGCGCGGTATTATTAATGTATTCCCCGCTCTGTAATTGGCTCAGTCTCCAGTGACGTCATTCGTTAGTACGCTTAGAGCGCGTTCGGTTTGTCGGGGTAGGGTATGGGGACAGCAATGCTCAGATAGCCTGGGTCCGCTGTCTCTCTCTTATATGCAGATAAACGCCGTATGACGTTAGTCCGCCTATTATGCAGCGCGTCACTCTCACCGTACAATACCGGCTTATCCGAACGCGCTCTTATGCTTCTCCCGTTTGAAATTAATAGCACTAAAGTGCCATGTAAGCATAACTTTGTAGGTTAGGATAGCCCTAACCTTAAGCTGTCAGATCAGATAATACCTGGTTCGAAAATACGATAGATAACTTATTCTAGTCAGTTTTACTTATGTCGAAGTAATCTTCACAACAAAAAACACTTGTATTGGCCGCTATTTATTTCATTGGGTTTCTACGAGCCAACCACTTTCTTCGCAGTTTCAAATCTTGCGGAACAGCTACAAATAGTTTATCTGGAGTTTTTCTTGACGTATCTCTGCATTGTGGATTTATACACCATTTATAACCCATTTTTTATGTAGAAATTGTGAAAACAACACATACAACATAATTACCAAACGGCGACGATGCCGATGCTGACAGATCATATGGGCCGATTTGACATCTACTATCGTGTGACGGCACACAACAGAAAGTATCGTTTTGGCGGGACTTTTTTTGATTCAACTTTAACGCTGATTTTTATGAAGTATTGAGGAAATAATTACGAAAAATAATGCATTTACAATGTAGAGTGAAGGAATAAACGCACTAAGATGGTTTTCCAATAATAGTCAAATACTCTATTTCTAAATTTATTATCTAAATAACTCCTGCGCCAATTTGAAGTCTTATAAAACTTGTCATCCATAAAAAAATATATTAATCATATTGATTTAAGTGTATCTAAATGCTTTAAAATCTGTCAAACGTGTCGGGAGATTTTTGTCACGAATGCTTGAGTTCTAGTTTTATATAGTTATAGGTGGGTCTTGGTGCTATTTTGAGGTTACGTTGTAAAAATTGAAACTTATAGCAGCGACGATTGATACCAGATGTAGCCGGAGTTGGCTAGAAAAAGACAGTCGTTTTACGAATATTGTGCAGCCTCGCCTTGTTGACATGATTGATAATTTCACAATTTTATTAGGTTTTCTTCTGTGATGAGTTTTATGTGATGACAGCTCGGTCAAAACATTGGTGTTAGTAAATAAAGTTATGACTGACATAAAGTTTCTTTCAGTTGTGTATTTTTATAAAAAAAAGTCTGCAAAAATTAGATATTAGGTTGTCTGATATTAAGAAAATGATATTCTTAACATATTTTGTTTGTTTTAAGACCACACATACTTATGATAAGAATATTTCTTTAATATAAAACAATCTAAATATTTGCTTTATGAAAACGATATTTTTTATTTAAGAAGGTCGTTGTTTTGAAAATAGTGTGAAGGATGCCGATAGATGTCGCTTTAGTTTCTCCTCCTAAGAGAGGCCATCTAGATATATAATCTATCTAGGTATATAACCTCATCCATCAGGGATGTCAAATTACGGTAATTAATTTTTTTCGTAAATTTCCGCTAAAATTAAAATTATTACTTTCAAATTTAAATTACCACGTAATGAAAAATTGCTATTGTTAAATTATATTTTCTTATTACCGGGTAATTCAAAAAGATAATTTACCGATGACAGTAAGTTATGTAAAAGAAATTGGGTACTGTTTATAAGTCATTATATTGTAGATAACCACCAATCGCTGATGCTTTTCCTGATTTAAGTACTTCATTATTAAAATGAAAGCAGGGACTACAATAAAAATACTTTTTATACCAGCAATTTATAAAATGGACAGCCTAACAGCATAATAAATTTGATAAATCAACAAATAAGTTTTTCTTTGCAAATCTTTATTTAAAAATTCTTTGGGGAACCGGTTTTGTTAAGTTAATAGCATCGTTAGATCCTGTGTCTATTTAGATAATGTAATCCTTAATTTAGAAAACAAAAAACAAAGAGTTTTAGTCCAACAACAGTATTAGAAGTTATTAGTATTAGAAGTATTAGAAATTTCAATTTAATTCGTTGCAGAAATAAAAAAAAATGTTAAGTTGTTTTGATACCCAATAAATTATTCGTCTAAGCAAATTAAACAGAGATTGATATTTTATAAATAAGTCAACGCTTAAAAAATCCTAGAGTATAAAAATGTTATTTCGATTCGAAACATCGTAGGTACATGTGCACTAAGCAAACACGTTTCAAATTCTCGAAGCGGACCGGCCGGCTGGACAAAAACGTGTTCTATTATGGCTGTAAAATAACTACGCCGAATGTTGCTCGAATATTTGACAAAACATACTCATACCGTCAATGCTCCACAGAAAAATACATTTTTTGTCGAAAAAAATTGTTTTCGAGGCATAGTACGAGATATTTATATTTCAATTTCGACAAGGAAATAATATCCTTGTACGAACTATGCACATGTTTATTTTGCTGCATTACTAACGCGTCTCGGAAAATATAATAATATGAAACGAATAAGGAATTTATATTTGAATAATAACTAATTAGATCCATTCCAAGTACCTCCCAGGCAAAGCACAAACAACAGTGCACTTGTCGACTGCTTAGGAGTGGTGGGGTACATTCACGCAAGTACGGAAGGCTTTTGAAATTAATTTATAAATTCCGGTAAATTAACAACTGTAATTAAAATTTTCGGTAAATTACTGATAAATTATCAACGGTAATTTAAATTGACGATAAATTACCATCGGTAATTTAAGCCGTAAATTACGGTAATTAAAAATCGGTAAATTACCATTAATTACGGTAATTAATTTGGTAATTTAAGCGGTAAATTATGTTTTTACATCCCTGTTTGTTTGAAGACATACTTATAATGGGTCGTTGTTTTGAAAATAGTGTGAAGGATGCCGATAGATGGCGCTTTAGTTTCTCGTCGTAAGAGGGGTCTCCTAGAGGGTATATAACCGCATACATCTTTATGTAGCATCAGTGATTATATCGTCAATGTACCTGACGTAGAAGAAGAGCTCCAATATTGTTGGAAAGAAGCATAGCTAACTGTAATCCAGTATCAGCTGATAATTTAAAATGATAATAGACGACAGACAAGTTAAATGAACGTCTTCAAACAGTGGCCAACAAACCGAACAAATTGTCGTGCGTAACAATTTGAATGCGACTATTTTAAAACGCTAATCAAGTTGGACACGCATGTTTAGAGTCGTTTGTTTCAAACGCCTGTTTCGATAGCATTGAAATTGGCTAGTGGATTTATGACTAATTGTTCGTTCCGTTACTATTCCGTTTGGAAATGGTAGAAAAAGGCGCCGCTACATTTATGAAATTGTAATGAACGTATTGTGGACGATGTTTTTGATGGTCGAAAAAAACGCTGATGTGTAGCGTTTGTTACGTAAGTCACTGGCGTAGGATTAATATTTTTAGTAACCACGTGAATTTCACGAGCACCGTCAGCTGTTCTGGCGCGTGACAGGATACAGTTTAAGCACCCAAACATACCGATTTTTCTACTTATAGATGATACTCTGATGCTGATCGCATGATCTAATACCTTACAACTCTGCTCAAACTTGTGGAAATCACAGATTTGTTATTAATTGTGTTAAGGTAAACACCCCAACTTCAGATAGCTTAAGGAATTGTTGTTACATTTTTAAATTAATATTACACTTTTTATTTTTTTTTTGGTGTTTCAAGCCAGAATAATGATTTTTTTCAATGAAGATGTTATTAACATTCTGTCTTCACCTTAAAATATCGCATATTAACTCGACAACCAATCTCGTTTGATTCAAAATATAAATAGTACTAAAGTAGAACCAAACAACACTAGCAAAAATCATTCTTAACGCTGACACTTAACTACCAAAAATAGGTTCAACTCGTTATAAATTGACAACTTCCGGACGCACTTCTGACACATATTTCAGGCATCGTTTGCTTGGGATTGCGTTACTTGTTTCCGCGTGTTTAAACTGCTCGGTCGGGTAAACGTTGTGACAGGTTGTGACAAAATAGATAGGAAAATGCAACCAATTTACCGTAAAATGGTATTGAGTCATTTTATGAGTAAATTATACAAAGCGGAGTCATCATTATAGTTTTAGTTGTCTGACATTTTAAGGACTGCAATTGGATCATTACTGGTATTATCCTAAGGTTTGTTTGCCACTGCGCAAATATCAAATAATTTTGTTTTTCTTAAGAACCAAATAATTTCCCAACTACTAGAAATTTATTTGAAGTGAGTTATGACTAAACTCTATTTAGAAAGATTGGATTTATTCTGTCCAAGAATACCGATATTTTTATTGGAACGAGCTGCAAATAGCTCCATTTTATTGGAATCTACCTAATTTTTTTCACATAAAAAGTACTAGTTCTTTATTTCATTCACAATGCACACATTGTAACACTGTTTTCGGTGTTACAATTAACAAATTGTAACACTTTTTTAGTAACTTTTATCTAAGATTGATATCAAATGAATAGTTGTAGTAAATAAGTGCCAAAAATTGAAAAATTGGTTTTATTACATTAAAGTGGGCTGGATATCACTGGCTTTAATGTAAATAATGGGCTACGTAAAAATATGTCGTGAAATGCCTTGACCGCTCGATCTCGCATGAGATAACTTTCGGCGTATTTTCGTAAATAGCGCCTTCAGTCAGTGCCAGTAGTTGCTTATAATTAAAAAAATACGCATTTTATAAAAAAAAATGATACAAGACCTCGGCAAAACACTACACCACTATGTGATGTACAATCTGTTTAAATATGCACCAAAAATTAGGGATGGCTTCCTATAAAACATTTATCTTGCTGCAACTATTTTTTTAAATATCTCGGAATAATGTTTTTGGCACTTTGTTCGTTATTTACTTCAACTCTTCAAATGCCATATGTCAAACGTCACCTCACATAACCACATAACCACAATCGCTTGCAATCACATAATAATTTTGTGACATGGAAAGAAAAATATACTATTATTACAATTTTACATAAACAATTTTCCTATTATGTTTAAATTTCAAGTAGTTGAAATATAATATGTTTCTTAAAATGATGCTTTTTGGACAAATAATTTCGATATGTAGAGGGTAAAACCAACTAATCATTTTTGGAGACGAACAGATTGTCAAATTATCTGTATATCTTGTCTTAGTAGCTGTGACATTTTCTTGTAAGTACAAATAGCTAAAATAACATTTTATGATGAACGTAATAAATAAATGAAAGTACTGAATTTGTACTGACAGAATGATACGGGAGACTATATAGATTGTCTTGAAAATGCCTAGAAAATATAGAAAAATTAAAAAAACTGAACCTCGAAACATATATTTTTAGTTATTTTTAGCTCAAACTTTTGTACCAAACACAATACAAACTTCTGTTCTTCTTCATAGCGATCCCATGCATGTATCTAATTATTTTAAACGAATCCTACAACAGTGACAAGATACTTAGTTTATTTTTGACCGAACAGGCGTCGGAGAGCTACTGAAATAGAGAATACTGAGGATCAAAAATAGCATGGGAACTCGTGCTTTGGTCACATGATCGTCAGCAATGATCGGAAAAACTGAACGAAGCATGTGACAGACAGTCAACGGGAAAGGCGAGTACCACGGTTAACTATAGATACCGGCGGGATTCCAACGTACTAAAAATATACTCCACCAAACTAGATGTTGGTACGAAAAATGTTAATAGTTACAATCGGAGTTACGTAAATAATAGTTAAATTTGATGAATTTCGTGAGTGGGTCTATGAGATATATATGAAGAAGTGAGATAAAATTAAATGCTACAGTAATAAATCCGTTTAAAAAAATAGTGATAAATCTTGGAGATCGTTAAAAGTCTGTTTCGACTGAAATAAATTAGTTACGAGAGAATATTGGATATGAGTGAATGGTCAAAAGACACAATGGCGACTGCTCTATGTATTAGAGCCAAGTTTTAATTTACTGCTTGTATGCCATATGTATTAATTATCTTGTACCAGTCAAGCGACAAGAACAGATACAAATTACATGTATTTATTAGCACATGAGTCTATCAAGTTTTAACTATTTTCTTTGAATAGTACTTAAAGTTTGATGCAAATTTCATGGGTTCCGTCGAAGTTTGTTGCAACAAATATACTCTTTTCAGAGTCAGCATTTGAACCATATATGGAAAATATAAATTGAACAATTTTCAGCAAATTTGGTAAATCGCTATTTGTCAAGATAATTTTACTCCACTTTTAAGAGGAATCACTAGAGGTAGTAGCGTACTACAAAACAACACTACATAAAACCAAACATCCTGAGCTTAATTGTGTGTTAATAATCACGTGTAATACATTAAATTATAGATAAAGGTGTATTACACCGGGTACGAATGCCACTTTTTTTCATTTGCGTTGTTGTTTTGTTTTTTACCCTTGCTAAAGAAGCCAATAATTGGTAATTTTTGTTATTTTTTTTCCAAATCCGAACCAAACATCAAAAAAGCAATATTACAAAATTTTGTATTGAGCCTTCATGAACTTGTGTAAAAAAATGACAACAAAATATGAATGTTGTAATGATTTAACCGTTGGTTTTTTGAACATGTGAATGAGACGAGAATAACATATTTTATAGTCGTACGGTGCAGCCATCTGTTGGATAAACACCACATCATTTTCTTCGACCAATCAAATTCAAATGGTACAGTCTGAAGCAGCATCATGAATACGTATCCAGGGGAATCACAAATATTGAGCAATTTCGGCCTAACAAAAATATTGATCGCATGTTGACACGGGAGGTGTAGCGGCGCCGCGCCCGGCAAACGAAAGCCATACGAAAAATAAATTTTACCGTGCTGATGCGACGTAGATAGCAACGACTCGCTTATAAATTAGGACAGCATGTTCTTGCGGAAGTGTATGTGATCAACATGAATTGTTGAATTTCGACCAAAATGGGCTAGAAACCGAATACGAGAAATAATTTTTTGCCGTCCTGATGGACTCTACGCAGACAGCAAAGAGCGAGTTATAAATTAGGAGCGCATGTTCCCGCGAGGGTTTATAGTGCAGTACCCGTACGACACACGGAACGAAGAATAATCAACAACCGCAATACCTACTTACAATGTTACAACTACTAAATAATTAATAGGAGTTAAATAAATTATTACTAAGGAAATACAAGTAATTTAATTTTTAATCAGTCATTTATTTTTGGTCATTTCAAATATATTGGTATTTAGATTTAGAAAATAATATTAATACCAAACACTTGTCGCTAGGCAATGCATTCAGGGCAATCGCAATCTATGTAGGATGGTTGGCTTTAGTTCGACTTGTTGTACAACAGACGTAGAACAGACGCTAGAAATATGGGCAAATTAAAAAATCAGCTGCCTTTATGTGGCCCGCGTTCTAAGAAAACTAATAACTTGCGAGAGTACCTGCGGTAAGTGTATATGTAGATATTATACATGTAGTGTAATTCTTCGCTAATTAACTTCGCTAGTTAATTTGGGCAATACTCTTTTATAGGTGTAAGCGTGCCGGATTACCATATATGGCAAAAGACTTTTATAAAGGTGTAAAATATTTGAACATGTATCTATATAATATATAATAAATGACATACATATACATAAAGCTGCCTGTTTTATCGAAATCGCTATTTTTTCTCATACCTACAATAGAAATTGAAGTACGTATACTACCAAGTCTATACATAGCAATAATAATTTTGAGTAAAATATCAAAATGCAGTATCCAACTGTATCTAGAATTAAAATAGGAATATTATATTTACTAACACCCGATAAAAATTTGAATTTTTATATGTGTGTTTTACCTGAAAGTATCGATCTCTGCTAAGTACGAACGAGACATTCGAGATTATTGATGCACAAAGAAAACGTTAAATGGATTTAAATAAGTATCTGAGTACGAATGCTTTCACAGCCAGAGTCATTTAAATTTAGATGATAAATAGTTACCGGTTTATGCCGTGAGTAAAAATTCATAATTACTGTCTTCGCGAACCATGCTGTTCGCTTCTTCGGAGCTAACTGATAATTAGTTACTAATTCTAATAATAAATGTAAAGCAATAAATGATATATGTAAGAAAAGCTGTCTGTTTTACCAAAACTACAATTTTTTTCAACATACAAAAGGTAAAATATTCAACCATAGTTAGTAGTAAAATAGGAATGTTATAATAAAGCATTTAATTAATTTGTATCACTGTATTGTTTTGTGGAATTGTATTTGTATTTAAAATATACAAGAAAAGCATTACAGAACATGCGATAGTCACACAGGACACCTGGCAACACTACAGTAATGTAATGTGCATTGAAAATGTAATTCTTGACATTTGTGCATTACTATTCCATGGTTTATATCATATGATTAGGAACTAGAGCCAATATTTGTGGCTTTATTTGAGCTAAAGATTCACCTAAGACCAAGAATTCTGCAACCCCAATTGTTCAGTTTTTGTTTTATTGTTTGGTTGTTAATCTGGATTTCTGCTTTGGTGATCAAACATTCACTAAACTATTCATCTTTCTATTTCAGGCGAAAGCGATAGCGAGGAATCGAACACCTTGTCAACGCAGACGTCAAAAAGCTACGGGCACCGGCCGTATTATTCAAAATTTACATATTCTAGTCAATCTACTCCGACGAGGCGGTATCCACACGATGCCAAGTCTACACGTTCGAGCAGCACAGCCAGCGAAACCAAAATTACATTTAACGAAGGTCAGTGTCGAAAATTTATCGCTCATTTCACTAACTCTATCTAATCCGTCTGTGTCGTAAAACAGCTAAATTAGACCAGGAAATATTTAGTGTTACCGCGTAAACTATTTGTATATTTTCGGTTACATTCATTCATAAAATACCAGCTCTGATGTAGATCGTGATTATGTCCAATGTCAAGTTATTGATATGTGTCATGGTCTTGTTGAGTAAACACTTTAGATCAGTTTAAATTGGTTGTAATTTCTGATAGGGGTTAGGTTAGAAATAACACACACATTGAAAACAAAAATCGGATATACAGATCTCTCAGACTCTTGAATATCAGCAAAGAAACTTTAATTTTGAAGTAAACATTTTTGGTTAGTTACATATGGGGCATTTCACGTGAAGCGGACAACGAAAAAAAAGTGAGGTTTTTAAATTCGTTCATAATCGGCCAAATTGTACGTCTATAAGATATAAATGTGCATACAGAATATTTATGTAATGTGAGGTTTAGTTGCCAAGTTATGGCCATCTAACGAATTGATGTGAAGAAAATATGTATCTTTTGGAAGCAATTTGTCAAATTAAACAAATTTACAATAAAATATTAAACGTGGTGGTTTATATAGAAAATTTGTTGATCTTTTTAATTATGAAATCAAATTCGGAGTTGGAATTTTTTTTCTTGTATAAAACCAGAAGTAAATTTATTAAATTAAATTTTTAATAACGTCGCCCCTTTTTAAAAAAATTATTTTACTCTCATAATAAAGCTTAAAGTGTGTAGATAATACACTGCAAGTTTTAAAATGGGATCTCAAATAGTTTAGGAGATACGTGTATGTAACTACATACGTGACGTACTGTGCGGGTACTAAGTGCTTGCTGAGCGCGAGCACCATCCCTTTTTGGGACTCAAGGCCATTTGACGTGATACTAGAATACAACGCATAATGTGCGCGTACACTTATCCGGGCGATATAGTGTTAACTTTGTGAATCTATTTTTTTACAAAGAAGATTTTAATACGGATGCAGAAATTCATTTTCACGCAACGTCTCACGGAAAGGGGCCATGTGATGGTCTTGGGGGGAATCTCAAACGCTTAGCCACACGTGCAAGCTTACGTTACCTCCAAGTGAAGCAATCATTACACCCATGCGATTGTACGAATAGGCTAAATCATCTTTAAAAGAAACGGCCATTTATTACTGCTCCGCAGCCGATATTAAACTGCAGAGGATTTTTCTGCAACCCCGATTTGATGCTGCAATCACCATTCTAGGAACAAAAAAAAATGCACGCTTTTATTCCATCAACCGAAGGCCTTCTTGTAAAACAAATTAGTATTGATTCTCCTGGTAAAATAGTAAAAATTCTCTAAAAATTCTTACAATGCTGTTTCATTTTGTTTTAATGCGTTTTCGTGCAAACAATGCGAGCTCAGCAAGCTCCTAGTACCCGCACAGTACGACACGTATGTATTTACATACACGTATCTCCTAAACTATTTGAGATCCCATTTTAAAACTTTCAGTGTATTATCTACACACTTTAAGCTTTATTATGAGAGTAAAATTATTTTTTTAAAAAGGAGCGAAGTTAATAAAAATTTAATTTAAAAAATTTACTTCTGGTTTTATACAAGATAGATAGATAGATAGATAACTTTATTCATATACCGTCATGGTGTAGAAATACAACGTATACATTCATACATTTTGAAAACAGAGCTCAACAGAGAACAAAAACCAATCAATTATATCTGTTTTATACAAGAAAAAAAATTCCAACTACGAATTTGATTTCATAATTAAAAAGATCAACAAATTTTCTATATAAAGCACCACTTTTAATATTTTATTGTATATTTGTTTAATTTGAAAAATTGCTTCCAAAAGATACGTATTTTCTTCACATCAATTCGTTAGATGGCCATAATTTGGCAACTAAACCTCACATTACAAAAATATTCTGTATGCACATTTATATCTTCTAGACGTACAATTTGGCCGATTATGAACGAATTTAAAAACCTCACTTTTTTTCGTTGTCCGCTTCACGTGAAATGCCCCATATATCAAAGCAGCAATTTGCTTGATACAGCAACATATTTATTTCTAACTAACAATATTGTTGTAGGTCAAAGAAATACTATATTGTAGGTAAACTCTCCCTTACGACGAGAAACTAAAGCGCCATCTATCGGCATAATTCGCATTACTTTCAAAACAACTACTTTCTTAAATGAAGACAATCGTTTTCTTAAAGCAAATAGTTAGGTTGTTTTATATTAAAGAAATATTCCTATTATAAGTATGTGTTGTCTTAAAACAAACAATTTATGTTAAGAATGTTATTTTCGTAATATTAGACAACCATTTCTCTGTGCGTAGTTTTATAATATGCACTTGTGACTATAGGTAACTTATACTTCTTATCTGCAATCCGTTATATTACTATTTCCGTACATTTTAAACTCAATTTTAGCAGACAGACTTCGTGTTCTAAATTTGGAACCGATCGAAAATATTACAGACGGCCTTGGGCATTTTATAGCGCACTATATAATAGTCGTTATTGGTGTTGCATAACAATCAGGGTAACTGCATATACCAGTAGTAAACCTGTATAATATAACGATACAGGAAATGAATTACAACAGCTGACTGTTTCAAGTTTAACGACACCTTCACACCAACGACATTTTAATTGATATCTACATGGCAATTAATGTCTTGAATATAACAAGAATAATCTAGAATAGCACTAATAACAGTAATAACACTAATAAGACATTTAACTTATATATCAATTCTTTATTTTGTTCAGCATAACATCTTTTACATAATACATTCATATCAATATACAATAAACTTCGTCTTTTCTTAAGTACTAATCAACTTCCATTGCTTATAACAGGGGTTCTCAACCTTTTAGGTTCCGTGTACCACCTAAAAAATATCCAAATTTCTTCGTATCACCACCCTTTATACAAAAATGCATATTAATACAGGGAAAGAAATAATCCTACTTATTTATTTTGTAATAAAATATTAACGTTTATAACAAAAGTTCACTTGGTAAAAGCTTATTCTCATCGACACCAATAACAATAAAAATTATACACCTAACAAATTTTCATTTGGTATACAAAAGTAAAATAAAAAACCCTTGGGGTTGTTTTGCTAAACCATTTTTTTTTAAATATCATGATCTGTGTCAATTAGTTTCAAGCTCAAATTAGGCTCAATCGTTAATTTTGGCTTATGTTTGTTGTTTAAATATAATATTGATAAAAACCCATACCTACATAAATTTCACATAAATCGTGGCGCAGGCATTAAAAGTCTAATATCTTAATCCCCAGTTTCTAATTCTTCGTCTGGATCAAAAAAACGGTGATTGTAATAATTTTAAATCCGTCTATCAGCGCTGTGTGTGAGGAAATGTCTATCAATTGTTCTTAAATGTTAATGTTTCTATTAGGTTGTGAAGTTTGGTATTTACATACCTTTTAGATTTCTGATCCAATTTTCATTGTCATAGATATGGGAAAATGGCTATTGTTTTTTAAAGAGGTGCAATCAATAATTTTTTTATATCCGACTAATTCATCATTGATGTTTCCCATCTTTCTTCAAGGGATCCTTCGAATGCTGGCAATAAACTTCATTTATTTTTATTAACGTCTTTTATAATTAACTCGATTTATTTATTGGTAATTTTATCTTCAACGATAATTAAATGAACCTTTGATCCCTGCAAAACTAAATTTAATTCATACTGCTTTCCAAAAATGTCAGCTAAATATGCTAACCGAGCCATCCACAATTCGTCAAAGAAACAATTTTTGAATTCGAAATTAGCGTTGTCAAGAAAAACTTGAACTTCTGATTTAAGTTCGAAGAGACGATTCAAAACTTTACCTCTCGAGAGCCATCTATCATAGGAATGTAACAAGAGTGACTTCTGTTACCCATCACCTGACATAATATTAAAAACATTCGTGAACTGAATGTTCGACTTTTAATAATATTGACTGCAATTATTTTTTTGTTAAAGCCCGAGCTCCATCAGTGCAGACACCAGTGCATTTCGCTCATGGAATGGAATTGTTAAACATAAAATTATTAAGAAATTTGAATATTTCACCAGTTGTTCTTTCGAGCAGAGGTTTACAAAATAATTATTATTCCTCTGCAATTTTCTCTTCCACCTCAAATCGGATAAACACTAATAATTGATACAAATTAATTGTCAGTATTTCATCTAACTGTAGCGCAAAATATTAACTTTTATTTATCTTTTTAACTACACTTCCTTTTACACAATGTAATGGGTATTATCTGATTTGACCGCTATAATTTTGGGTCAAACAATTTAACAATATCAACTGAATAAATATGATTTTAAGTTTGGTACCTTTTGCTTACCACCTAGAAGTCCTTCGCGTACCACCGGTTGAGAACCCCTGGCTTATAATATATCACTGTATCAACTGTGTGTATCAACTTCTCTCACATATGGATCGAATTCTTTGTCAAAAGCGGCTGTAAATTTTGGTTTCCAGTTTCCCTGATGTTTTTGCTATAGTTAAAAGTCATGCGTGTTCTTCGATATATTTTTCAATGTCAAGCAAACCTGTAATATAAATAGAAATCAGGTAAATGTGGTCCTTGTATTTTAAGATTTACACCCAGAAAAGAAATATCTAAACCAGAATCATCGGATTTGTGTATAACACATTTCCTGCGTTTGAAAATCTTATCTTAGCCTAGGATATTCATAAATCCGTCAGGATTTACTTCACGCATAAGACTCCCGTAAATATTTGCGGAGTAGATAACGTCATGAGATATTCAACCGAATACACTATCTTCCAGATTTCACATCATGTTCCATGTAGGTACAGATTCCAGCCACTCAATGTACATTACCTATATACACAGATAGAAAAAGAGCGTTTATTTGTGTCAAACAACTTTAATTTTCAGTTAAAATTCACAATTTTTATTATTACGAACAAGATTTATTTAATTCAAATAATTATGATTGTGTTGAGTGAAAGACTTATAATTTTTTAAATTAACGATATTGCTCGTTGTGTTATAACGCGATATTTTAAGGTTGCAATAAATGGTTCTTTGATTAAAAAAATTATTCATTTGTTGAAATAATTAATGTGAAAGATGGCAGCGTCACCATGGCCAACTTTTGTTTTTCTTATGGGCGCCATGTTGAATTTTGGCATTTTCCGATAGTCGTGTATTTTCTCATTTCCGCAATGTATAACAATTTGGCATTATTTTTTTAAAACGATGGTTTAATAATAAAAGAGTTTCTTCTTTTTCTCGTTGTTTGTCGTGCTTATCAGGTACCGAACTGGTGCTTGGTTACAGACCGCCGGCGCCGAGCTGGCCAGAGTGCTGTGGATTATTTTTTAAATAATTGATCAAATTGGTCGCCGTTTTTTTGAAGGCATAAAACCGAGCCAGCTTTTCTACATGTTGTTATGCTCTTCTAACTGTTCTTCCCGGAATAGCATTGACCGCATTTGTTATTCGATCCCGCAGATCCTCGATATTTCTGCGAGTATCGTGATAAATTTCGTCGTTCACAGTTCCCCATAGAAAATACTCCAGAGGACTTAAATCAGGGGATCTAGCAGGACATTCCAACACTCCACCATTACCAATCCAGCGATTTGGAATTTGTTGATTCAAATAATTTCGTACAACTGCAAAGTTTGACTTGTGTGTGGTTTGTACGGTTTAAATTTCTTGGTTCGTAATGCTCTCCAAACACGTGTTTGCGGCAATTACAAATTAGAGGCTACTTCCCGCGTAGAAATCCGAAGATCGTCATTTATCTAAAAACCAGTAGTTGAAGCATTGCAAATTATGGTAATCTAACGTTTACCATTTCCAAAATATCTCTTTGATCGTTTTCAACATTTCCATGAGGATTATAAGAATTGCGGGGTTTACTAAACGATTCATGGTCCGCTAAATTTCTGTTCAATGTTAGGAATATTGTACGATGGGGCATTTCTATGAGAACAATAATAAACCCTTATCATATCACGCTTTTGGTTATTGGTAAACGGCATTTTACATCCACAATCAACCACAATTAAGGTTTATTTGGTTAAATGGCAAACCCAACGCTGACCGCGCCGCTTGATCCAAGTGCATTTTGTCGACGTTGCTTGGCAACGAGTCCGGCGGTCTGTAACCAAGCTCCAGTTAGGTACCTGAAGGTTTTTTTATTTTTACACCATTATTTTAAAAAATAATGCCAACATGTTATACATTGCGGAAATGAGAAAAGACACGACTATCAGATAATGCCAAAATTCAAATTAAAAAATGACACTGCATTCCTTGTTAAAAAGTAGCTGTAGAATGTTTTTGTTTCAAATGTCTACCTACGTTTGGCTTTAAATAAAAAATTAAAAACGATATCTTAACATTTCAGTTTTTTGCGGATATCTTTAAAATGAAAAACGATAGCTAAAATTTCTTTTCAGATAATTGATTAGCACAAAAATACGAAACTTTGCCAAATTTAAACATAGGCTCTATCTCCGCTAATAAGCGAGATCCCCATGGTGACTCTCGAAATTGGATCACCCGGTATGAGGCCCAACTGTGAAATAAATAGTATAAGATGTCGTAAGAAGCGAGAATGGATTTTATGGTTATTTCATGAAACTCTTTAATGTGCTTGAGTTTGGCTGCTGGCCAGAAATTCCATACAGTTGTTGCACCCAACCGTGCAACTTGAAAACTAAAAGATTGCTTTAAGTCGTTAAATTGATTGCGCGGTTGTGTTTAAAGCTATTTGTATTCTAAAGAGGTGTGCCACGTAAGTTTTTAAATGGATTATTTTCGTTTATTCAAATTTACCTTTTAGAGTTTTGGAATCTCGTAACTATTTTTGTGGGCAGTAGTTTTAGAAGTATTAAGTTTAGTAATTTGTTTATAATTCATTGCTTGGTGTCTGATTTTGATTAATGCATTGACCTTTCATCCCTTTATTTCTCGTTGCAATCTTAAGAGGAATCACTAGAGGTAGTAGCGTACTACAAAACAACACTACATAAAACCAAACATCCTGAGCTTAATTGTGTGTGAATACTCACGTGTAATACATTAAATTATAGATAAAGGTGTATTACATTGGTAATTTTTGTTATTTTTTTTTCAAATCCGAACCAAACATAAAAAAAGCCATATTACAACATTTTGTATTGAGCCTTCATGAACTTGTGTAAAAAAATTACAACAAAATATGAATGTTGTAATAATTTAACCGTTGGTTTTTTGAACATGTGAATGAGACGAGAATAACATATTTTATAGTCGTACGGTGCAGCCATCTGTTGGATAAACACCACATCATTTTCTTCGACCAATCAAATTCAAATGGTACAGTCTGAAGCAGCAGCATGAATACGTAGCCAGGGGAATCACAAATATTGAGCAATTTCGGCCTAACAAAAATATTGATCGCATGGGAGGTGTAGCGGCGCCGCGCCCGGCAAACGAAAGCCATACGAAAAATAAATTTTACCGTGCTGGTGCTACGTAGATAGCAACGACTCGCTTATAAATTAGGACAGCATGTTCTTGCGGAAGTGTATGTTATCAACATGAATTGTTGAATTTCGACCAAAATAGGCTAGAAACCGAATACGAGAAATAATTTTTTGCCGTCCTGATGGACTCTACGCAGACAGCAAAGAGCGAGTTATAAATTAGGAGCGCATGTTCCCGCGAGGGTTTATAGTGCAGTCCCCGTACGACAATGTTACAACTACTAAATAATTAATAGGAGTTAAATAAATTATTACTAAGGAAATACAAGTAATTTAATTTTTAATCAGTCATTTATTTTTCGTCATAGAATTTCAAATATATTGGTATTTAGATTTAGAAAATAATATTAATACCAAACACTTGTCGCTTGGCAATGCATTCAGGGCAGTCGCAATCTATGTAGGATGGTTGGCTTTAGTTCGACTTGTTGTACAACAGACGTAGAACAGACGCTAGAAATATGGGCAAATTAAAAAATCAGCTGCCTTTATGTGGCCCGCGTTCTAAGAAAACTAATAACTTGCGAGAGTACCTGCGGTAAGTGTATATGTAGATGTTATACGTGTAGTGTAATTCTTCGCTAATTAACTTCGCTAGTTAATTTGGGCAATACTCTCTTATAGGTGTAAGCGTGCCGGATTACCATATATGGCAAAAAACTTTTATAAAGGTGTAAAATATTTGAACATGTATCTATATAATAGATAATAAATGACTTATACATATACATAAAGCTGCCTGTTTTATCGAAATCGCTATTTTTCTCATACCTACAATTGAAATTGAAGTACGTATACTACCAAGTCTATACATAGCAATAATAATTTTGAGTAAAATTTCAAAATGCAGTATCCAACTGTATCTAGAATTAAAATAGGAATATTATATTTACTAACACGTCACCCGATAAAAATTTGAATTTTTATATGAGGTGTGTTTTACCTGAAAGTATCGATCTCTGCTAAGTACGAACGAGACATTCGAGATTATTGATGCACAAAGAAAACGTTAAATGGATTTAAATAAGTATCTGGGTAGGAATGCTTTAACGGCCAGACTCATTTAAATTTAGATGATAAATAGTTACCGGTTTATTCCGTGAGTAAAAATTCATAATTACTGTTTTCGCGAACCATGCTGTTCGCTTCTTCGAGCTAACTGATAATTAGTTACTAATTCTAATAATAAATGTAAAGCAATAAATGATTTATGTAAGAAAAGCTGTCTGTTTTACCAAAACTACAATTTTTTTCAACATACAAAAGGTAAAATGTTCAGCCATAGTTAGTAGTAAAATAGGAATGTTATAATAAAGCAATTAATTAATTTGTATCACTACTGTTTTGTGGAATTGTATTTGTATTTAAAATATACAAGAAAAGCATTTCAGAACATGCGATAGTCACATACACAAAATTATTAGGAAACGGTTCGGCGCCAGTCGACACCGCACGGCCCCTTTGATCTTAGCCGCAAAGGAACGATACCGCCGGTGCCGCCGTTCCCCTAATCTAATCAGTGCGTTGCTTGCATTTTCTGCGGAGTGTACAGTGGGCGCGGCTTGTTCCCTCCTCTCGCGATTCAGTTTCGTCGAACTTTTGAGGCCGGTGACTAACATTTACTCTTAACACATGTGGATTGCAATATGATGGTGTTTATGTGTTATATGTATATATTTTAAGAACAAATTAGTCAAAGTACATTAACTGTTGTTGTTGATTAACACATAAGAATTATGTTTGATAATTAATCATAAATGTTACATTACCAATCATATATATCATTTATGTATGTCCTATAGTTAGTATTCTAACTTCAGCAACTTCTTGACAATTCAACAGAAAACAAACATTGTGTATCGCTTACAACAGCTAGTTAAAAATAAAATGCAACATAAATTTTAGAATATAAATCGCAGTTTATTGGTGTAATCTTAACAGATAATTGTAAATGTGTATGTAGACTTTTCAGTGTTTACAGAACTCTGGGCAACTGATCTCTTTATCGTGGTTTAAGCTGAGCTAACTTGAGCTTGGATTGACATTAGGATAAATAAACATTAGACGAATTTAAAATCGATGTAGATGTTTTTTAAAATAAAATCGTCTCTCACTCCCTATGTACAGTCATGGATGTATCTTACTATTGCTATTTCAGAGTTTTAAAGGAGCTTATCGGTTATAAATTCATGTACTGGTATTTGTTATTTTGTCCTCGGACGCTTTGTAAAAAAATTGTCCATATATAATGAATCTTTTTACATTAATTTACTATTTTTTTTTTACATTTTAAAATATTATGTATATATTTACTTTATAGCAATTAATGTTCCAAATATCTTTAATCAGTTCTAATGCATGCCTGAGAACGCAAAATAATTAAAATAATAGCACTAGTATAGCACCATATTTAAATTTATGCCCAGATATTAAATTTCAATGTTGTATTCTAAGTTTTATATTTTATTTATTTTTAACAAAGTAATTTAACAAAACATTACTCCACATGTTCCCCTCCTACAGCTACACATTTTTCCAATCTTCTTCTAAACTCCCGATATACCAAATCAATTGTTTCTTCATTTATTTCGTCTAATGCTTCCCTAATTTTTAATTTTAGAATGTCTACATTATCATGAAAATTATTCGCATACACCTTCTGTTTTAAATAACCTCACAGAAAAAAAATCAAGCGGCGTTAAATCAGGTGAACGTAGTGGCCATCCTATAGGGCCGAGAAATTAAAAATTACTTCCATTATAGGTATAGTTAGGTCAGGGGACACTGTATATCAGAAGAAAGAGGTCTAAATTATCCAATTATACAACTTATAAACTGCACTATATCAATAAGAAATCAAAATAATAATATACTTCCAAGACATGTGCGTTTCCAAATATAGAGTTGAAAACAGTACATGTATTCGAGAACAGACGGGTCTAAGTTTACGAAATGCAGAAAAAAAAATTCGTTTCACAGCTGGAGAATTTCATACCTGAGATAAATAACGTCGAATACCGTTGTAAATGGTGCACAGAAAAATACATTCGACTGCCCGCAAAAAAATTGTTTTCGAGCACTACACGCGCCGTGCCGTACTGTCAACCACTCAAATCTAAAATATTTCTCTGCGTTATATGTTATGAAATAAATTGTTTTTCAAATATTATTTTGAATTAAAATAATTTTTATTTAATTTAAAGTTAATAATATTCATCATTTAAATAATGTTTATTATATAAGCCACGTACGATATTTATTACCTAAAATTGCCGTTGGAAACGTTGAAAAATGAGTTTTTGGCGAATAACTCTTAAACTATTGGGAATTGTGTTGGGGTTGTATTTAGAAACAATGTTTATTTTTCAATTCTGCATCGTTTCACCTAAAAACATCTATGGGTTCCAATTTAAAATAAGAACAATAACACGCTTTGAAGTTTAACAAGTTTGACACTAGATTTTGGTCAACCTGTATAATTTGGATCAATGATACTTGGTTAACGGGACTAGTAGATCTAACTTAATAAGCACGTTGCAAAATTTTAGTAGCGAGGTGGAATTTTTATTGATTTTTAAAACCAACCATGCAAAATCAATTTTTTTTGTTTCTATTTTTTTGCGCTGCAGTCACTCAACCTATTTCAATAAAATTTTGGTGGTATGTAGGCAACCATAACAGGCTTCCAAATGTGTAAAAAAATATATAGCATGCAATTTAAAAAAATATATCACGTTGGCGTTGCACATTTTCGGAACATCTTGTAAAATAAAAAATAATTTCTTGAAATGTACCTTGAAGTACAGGGTAAGCTTGCAAAATGTCACAACTCTTAGCTTAATTAGTAACTGAGCTACAGAAGACGGGAGCTGAGCTGCAGGACCCTGTATATCTAGATTAAAACACATAATATACAGTACAAGCATTATGCAATAATATAGTGTTAATTACACTCACTAGATCGTGATTATTTGATAAAAGATAGAAAGATTCGTTTGTCTATGCTATTAATAACTAAATTGCACTATAAGTGGTTCCGTGATAACGCAGTTCAAATATTTGTTATTTATATCAACAGCACTTTTCATGTTCGTCCGCCATCATTGAATAGTCGAGATTTACCGAAATTTTTCTATGATGCAATTCCAGAATAAGATTTTTGTATGAAAATAAAAAAAAATTAAAATTTAATAAATAAAATTTAAATCAAATTAGTCAATATTATATCATTTATTACTTATTATTTATGCAGGTAAACCATAGGTTACTCAACATTAACACAATGGGTGTTTTTAAAAATAGCCAACAATAATTTTATTGTCCCTGACATAATGCTTTATAAATATTATGTATTCACTTGTTTGGCTTACACGTCGCAAACTGAAATAGACTGCAGATAGCATGATAATATCTGCTTATGTTGCAATGGTTTGTCTACCAATTAGAATACTGTCATGTGAAAAGAGTTTTTTTTGTCCTCAGATATGTCACACAATTATTATTATCTAACACGCACCTTGCAACATTGTTATCTACAGCACAAATATACTGGGAAAATTTTTCTATATATCAGCCTTTCCAAGCAAGACGGTGGTCATTATTTTGCCCAGAAATGTCACTCACATTCGTGATAAAGAATAATGGGACAATCTTTTGTATTGACAACAATGTGAATCCATTTTAGTCATGAGTTTTTATTTATTTACTAAGACACATTTAAAATAGGAAAAATACGCAAAACAAAATGGAAAATACTGTCATAGTATCGATGACAGTCGGGTTTTCTGTGGATTGGTGAGGTTTAATGCAGTGTATGTATGTTTGTGGTGGATTAAGGCGCTTGCGAATACCTCGGTCGATCTGGTCCCACACGTGTTCAATAGGATTCAGGTCAGGACTTAACGCCGGCCATTCCATGACCTGAATTCCACGTTCTTGTAAAAAGTTTCTGGTGATGCCGGCGGTATGTGGCTTTGCATTGTCCTGCATTAGGATGAAATTTTGACCGACGCCATATGCAGCGGGCATGGGGTGGGTCGTCCAAGATGTTTTCGATGTAATTCATGGCATTTGGTCTACCAGGAACCTCAAAAAGATCAGTTCTGTTGTCTATACTGATTCCACCCCAAACCATCACAGATCCATCGACCAAATCTATCCACTTCCTGTATAGTAGCGGCTGCGTAGCGTTTACCAGGACGTCTATATACACGTAATCGACCGTCGCAACGAGTTAAACGAAATCAGGACTCGTCTGTAAACAGTACAGGCGTCCAGTGACGAAGTTGCCAATCTCTGTGATCCAGAGCAAACCTCATTCGCGCTGGTTTGTGATGCTGCGTAAGGCGTGGTGCGCGGACAGATCTTCTTGGTTTCAAATTCGCTTCTTTAAATCTGTTTCTAACAGTTTGATCAGAAATTCCTATTCCATGTGCTCGTCTTAGGTTGTTTAGGAGGTGTCGTGCTGTGGCAGTACGCTGACGTAGTTGTGTTCCCGTATTTTTTTAGCAGTGTGGTATTTATAGTTAGCGCAATTTTTGATTTTTTCGAACCAGGCACAATATTACGTACTATCGTGGCCATATATTATGTCCCCTCTTTTGACGTCGATTCTCTCGCAAACCTAGGGGCGAAAAAATTTAAAAAAATTCTGATGCAGTCTTTGATTAATACTCTACTACTCATAAAAATTAGGAAGCTGTATATATTGGCGTTTTCCCGATTTTTCCAAATTAAGAAGAATTGGCGCTGTTTTTTGCCCGTAAATTTCATTCGTTTAACTTTAGCAATTAATTACTCCGGAAATAATCCATAGATTTCAACGAATTAAAAAGTAAAATCACCCGCGGAATGTTAGCTGTCAATATGCATTTTTGTAAAATGATTGGGTGAGTGGTTGACCCACAAAAAGCTATATTAGGCAATGCCAGCAATTCCGTTATTAGAAGAGCTAGAATAATGAAATATAGACTATAGGCTACCCAATAATTCATAGGTTTAAAGTTTATTACGTAATCATTGTTTATCTTGCATTTTCCATACAAAAGATCGTGCTGAAACTCCGCGTGAATTCCGACGGTCTACGGTTTTGGTGTGATGCGGGGAAGGGAGTCGTTAGCGGTACTGTCAACAGTGAGAGAACGGCGGACAGCTGATTACCAATACACAAAAAGAACGATAACTTGTCAAGGTAGTAATTTTAACTAACAGAATTAAATTCTTAATTTTTAAATTCAGAATTTTGGTTATAACATGTGACCCCGCTACGAGAGAAATGCCCTAACTGCCATCTCTCGTTTCGATAGTATTGACTCCTGTGTTTGACGTCTAATAACTCTAAAACTACTGATCAGAAAAACTTGAAATAAAGTGTGTCATACTCCTCAATCATTTCTACATATGTTGTATGACTATCAAAATTTTTTGCCTCTCGGTGTAAACATGAGCGCGAGAGAAGTGAAAAAATGTACCCGATTTTTGCATTTGTAAATTTGTAAAACTGCCGTCATTCCGATTTTTTTTCTCCTAAGCCGCTTAGCACAAAAATTTCAATGTTTGTTCAGGTTGCCTTCAGAGTCTCTTCTATCGATTGGCGTTTTTGTTTTCTTCAGTTTTTATACAATAAGGTTGTAAACAAGATTTTGATGGAAGCGGATAGATCAGTAAGGAATGTTAACAGCACAACGCAGTTAGCATGCATATAATCCTTATTTACTGCGTCACATATCGCTTAAATTTAATATCATTCCGACCATTTGTTAATTTTTAAGACCGAAATAAACATGAACAATGTTTTGCGCGTGACTCCGCCTGAGTCCGTTTTTGTGTTTATTTATTAGTAATATTATATAATACAGGCAAAAGCAATATAACATAAATACAACTCTTGATATATTACATATATTACAAATGGCAGCTCTGAGCGTATAAAACTGATAGGTCGTTATATTGTGTCCGTAAACACTGTTCTCGGAGTAACTTTTGAGCCCGTGCGATCTCCCACTACCGGCCGCGTCGCTGTCGATCCCTTCCCCCGCATCACCCCGAAAACTGAAGACCGCCGCGTCAATTGCGGCGATCATGAGATGCTTCAACACGATCTTTTGTAGGGAAAATGCAAGATAAACAATGATTCTGTAATAAACTGTAAATATATGATTTCTTATGTAGCCTATGATCGACACTTCATCATCCTAGCTCTTCTAATAACGAAATTGCTGGCATTGCATAATATAGCTTTTTGTGGGTTAACCACTACTCCGATTATTTTACAAAAATGCACATTGAAAGCTACCATTCCGCAGGTGATTTTGCTTTTTAGTTCGTTGAAATCTATGGATTATTTCCGGAGTAATTAATTGCTAAAGTTAAACGAATGAAATTTATGGGTCAAAAACAGCGCCAATTCTTCTTAATTTGGAAAAATCGGGCAAACGCCAACATATACAGCTTTCTAATTTTTGTGCGTTGTAGTATATTAATCAAGGACAGGACCAGAATTTTTTCAAATTTTTTCGCTCCTAGATTGGCGAGAAAATCGACATCAAAAGAAGGGACATAATATATGGCCACGATAGTACGTGTTTATACTATTATTTAAAAAACACAATTGCAACGAGTTAATTGTTTACTAACAGCGCAGTATATTTCCAACCTACCTTTTAACACATGTGCGCCACTGTGCTGCAATTCGTGGAACTACGCGTCTTACTGATAGCTTTCCCAATAAAATACGTCTCTAGATTCTGCGACTCAAATATTATCGGTTTTTGTCACGGTACGAGAAAAATAAATGGGATAGAGATTGTCATACGTGCGTTGATCACAGATAAATGGTATATACGGTTGCTGTAATCGAATGCTAACAGAGCAGATATAGAAATGTCAGATAAAGCTCAGGCAATGAAGCAGTCATCATTAGAGAACGTATCTCGGACTAATGTTGACTTTATTTCAAGTTTTTGCTGTCCTAAATGATGTTACATCTTTATTAAAGTAAAATTCAGTAGTTCAGTAAAATTCTACAAATAAAACTGCAAAGCGTACTGCGACGTCCTTTGATATCGATTCCAATCCACTTCACTTTTATTTGTGGTCGCTTTCGGTCCACATTTATTGACTTTTGGGCAAACTACCGTCACATACCTTCAGCGTTCTATTTTACAGTTCAATATCCGTTATAAATTCAGAATACATGAGCTCGTCTCGCGTCTCACATCAAATATTGCTTACTTGAGCTATTTTTGGAAACTCCGTAGATAAATCGGTTAAATTTCAAGTAACCAGATACAAGTCTGTAAAGAAGCGCAGTTCAATGATTGAATATTACTTACTACTGTGCAATTAAAGTATTTTTCCTGTAAAATTTAAAAAATGCCCTGTCAAATTAAGGTGATACTGTGTTAATTTCACAGGAATATGTTTGTGGAATATGTGAATTCTGTAAAAACCATACAGAAATTTAGCTGGTATCCAATAACCAGCGATGTTACAGTTAATTCTTCTTTTACAGTTTTTTTGGTAGATTATTACATTCATTTTCTGTAACATTGCAGATATTTCTCTTTAGGTACAAACTTATTTGTTCTTTTTAGTTCTTTCAAGTATTAGCAAAGGAAGGAAGAAGAAAATACAAATCAAACAATGCGAAAACGAAGAATACAAAAAGTACCTTTTACAAATAATTAAATAAATAAATTAAGTATAAATTAAAAAAAAAATCATTGGTCATAATATAAATATTTATTATATAACAAGTTAATATTCCTTAAGAAGTTAGAGCCATTTAAAATACTGTTTTATTAATTACTATTTTTTAAGGTATTGAGAAAATCAATAATCCCTTATGAAACATTTTAGTCAGAACAATAATTACGTTCTGAGAAAGAAAGTGTGCGAATAAACACCCAAGTAGAAGATATTTATACACACTAATTGTATCTATAACAGATGATCTCTGTATTTTCTCTTAAAGTTTGTTAAATAAGAAAAGGCTTGCTCATACACACATACAATGTTAAAAATTAGACTGATACAAGGTAATTTATAACTCGAGGTGAAAATTAAATGCAAAAACATACCAAATTATAAATAAAAATATGTGAAGCACTTTTAAATTTGATCCATTGTCAAAATTAGTACTTACTTCAATTTAATTTAATTATTTTTTGTTTAATTAAATGCAGTCACGAAATTTGAAATTACACTTTAGTTTCCTGTCCGCATAAGTTTTCGTCTATAATTGCAAATCACACTGTATATTTATTGGTTTTCTATGATGAGGACCGACATAATTTTCGTCATAGAAGCTCAGAACTTGTCTGGTGATAGGTTAGTTATTTTATCTGGAATGTAAGATCATACTGAAATCCACCACCTACAACTCTGTTCTTCTCCTAAAGTACCTACCATTATGAGCAGCAGATTCAAATTAAAGGTTTATTTTGTCACACATTTGGAAAGGCAAGAATATTGAAAACAAATAATGTTAGAGTTTGACCAATAACTCTGCCAGATTTTTGTTTCCTAGAGGTTATTTTGTTTTAATGTAACAGATAATTGTAAGCAATATTGTCAATTGAACTTAATGAATAGTCTAGAATGTTGCCCGTTGGATGTAATATCGAAATAACAGTGGTTTATTGGGTTAGAAGGGCTCCAAAGCCAAATTATTCATGGATTTACCTTGTTTATTAATCCAATATTTCAAATAATAATCCCATGCTAAAATAATACATAAAAATAACACTGAATAATGTGCCCATGAACCGGCGACCGTCATTTGTTACTATTTTTCCGGGGAACCCCTGACAACATCACACGGAACCCCCTGGGGTTCCGCGGAACCTCGGTTGAGAAACGCTGCCGGGCGTAATGTTTCACATATTGTGACCGATCGTCAAAACTATGTATGCGTTCTACGTTTAAAATAACAGGCATTTTCAAACGGCTTATTATTCTATGGCATTTGGGCGTCTTCCAAAATGTTTATTTGCAGCTGATGGACTGCAATGCATTAAGCAATCTGCACTTAGATTTGCACTTTATGGGTAAATGAACAGCAAATATAGTAGCGACGTGGTTAATGTCTTTTATTATACGTTATATAAGCTAAGAAATATAAAAATTAGATTAATAGACAAGGTCAATCCATGAACAATTTTGATTTGAAGAACATTCTAGGCTAATTATTCCTTAAGAGGAATCACTAGAGGTAGTAGCGTACTACAAAACAACACTACAAAAAACCAAACATCCTGAGCTTAATTGTGTGTTAATAATCAATCACGTGTAATACATTAAATTATAGATAAAGGTGTATTACACCGGGTACGAATGCCACTTTTTTTCATTTGCGTTGTTGTTTTGTTTTTTACACTTGCTAAAGAAGCCAATAATTGGTAATTTTTGTTATTTTTTTTTCCAAATCCGAACCAAACATCAAAAAAGCAATATTACAACATTTTGTATTGAGCCTTCATGAACTTGTGTAAAAAAAATGACAACAAAATATGAATGTTGTAATGATTTAACCGTTGGTTTTTTGAACATGTGAATGAGACGAGAATAACATATTTTATAGTCGTACGGTGCAGCCATCTGTTGGATAAACACCACATCATTTTCTTCGACCAATCAAATTCAAATGGTACAGTCTGAAGCAGCAGCATGAATACGTAGCCAGGGGCATCACAAATATTGAGCAATTTCGGCCTAAGAAAAATATTGATCGCATGTTGACACGCGAGGTGTAGCGGCGCCGCGCCCGGCAAACGAAAGCCATACGAAAAATAAATTTTACCGTGCTGGTGCTACGACTCGATAGCAACGACTCGCTTATAAATTAGGACAGCATGTTTTTGCGGAAGTGTATGTGATCAACATGAATTGTTGAATTTCGACCAAAATAGGCTAGAAACCGAATACGAGAAATACTTTTTCGCCATCCTGATGGACTCTACGCAGACAGCAAAGAGCGAGTTATAAATTAGGAGCGCATGGTCCCGCGAGGGTTTATAGTGCAATACCTACTTACAATGTTACAACTACTAAATAATTAATAGGAGTTAAATAAATTATTACTAAGGAAATACAAGTAATTTAATTTTTAATCAGTCAGTTATATTTCGTCATAGAATTTCAAATATATTGGTATTTAGATTTAGAAAATAATATTAATACCAAACACTTGTCGCTTGGCAATGCATTCAGGGCAATCGCAATCTATGTAGGATGGTTGGCTTTAGTTCTACTTGTTGTACAACAGACGTAGAACAGACGCTAGAAATATGGGCAAATTAAAAAATCAGCTGCCTTTATGTGGCCCGCGTTCTAAGAAAACTAATAACTTGCGAGAGTACCTGCGGTAAGTGTATATGTAGATATTATACGTGTAGTGTAATTCTTCGCTAATTAACTTCGCTAGTTAATTTGAGCAATACTCTCTTATAGGCGTAAGCGTGCCGGATTACCATATATGGCAAAAAAACTTTTATAAAGGTGTAAAATATTTGAACATGTATCTATATAATATATAATAAATGACTTATACATATACATAAAGCTGCCTGTTTTATCGAAATCGCTATTTTTCTCATACCTACAATTGAAATTGAAGTACGTATACTACCAAGTCTATACATAGCAATAATAATTTTGAGTAAAATTTCAAAATGTAGTATCCAACTGTATCTAGAATTAAAATAGGAATATTATATTTACTAACACCTACTTGCGTCAGCCGATAAAAATTTGAATTTTTATATGGGGTGTGTTTTACCTGAAAGTATCGATCTCTGCTAAGTACGAACGAGACATTCGAGATTATTTATGCACAAAGAAAACGTTAAATGGATTTAAATAAGTATCTGAGTACACGAATGCTTTCACGGCCAGAGTCATTTAAATTTAGATGATAAATAGTTACCGGTTTATGCCGTGAGTAAAAATTCATAATTACTGTCTTCGCGAACCATGCTGTTCGCTTCTTCGGAGCTAACTGATAATTAGTTACTAATTCTAATAATAAATGTAAAGCAATAAATGATTTATGTAAGAAAAGCTGTCTGTTTTACCAAAACTACAATTTTTTTCAACATACAAAAGGTAAAATGTTCAACCATAGTTAGTAGTAAAATAGGAATGTTATAATAAAGCAATTAATTAATTTGTATCACTGTATTGTTTTATGGAATTGTATTTGTATTTAAAATATACAAGAAAAGCATTTCAGAACATGCGATAGTCACATACACAAAATTATTAGGAAACGGTTCGGCGCCAGTCGACACCGCACGGCCCCTTTGATCTTCGCCGCCAAAGAACGATACCGCTGTTCCCTTCATCTAATCAGTGCGTTGCTTGCATTTTCCGCGGAGTCTACAGTGGGCGCGGCTTGTTCCCTCCTCTCGCGCCTCAGTTTCGTCGAACTTTTGAGGCCGGTGACTAACATTTATTCTTAACTTCAAATGACTATATTTCCTACTATTGTCTGTTACATAAAAACAAAATAACCTCTAAAAACAACAATCTGCCAGAGTTATTGGTCAAAATCTAACATTATTCGTTTTCAATATTTTGATATGTACCGCAGTAAATAAGGATTATTTGCATGATAACTGCGTTGTCCTGCTAACATTCGTTACTGAGATATCGGCTTCCATCAAAATCTTGTTCGCAACCTTTCGCCAATCTATAGAAGTTATGTCTATAGTTATGACTACAATGTTTCATAAGGATTTAATAATAACTTCTTGTTTTCTGGCTTGTTTTTTGCTTGTTTTCAACAGGTCCATATGAAACTTTTTACACAGAATAAATGTTTCTTAATTTTTGTATTTTGACCAACGATATATTTTTCTTTTAAATTTAAATAAATTTCTTTATTTAATTCTTTGTTAAAAGCACTGTTTGTATTCTTCGTTTCCGCATTGTTTGTAAACTATTGCAAGACGATGCAGATTTCTTTGTGCTTTGTGTTCTCGAAATCACACCGAATTGTATTTGCAAAATAAATTCTAATTTCCTTTAAACCTCTACATGGAATGTGGCTCCCTCCTTTATCTTATATGAAGCACTACTAAGACCGGAAATGTATTGTCTTCATTTCCGTCTCGACGTCCCCCAATTGTTCAATAATTAATTAAGCGATGACACAATTTCTGTGTGTTTATCGCCATAAACACACGACTAAGTTTTCAATATACAGGGGGTTTCAGACATACCGGCTTACCTTGCAGTACCACACAAATCACTACACAAACACACCCACATTAACAAGCGAGAAACGCGTGTTTTCTCACCAGATGCAGCAAAACTGCGGTAGAGTGTCGACGATTTTTTTACGCTGAACAGGGTCGGACGCCGGTTTTTTTTTTATTTTTTTTTTAATGCAACGTTACAATCTAAGTTAATAATTTTGTCGTGTTATAAATATGATACACAATACACACGATATTTATGCCTTTTTTCTGTTTGTTTTGCAGTACTACACAAATCACTACACAAACACACCCACATTAACAAGCGAGAAACGCGTGTTTTCTCACCAGATGCAGCAAAACTGCGGTAGAGTGTCGACGATTTTTTTTTGCGCTGAACAGGGTCGGACCCCGTTTTTTTTATTATTATTTTTTTAATGCAACGTTACAATCTAAGTTAATAATTTTGTCGTGTAATAAATCTGATACACAATACACACGATATTTATGTCTTTTTTTGTTTTTTTTTTCAGACGAATATACGAAGATTACAACACCTCGACAAGACGTCCTGTTCAAAAAGGGTTACCTCAACAAACCAAAGACTTATCAAACGCAAACTTCCACCGGTAACTCGACAGCATCGACAGGTAACTCGACAGGAAACGGCACGCCAGATCACCAGTCTGCAGGTGTGTACCTTTGGACCATTCTTATTTATATGAGTATTCGTTTTGTTGATGATTTGATTTGATATCAGAAGCTAACGTATTGAGTTTCTGATTGCAAATGTCTTTGTTGTCCATTCTAGTACTCTATATTTACTGTTTATATTACCCCGCACGAGAGAATCGCCCTAACTGCCATCTCTCGTTGCGATAGTATTGACTCGTGTGTTTGAAGGGCCATAACTCTAAAACTACTAAACAGACAAAATTGAAATAAAGTATGTCGTAGTCCTGAATCATTTCTACATAATTTGTCTGACTGTCAAAATTCTTTGCATCTAGAGTCTCTTCTATAGATTGGCGTTATTGTTTTCTTCAGTTTTTGTGTAATAAAGGTTGCGAACATGATTTTCATGGAAGCCGATATCTCAGGAACGAATCCTTATTTCTTGTTCTTTCTTGTTCGCAACCTTTATTACACAAAAACTGAAAAAAAGCGAAAACGCTAATCTATAGAAGCTTAGTTTTTGTTAAAACAATCATGGCCGATCGATAACAGCTGGCTGACATGCAGCTGACCTACTAGATCAGTAGGTCCATTATAGTTCTATTTTGGGTATATATATATATATATATATATATATATATATATATATATATATATATATATATATATATATATATATATATATATATATATATCGGCCCGACAAATAAGGTATTCTCAACGACAAATTGTGCACGACAAAATATGTACTCAGCACGACAAATTTGGTATTCCCCACGACAATTGTTAACACGACAGTAGTTAATTTTACTTTTTTAAGCTGTTTGAGAAAATAATGGTTATATTGATTTAGTTTTTGAGTTTTAATGATTTAATTTTGGTTTTATAAAACTTAATTAACAGCTGTAGTGTGGGGTACGCAAAAATTTAATAAAAACACAAATGATATTTATAATATTGTATTTAAGTAAAGAAACAAATAAACAAAAATTCAAGTACAATAAATCTATATTTGTACTTTCTATAAAAAAATAAACAAATATTTAAATTATTGTCTTGAATTATTGTGTATTTGAATATTTTCATCTTTTGATTTAGTAGAACATGTGTATAGCATCCACTTCAAGTATTTTTTTGTTTAATTGTAACCATTGATAGTCCAGTCCTTTAATGAAGTTGTTTGTTGTGAGTAAAATTGTTTATATTTAGGGGACAATGCATCTCGATATCAAAGTATTTCACATATTTGCAAGTTTTAATTTGTCAAAAATAGAATAGTCGAAGCTAAGTGATTATCCTGGCCAACAATGAACAAAATCGAGAAAGTGAAAACTATTTTTGCTAGGGGTTTCTCCATAGACTGTTCGATTGTGTTTATTGATGGCAATTAGGTTAGATTATTGTATTTTTTTGACAAATTAAGTATCTACATAGAAATATGTGAAGTGCTCTGACTCATAAGTTAATTGGTTATTTTTCTTGTGTAAGTTAATAACTGTGGTATATAAATTTATTGTAGTAAACAAAACAAATATGTTTCCTTTTTAATATGACTCAGTTAAACGTATACTCGATTTTGTGGCCCTTGGGGTATGGGTTAATGTACTGTGTTGATCGATCTCAAATTTCACAGCAATTAAGTACATATTGATATAATTAAACAAATTGAAAGGGTCCTGCATAAAAAGTAATAGTACAAGAAATAAGCACCACCCTAATTGACATAATAAGACATGTTACAGGGTGTTTTAATTATACGTCAAACTTGAAATGTAAAAAGTACTAAACGTTGATATTTTGCAACTGACACACATTTTAGTTAAAAAGATCATATCAATCAAACAAGCAATTGCCTACAACTGTTCGATTTCTAGTTGTATTTTGATGTCCATATTATCTCTAGCTCAAATCATATATAATTTATAATTATAACTTACCTGAACACTGACTGAACAACAATACACAGAATAATTTTCAATTATCCCCGCCCTTTTGCGAACTTAAAAATAAACTACACATATCCACACTTTTAATGGTAGCACACTGTATGAGTATGGAAAAAGTTTTGTACGGCTGGCTTAGCGCCGCTGCTTGTCATACTGCTGTCATTTATGGTATTTGAGGTTAAATCACATATGAAAATGTTGAACGACATACTATGTCAAAGTAATATTATAGGTTAATAATATGGTGACATACAGGCGGTATGTCACATAGTTTGCTGACTTTATCGTTCAAATACAAATATTGTCGTTCATTTACAGTTTTTGACGTTAATACATATATTATGTCGTTTGTTTACATTTCCTGTCGTTAAAACACATATTTTGTCGTTCAAATGCATATTTGTCGTTAAAATGTTTACACCGAGAGGCAAAAAATGTTGACAGTCATACAACTTATGTAGAAATGATTCAGGAGTATGATACACTTTATTTCAATTTTTTCTGTTCGGTAGTTTTAGAGTTATTCGCCTTCAGACACAGGAGTCAATATTGGTGAAACGCGAGATGGCAATTAGGGCGATTCTCTCGTGTGGGGTTTAAAAGACATTAAATAACAATCTTTGTTTGTTAGACATACGTACTATTTATAGTTTTAATCACAACAACATCAAAGCAATATGCACCTGTTTTTTTTAGGAATCCAAACAAACCGAAATAATTACTATAATAAATCAACAAAAAATAACATTTGTAGTACAATCTTTTTACACCACGTAAACCAAGGTGTTTATACATAGTTTAGGCATGTAAGTTTATGTTTACCATAGATTTCGAAGCCCAAATAAGTTCAATACTAAGGAAAAGATCTCATGTTCATCACCTTTGCATACTCTTTGCAGTTATTTCACAATTCACAGCTAACTGATGCAAGAATGTCATCAATGTCTTTCATATAACCCTGCTGGCAATAAGGAAGTACAAGGAAACAGCATCTGAATCCGTCCAAAATCAACAAAGACCGTGAAAAAAAGAAATGTCAAAATCCTAAATGGAGCGCTTGGCTTCGGTTCAAAATTGCAGCAAACGATTGCTTCGCAAATAACTTTGAAGAAGTCTGACATGGGTTTTGCACATTTTTTTTCCTAACATTACCACACGTGTCATTTTGACTTGTCAACAGTCAGCAGGACTTATGAGCAACACGGCATGTTTTCACAATAACATTGTATTTTATTACTGAGCGATTTCACATGCCTGTCATTTAAGTTTTAGGCTTCGATAAAATAAATATTAAGCGCGCAAAATTTGAATCGCGCGCTATTTTGGCTGACCCTCTTCTTAGTTTGAAACATCTATACTTATCTCGTTTATTCTTTTTCTAGATGGAGCAGAAGGAACAGATCTTGAATATGAATCACAATTTGTCTTCCCAAACGGCTTCGTAGATCATCATGGTGTTTACTACATTAATAGTAAGTAAAAAAAATTTAAGCTGATTGTACATCACATGTTGGTGTTGTTTTTTGCCGAGGTCTTGTATCGCAAAAACAAATCTAAAGCAAATTCAAAAATTCGTAGAAGCTGCTAAGTGCCATAATATTTATTTATACATATTTTAAGCTAAGTTGATATTTTTTTATACTAGAAAGTAAAACTTAATAAAAATAAGTTGCTTGACCAAGTATACTTCATACAGAGTATCCGTTGTTCGAAAAATACATGGGGACCTCGTTTTTTTTGGCTTTAAACAAGCTATCGTTTAAATATATTGCATTATGGAAATTTTGTAACTTTTACTTTTTTTCAAATAGACCCTGCATATTTTTAAATTTTTTAATTCTAAGATTAATTCTAATAATAGTATTTTACGTAGCCCGTTATTTACATTAAAGCCAGTGATATCCAGCCCACTTTAATGTAATAAAACCAATTTTTCAATTTTTGGCACTTAGTTCATTATTTACTTCAACTCTTCAATTCTGTCGACGTAGGTGACAGTTGATATCGTTGTCATACGGTTAATACAAACAAACCCAATGTGTCAAATTAGAAACTGATTATTTCTGTGGCAAGACTGAAGAAAATCAATTAAAACCCTGCCTGAGCAAGAGCCGCCCATAGCAACAGATGTTTGTATGCATATACTTAGCACTTTGACATTTGAAATTGACTGCGCTACAAAAATAGACCGAACTGTTTATTTTTTAATGCCTTCTCGTGTCATTCGGCCACTGTTCTTTCTATATATAAATCTTGCATACTATCGGGGCAACAACAATGCTAAGATATATATTATGATCAATGAAATTCAAAGGAATGAATGGATATATTTACTCCAAGTGTTCATTCATTTCTCTAGTACGTTTTTAATCAATTAAATTTAAAAAAAATCGATTAATTTTGGTTTAAAAATACATTTAATTACGTGATTATAATTGGTTTAAACATATTTAATGAGTTGGCACTCCTGATAAGTTGGTACCCCACGCAATTTGACAGCTGTCAGATTTTACAAGTTTTTAGGTTAGCTTTAGGCTTTATATGTTAAAATTTTATCTCGAATGTGGTGTAAATACTACTGAATAGATCGGCCCGACAAATTAGGGCTTAGCACGACAAATTTCGGTATACTTAACGACAAAATATGCATTTGAACGACAAAATATGTGTTTTAACGACAGAAAATGTAAAGAAACGACATAATATATGTATTAACGACAAAAAATGTAATAGCGTTTTCGACTTACTGCACTTTTTCTGCACTGGCTTGCCCCGGGGCAGTTTTGCGTGTTCGACTTATAATTTTCAGGTGGCACTCGTCGAGTGCGGCGTGTTCGACTTACGACCAAAGTTGCCCTCAGTGCGCACTGAGGGCAATTTTCTTGCTCCGACTTCTGGAGTCGGTGCAGTCAGTGCAGTGTCAGTGCAATATGGCGGACTGTCAACAAGCGATGTCAGGTTGCGCCAAAGTGATAGTGTCACGGCTTATGGACTTATTATCGTCTTCGTCATCTGCGGGCGAAGAAGATATTTTAATTGCCATGCAGAAAAGCAGAAAAAACTGCCGCGAATAAAATATTTTGATATCAACTTTTGATATCCCAAACCGACAGACTGATTATAATAACGTAATTTTTTGATTTTGTTACCCTTTAAAAATCTCTGGGCGCAAAAACCACCCTCGGAAGGTTGCCAGACTTGATATTATCTTATTGTTACGCTAAAAGGGACAGATTCTGAAAGTTCTAGCTCTTGGACCATTATCCATTAAAATTTATTTATAATTGATTAAAATATGATTCTAACCGTGATCCTAACCTTAATCACGATCGATCACGATCCGACCATTGACAGTTTGTGACACTCTGAAGCGTTCGACTTACCAACTGCACGAAAAAAGTGCACATCCCACTAGCACGGTGCCGGGTCGCACTGAGAGCGTGCATAGAGCGGCTAAGTCGAAAACGCTATTAATGAACGACAATATTTGTATTTGAACGATAAAGTCAGCAAACTATGTGACATACCGCCTGTATGTCACCATATTATTAACCTATAATATTACTTTGACATAGTATGTCGTTAAACATTTTCATATGTGATTTAACCTCAAATACCATAAATGACAGCAGTATGACAAGCAGCGCCGCTAAGCCAGCCGTACAAAACTTTTTCCATACTCATACAGTGTGCTACCATTAAAAGTGTGGATATGTGTAGTTTGTTTTTAAGTTCGCAAAAGGGCGGGGATAATTGAAAATTATTCTGTGTATTGTTGTTCAGTCAGTGTTCAGGTAAGTTATAATTATAAATTATATATGATTTGAGCTAGAGATAATATGGACATCAAAATACAACTAGAAATCAAACAGTTGTAGGCGATTGCTTGTTTGATTGATATGATCTTTTTAACTAAAATGTTTGTCAGTTGCAAAATATCAACGTTTAGTACTTTTTACATTTCAAGTTTGACGTATAATTAAAACACCCTGTAACATGTCTTATTATGTCAATTAGGGTGGTGCTTATTTCTTGTACTATTATTTTTTTTACGCAGGACCCTTTCAATTTGTTTAATTATATCAATATGTACTTAATTGCTGTGAAATTTGAGATCGATCAACACAGTACATTAACCCATACCCCAAGGGGTACAAAATCGAGTATACGTTTAATTTAGTAATATTAAAAAGGAAACATATTTGTTTTGTTACTACAATAAATTTATATACCACAGTTATTAACTTACACAAGAAAAATAACCAATTAATTTATGAGCCAGAACACCTCACATATTTCTATGTAGATACTTAATTTGTCAAATAATACAATAATCTAAGCTAATTGCCATCAATAAACACAATCGAACAGTCTATGGAGCAACCCCTAGCAAAAATAGTTTTCTCTTTCTCGATTTTGTTCATTGTTGGCCAGGATAATCACTTAGCTTCGACTATTCTATTTTTGACAAATTAAAACTTGCAAATATGTGAAATACTTTGATATGGAGATGCATTGTCCCCTAAGTATAAACAATTTTACTCACAACAAACAACTTCATTAAAGGACTGGACCGAAGCATATCAATGGTTACAATTAAACAAAAAAAAAACTTGAAGTGGGTACTAAATGTTACACATGTTCTACTAAATCAAAAGATAAAAATATTCAAATACACAATAATTCAAGACAATAATTTAAATATTTGTTTATTTTTTTATAGAAAGTACGAATATAGATTTATTGTACTTGAATTTTTGTTTATTTGTTTCTTTAGTTAAATACAATATTATAAATATCATTTGTGTTTTTATTAAATTTTTGCGTACCCCACACTACAGCCATTAATTAAGTTTTATAAAATCAAAATTCAATCATTAAAACTCAAAAATTAAATCAATATAACCATTATTTTCTCAAGCAGCTTAAAAAAGTAAAATTACATAATCTATCGTGCTAGTCAATTAAACTATCGTTAATAATTCCTAATTTGTCGTGCTGAATATATATTCTGTTGTGTTAACCATTGTCGTGGGGAATACCGAATTTGTCGAGATGAGTACATATTTTGTCGTGCACAATTTGTCGTTGAGAATACCTTATTTGTCGGGCCGATCGATATATATTTCTCCAAAATAAAACTATAATGGACCTACTGATGTAACATAACCTACAAATCTGTATATTGACAGTTCACCTCTAGTTGGTCAACTGCATGTCAGCTGTTATCGATCGGCCGTGATTGTTTTAACAAAAACTAAGAAGAGAATTCAAATCTAATTACATTATATTATAGTCTCAAGACTACTAAAATTCTGATCATTAATATGTGTTTTATGTAATAATTCTATTAGGAAACTGTTAAGTGCTTTACATAGTATCTAACAAAGTTCTAGTTGACAGTTCGTTACTACATGGTTACTACGCATCTAAAGTTTAGCTAACTTGATTCGCTCAGACCGATATCGATATGCGTTGAGCTCGGTGTGCAGGTTAAAATGGTTTATTGCGCGTCATTCGTTGACAATTTTGACAGTTCACATCGGATACGCTAAAATCTGATTGAGAAGGTACTGATTTTGATTATTTAATAGGTAACTAGGAACTCAGGTCGATCTTTGGCACTCCGGAGAGAATATTTGATTTTGTGAAAACTTCAGTGGATATTATTTTTCGGTTTTTTTGTTGTAGGTTTCGAACCTTACCCTTTGGTAATGTATAACCCACCGATATGTTACTCGGAATATCCCATATCACGGTCGAAAAGGCACAGCACTGGATCACTGGTGAGTTTTTCCTGTTTTACAATTTTTTTAGATTAGTCATTGAGTGAGAAATTATAGAGTAAGAAATTGATGAATTGACATACCTAGTAATTCTGACTATAGAGTCAAACAAGGAGTGATAATTTTGCTGTAGGAAAATGTATTTGTTCTCAAATTTAACATCCGAAACTTGCGATTTGACATGGGAAAGTGACATTTCGATACTTCCGGTGCAAAACTGAACAAATTTCTGTTTACCACTTGATTTTGCGGCGAATATTTGGCAAGTTGCGCCGACATACTTGTTGAATACAACATACTAGCTCCAATATTATATGACATACGCTAAGGTCTGGTATTCTTTGTATATCTTGGTCATTTGCCAATTCAACAGCTTTACTTTAGAGTGGGGTGGTCAATATTCAGCGAATTCATAATTAAGTGCAATAATTAAACTTAACAATAAAAAAACATGAATAACTCGGTGAAATAGGTGAAATAAAGCATTTCGGAAAAATTCAAACCAAATACGAAAAGTCCTCATCGTTAACAGTGTCTTATACACAACCTTTTTTTTACATAAAAAACTGAACTAAGAAGAATTATTTGTTTTAATTTGTGTGTAAACAAAATGAATTGCCAGATTTTAAAATTAAACCTATAAGCAGCTAAATATTTTTCTTGGCGCAGCTAGGGTATTTGACTGTTTATTTCTATTAAAAACCAAAATTTAAATTGAATTTTATTCATGTCCTGTCACGTGATTGAAAACGCTCTGTAATTGGCTCAGTCTCCAGTGACGTCATTCGTTAGTACGCTTAGAGCGCGTTCGGTTTGCCAGGGTAGGGTATGGGGAGAGCAATGCTCAGATAACCTGGGTCGGCTGTCTCTCTCTTATATGCAGATAAACGCCGTATGACGTTAGTCCGCCTATTATGCAGCGCGTCACTCTCACCGTACAATACCGGGTTATCCGAACGCGCTCTTATGCTTCTCCCGTTTGAATTTAATAGCACTAAAGTGCCATGTAAGCATAACTTTGTAGGTTAGGATAGCCCTAACCTTAGGCTGTTTCAAATCTTGCGGAACAGCTACAAATAGTTTATCCGGAGTTTTTCTTGACGTATTTCTGCATTGTGGATTTATACACCATTTATAACCCATTTTTATGTAGAAATTGTGAAAGCAACACATCATACAACACAATTACCATACGGCGACGATGCCGATGCTGTCAGACCATATGGGCCGATTTGAAATCTACTATCGGGTGACGTCACACAACATAAAGTCACGTTTTGGCGGGACTTTTTGTGATTCAATTTTTAACGCTGATTTTTATGAAATATTGAGGAAATAATTACGAACATCATCACCCCTAAATTTGTAAATAATAGTGGTTAAAAGAGTATTGTTATGAAAATATTAAGCATTTTTAGTCAGCCTCAATAGATATTATTAGAATTTTCTTAATTACTGTTATCCTGTAGCGATGTAAAAAGAAGTCGAATTCCAGTTACCTTATAAGGAAAAAATCAACTTTTAGCTTAAGACTCAATTATCAAGATCAGTCAAACTTCTAGGTTATATTCTGACCGTTAGAACATTGGTACAATGTTCTGTAATAGGTTATGTAATAGCTGTCTAGTGATCTAAACAAAGCTACTTTTTCAAAAGAAATTATCTATCAAAAATTCCCAAAATCCACAGGTTTTAGGTATTTAAAAAACAAAATTGAAAAACTAAGTTCATAATTCACTACATTTTATTGTTTATTTCTTTTGTGTTCAGTAGTTTTGAAGGCTCGTTACTATCGAAACGAGAGATGATCAACTTTTACAACTATTTTTTTTCTGTAATAGTGCTTCAGTTTTTGTACAATTCCTTGGACCATTGGTTGCAGGATGTAGGTTAGTTTAGGAGGAACATATTCTAGTCTAATAGTTTTCACGACTCAGACACGGTATCAATGGGGACATTTTGCACGCTATTGGCAATGCCCAACTGAAGGTGTATACAAACATCTAGCTGAGTGTGAATTTATCCAAAGTGAAGTCCTAATTTCACTGGGGCACTATACAATACCATAATCAACACATTATAACACCATTTTCGGTTTCATAACCATGAAAATCGGCACTAACCATGGGTACTGCTACAAATCCTAAAACTATAACTTCTAAATTTAATCAAGTCAACTTCCTCAAAGCAGAAAAAATACCAAAACTCCCCATGAAATAAGCAGAAAAAAAAACATATCTAATCAACAGTCTCTCATATAAAGCTACCTACCAAAATGTTTACCAACACCTCCCCCTGGCTTTTGGTTATCTAAAGGAAGATAAAAGTGTTGGTTCTTGTCGTGTCCCGCCAGGAAGGTATGTGAGACCTGGTCCAAATGAAGAACACTTGACTTTAAATATAGAAGGACCAGGAGACAAGGGCCAACAGGGTGCCAATAGACTGACTGATCGTCTATTTCTGGTATCGCTAATGATCTCTCGCTTGTATAGAGGCTTGTGATCCGTATACGTTTGTCAACGGCGTCGGTCACGTGACATGTCTTCTAGAAGGATAGGGTGAACCGCTCGAGCTATTGCTAGCCACACGTCCAATCAACCTAATGGCAGGAAGTAGACCAATTGAGATTTAGGCTTTAAATTGTTGAGGTTTTTTCCCCACAGTATTTGCCTTCCTTTGAATAGCATTCCGGTCTATACTAGTAATAACATTTCGTCATTTTTGTACCCGAAGCGACGAATTTGCAGATCGATTTCCACGGATATCGATAGCTCAATTGGTTAGAGCTCTTGTCTGTATTAATATAGCTCATCTGCCACAGAGTTTTTTAAATCGAACAAAGTAATTTAACAAAACATTACTCCACATGTTCCCCTCCTACAGCTACACATTTTCCTCCAATCTTCTTCTAAACTCCCGATACACCAAATCGATTGTTTCTTCATTTATTTCGTCTACTGCTTCCCTAATTTTTAATTTTAGAATGTCATTATCATGATTATTTTTTGACGTTTCTTAAAACCAATGAAATGCTTCTTTATTTGTCACAAGGGTAAGTTTCAACCAATTATGTCATTATTATAGTGGGAATAAATCTCTTGTGATTATTCTCTGGAATAATCACTGTAGCTTTTATTTGCCTAGCAACTGTCAGATACTTGTCAAAATAATTACTTAATTGTGTCAACGCGAAATGGGTGAAAGTCATCGGTTTAGTACCTTTTCTAATGCAGAAATTACAAAAAAGATTTTAGAAACTACTTCGAAAAATACTCTAATAAGTAATCAGTCTATATGGAGACAATTTAAGACCTTCACCAAAGAAAGAAATTATATTCTGGATCAATCTACTACAACAGCTACTCTGGCATTGATTTTAAAAGATTGGGCTTATAACATGAAAAGAAAAGGCGGAAATGATTATAAAGAAGCAGTAATAAAGACAATGTGGAATAAAACGGCAAAATTAGTTCAAGAACTTTACTTTAATAAGTATAACAGGTCCTTTGATCCTTTCCATGATATAGAATTCAGAAATGCTGGGAATGCAAGAGATGCAAAAAGAAAAATTTTACAAAAACATCCTGAAAAGCACAAACAAAGTTCTGTGGCACTGTCTAATACAGAATTGTGGCAAATTTTTAACTATTGGGACGAAGATACACCTTGTGGATTGCAAAGAAGGTTTTTTCACGTTGCATCGTATGAACTAGCTTGGAGGGGAGGAGAAGCTACGAAATGTTTAGTTCATTATTTTAAAAAGAAACCGACATAAAAAGATTAAATACTGGCCGCATTGAATACAATCCCATCTTTACAAAAACTGCACAGGGTGGAGCACAAAGGTGTGCTAATAGTAAATGGTTGACTCCAAACATAAATAACCCAGATATTTACCCTGTTCGTCTTTTTGAAAAACTAATGAGTAAACGTGAAGAAAATATTAAAACCGAACGCTTGTTTCTTACTCCAAATCCGGCTTGGCAAACTCATGGTTTTTGGTATAAAAACGTTCCTGTGGGAATAAATTCCATTTCAAAATGGATGAAAGAATCCGCAGAAAAAGTAGGTCTAGACACAGTTACTAAAAAAATAACTAACCATTCTGCCAGATCAAGTGCAGTAAGTAACCTTTCAAAAGCTGGTGTAGGAGAACAAGAACTAATCAAGGTCACTGGTCATAATTCTGCAAGTTCGATTAAACCATACTTACAATTGAACCAAGAACATCATTCAAATATAATAAATAATCTTAGAGAAAATACGCAGGAGGAAACACTTAATATAACAAGCAATTCCAAATCCTCAATAAATAATGAGTCTCGAAATATTTTTAATAATTGCGTTTTTCATTGTACTAATTTAAATTGTTAATTCTTTTAATATATTCACAATGTGTCAACGATATTTTCATATATTGTAAGTAATAATTAATTAAATTAAATTTTTCAATAATTTTATGATAGTTTTATTGATCTTTTTTCTTGTAAAAATTTGTGAATCAAAAAATAATCTAGTCAAATATAACTCGAGAGTTCCATAAATTAGAAAATAATATGACAGATTTTGTTCAAACTTGTTGCCATTTGGCAACAAGTTTTCAAACAATCTGTCAAATTATTTTCAATTTATTCTCACTCTCTTGTTATATTATTACTGAGAATTATTCGCATACACCTTCTGTTTTAAACAACCCCACAGAAAAGAAATCAAGCGGCGTTAAATCAGGTGATCGTGGTGGCCACCCTATAGGGCCGAATCGTCCAATCCACTTATTTGGAAATTGTCTGTTCAACCAATCCCTGACTTGATATGCGCTATGAGCAGGACAACTGTCGTGTTGATAGTGTAGTGAACACCTGAGCTGTAAGTTGATTTCGTCCAAAGTAGGTAGCAAAAAATTTTACAACATATCAAAATAAGTGTTTTGGTTTACAGTACCGTCAAAAAAGTATGGTCCAATTATTTTCTTGTAATAAATCCCACACCAAACATTCACTTTTTTTATATTTTTGAGAATTGGTTGTAATACGGAAATTTGGATTTTCTTTAGACCAATATCTGCAATTCTGTGACCTAACAACTCCATTTGTGGTAACCGTCGCTTCGTCAGAGTAAATAAGTTTTCTGTAGAAAAATCTATCGACCATAATTCGTTCTCCCATTAATAGGCAAAATTCTATTCGTCGAGCATCATCTCCTTCTACTAAAGTGTGTATCAGTACTGGTTTATAAGGATGAAATTTTTGATTTGAAATGATCCTTTGCAGGTGGCTTTTACTGATGTTCAAGTCTCGAGACATTTCCTCAACGATTTTTTTTTGGGTGTTCACGGAATCAATAGCTAACATAGCTCCTGCATCATCTTCGCCATTGATATTTGAGCTTAAAATTAATTCAAACTATTTTTGATCTAATTCCAAAAAACCGATAGTTTACTCTTCGGCCAATTTAACATTTTCGTCTTTTCTAACCATCCTGTATATTAAATCAAAATATTAACCATGGCTTTCGACTTTCTAGGACATCCAAAACTCTTTATAAAGAATGACTTTTTCTCGAGAAATTAAAAATTACGTCCACGTAAAATAGCATAATAGTCCGTTCACCCTGTATAAATAGTACTACCATTAGGTCCCACAAACATTCTTGAACTACCCATGCCTTATAACACCTGCTCCTGTTACTTTCGAAGGATAACTCATTTAAATATAATCTATATATTGCACAATATACAGCAATACATTGCGTATTGTTTAAATTCTATTGAGTGACTGACCTAAAGCGAAATTTCGTGTCTTTTGACCTTCGACATTTGTACTGCATCACCTCTAAGATAACTGATCATAATTTAGTTGTGTACGCATGAAACAGATGACTGTCGCATCTCTGTTGTGGCGTAATTGATAGTCTGTGGGTCTGTCGAGTTTATACAATAAGACGCCACTAAAAATAGTTGTGTCTTACGTACGTGTACCTACTATACCGATATTGAGCCAAAAGTATTGGCCACTGGTCCAAAAATACCCTGTGGAACTTGAAGGTTCCCTTGCGTACACTTTAGGTGAATGACAGGAGATGTTTCAATATATATTTTTATGGTTCAATGCTTTGGTTGCAAAAGTATTGAGCCCTGTGTTTGGAGGCTCGTAACTCTGCAACGACTGAACGAAAACAATTGAAATAAAGTGTGTTATACTCATGAATTATTTATACATAACATGAGTGACTATCAACATTTTCTGCCCCTACGTTTGGACAGAAACGCGAGAGAAGTGTAAAAATGTACCCTATTTTAGCAGTTTTTAATAAACGCTGGTTTTTCCAATTTTTTTCTCCCAAACCGCTTGCCCAAAAGAAATCTAATTTACAAGGAGTATAATTCAAGATCTTGTCTACAGATTGGCATTTTTATTTTCCTAATTTTCTTTGCAATAAAGGCTATAAACAAGATTTTTATGAAAGCGGATCTCGGTAACGAGTATTCGTACGATAAGGCGGCAGGAACGAAAACAATCGCAAAATTTTGTTTAAACATGTAAACATGTTTTTTTTTGTTTTTAAGACATTTTGAATCAACAGCAGCAATCAAATTTATTATTATCAGGTAGCAGCAAACAAATAAAATAACAAAAGAAGTTATTTTTCTCACACCCCAATAAAATGCATAACAGGTTGAGTTTGTGTAAAATCAAGATTACAAGCATATACCAAAAATGTATTATTCCAAGGAAGTAAAACAATTAATTATCAATGTCTGAAATTTCTTTCTCAATTAACTATAGCACAGCTGTTGTATCTGTCAAAAATCACTATCTTCTATAAAACCAAAAGTAAATTTTTTAAATTAAATTTTTATTAACTTCGCCCCTTTTTAAAACAATAATTTTACTCTCATAATAAAGCTTAAAGTGTGTAGATAATACACTGAAAGTTTTAAAATGGGATCTCAAATAGTTTAGGAGATATGTGTATGTAAATACATACGTGTCGTACTGTGCGGGTACTAGGAGCTTGCTGAGCTCGCATTGTTTGCACGAAAACGCATTAAAACAAAATGAAACAGCATTGTAAGAATTTTTAGAGAATTTTTACTATTTTACCAGGAGAATCAATACTAATTTGTTTTACAAGAAGGCCTTCGGTTGATGGAATAAAAGCGTGCATTTTTTTTTGTTCCTAGAATGGTGATTGCAGCATCAAATCGGGGTTGCAGAAAAATCCTCTGCAGTTTAATATCGGCTGCGGAGCAGTAATAAATGGCCGTTTCTTTTAAAGATGATTTAAGCCCATTCGTACAATCGCATGGGTGTAATGATTGCTTTACTTGGAGGTAACTGTAAGCTTGCACGTATGGCTAAGCGTTTGAGATTCCCCCCAAGACCATCACATGGCCCCTTTCCGTGAGACGTTGCGTGAAAATGAATTTCTGCATCCGTATTAAATCTTCTTTGTAAAAAAATAGATTCACAAAGTTAACACTATATCGCCCGGATAAGTGTACGCGCACTTTATGCGTTGTATTCTAGTATCACGTCAAATGGCCTTGAGTCCCAGAAAGGGATGGTGCCGCGCTCAGCAAGCACTTAGTACCCGCACAGTACGTCACGTATGTAGTTACATACACGTATCTCCTAAACTATTTGAGATCCCATTTTAAAACTTTCAGTGTATTAGCTACACAGTTTAAGCTTTATTATGAGAGTCAAATTATTTTTTTAAAAAAGGGCGATGTTATTAAAAATTTAATTTAATAAATTTACTTCTGGTTTTATACAAGAAAAAAAATTCCAACTACGAATTTGATTTCATAATTAAAAAGATCAACAAATTTTCTATATAAACCACCACGTTTAATATTTTATTGTAAATTTGTTTAATTTGAAAAATTGCTTCCAAAAGATACGTATTTTCTGCACATCAATTCGTTAGATGGCCATAACTTGGCAACTAAACCTCACATTACAAGAATATTCTGTATGCACATTTATATCTTCTAGACGTACAATTTGGCCGATTATGAACGAATTTAAAAACCTCACTTTTTTTTCGTTGTCCGCTTCACGTGAAATGCCCCGTATGCTAGTTTAAAAAACAAAACCGAACGAGAAAACGACAAAAATATTGAATACGGTCCTGAGAGTTGATAGTTTGAAATAGTCGCGCGAAGCCTCGCATCGGTTCCCGCGCGTAATCCCCTTTCCCCGAGGGGAACCATCCTGCGCACAGAATCGATTACATTCATTTCACTCTTAAAAATTGCCAAATAACTTTAATGTTATTATACATCAATGGATGAGTATCACAATAAATAAGGATTGTTTACGTGCTAACTGAAATATAGAGGAGCATGCCATTTTTTTTCTTTTAAAGTTCCTTCTATTATTTATCATTGTTATGCTGTGGACCTGATCAATTGTCGAACGTTTGTTTCTGAATCCGAACTGATGAGCGGGTATAACGTTTCTTTCATCTAAGATTGCCTTCAGTCGATTTGCTAGTTGTTTTTCGAACAGTTTTTACAGTACGGGCAGTAAAGAAATTGGCCTGTCTATCTAATGACACCTCTGAAAAAAATCTCGAATATGTTTCTCGAATGTAATACAATTACAAATATGGACAATTCCATTCTTTATTTGAATTACAATTCAGTTACAAATGTTTCATCCTATAAATAGCAACATAAAAATGTCATAGCATATCACGTCACCGCATGAGTCGTAGATACTTCAGGGAGAACCTCTTAGCTTGTCTACTCACTGGGCAAGCGGCTTGCATTGGCCACCAGTCCAATTGAAAGGACAGGATGCAATACAACAGCAGAAAGAGCAATGCAAAGATCACATAAGCAAGTATCTTAAAGTCTTCTTCACCGTCATCGCTGAAGATAAAACTCCTCGACGCATTTATGGCGCAGCAGAACGGTTTGGTAATCGACAGCTTCCTTCGCTTCCTCAAATTTGCAGCTTTCTGCATCGACTTCGGGTTTGGACACGACACCGACACCGGGGAAGCCTTAGTGCACCCAGTTGGCTTAAACTCATCACTCCAGCTGATCTTATAGGCGTTATAATTGTCAAGTTTATCCCTGCGCCTTCTTGGAATCGTGTAGTCATTGCTGTACATCTTAAACTTCCTTTTGTAGTCACCGTAGTCTCCTTTGTTGCCTTGCTTGTGCTGCCCCCAATCGTTGTCGCTTTTGTTGTAAACGTTCTTGTACAGTTCTTCGTATTCTGGTTTGAACTTTGGCAGGCCGCATACGGGGCATTTGCTGTCCTCTAAGGGTCTATCGCAAATCTCGCACCTCTCCAGCGTCTGGGTGGTCGACGATTTGTTTCTGTCGCAGTAAACCTCTATGGATATTTTGTTTGGCGAGAACATGTCGATCAGCTGGTTGACGACGTTGGTTTTCGAGCTGTCGATGAACGCTTTGGACGATGGCCTTCGATGCTTGTGTCTTGACGCATCTTTCTTGGAGATAGTGATGGGGAGGCGCATTGATGATATAATCTGATGATAGGATATCTGATGATACGATCAAACCGGTGTTGGATATTTTTTCTATGGGGCCGCAAAAAGTATGATGGTTCTGGCGCACTGGGAATTTTGGATAAGCATACTGACGCGTCAGCTATTCTGACGTTGTCAAACGTTGTTTTTAAGCTCATCGTTAGATGGCGCCAGCATACAAACAAAAATAACGCTTTGATTTGATTTTCAGACGGAATCGACCAGTCCTCATAACGAAGAGGCCAGTCAGGATTTGAGTCACAGCGGAGGTGAGACAAGCGGAACAGTGCCTGAATGTAATCAGGTGTACAATGTCGTCTATCCCGGATATTACTACGACGGCGTATGTGGACCAAATAGTAAGTTATAACCAGATCTTTTCGTTCAATGATGTTAAAATCTTGGGAAGATTGTATGACTGTATGACGTCACACGCGTTCACATTGTCGTGGCATACGGAACAATGTTGGAACTGTCATACTTGACGCGTAAAAACGCGGGGATTTCAAACGGGCTAATCATAGCGCGATAAAGCGGATTGTGAAAGTTAAACGTCAAACGGGAACCTTAAAAAAACGCATTTGACGTTTGAATTGTTTGTATTGCGGTAACGTAGCGATGGTGCCGTTATCTGAGTTTATTGTCACATACGGGTGATCTAAAATCAAGGTCTATAAAGTAGTAAGGTTATCCAAGTACGAGATTTCTCAGTTTGAGGGGTAAAGGGAGATCGTGACGTCACTAGAGTCGTGCGCTGCCACCAATTTGAATGCTCATTTCGTTGTATGATTTAGGTTAAGTAGGTGCATAATTATATTGAAAAAATAAATGCATCTTTATTGTGATCATTTTTAAATGATTAGGATGAAAAAAAAATGATGAATGTGATTATCACAACATGCTATTTCAATAATTTGTTAATAATGCTGAATAAGTACATTAGTATGTAATGTATGTCCGATTAAAGAAATGTGTTGTGCTAAACCAGGTCTCTACAGTTGGAATCAAAATTTAGCAGAAATTCAGTGAGTGGAGTCAACCTACAAACAAAATCAAGAGCCGGAGTCGAAGGTGGTATAATGGCAACCACATATTTTTGCAACCATGCAAATTGGGGGTTGAAACACTAAAATTATCAGGAATTGAAGTCGAATGTTTGGTTTACCGACTCTACAGATAAATAAATAGAAAAACTATAACTAAATCAGTATTAGTAGTATTGGTACAACTTGCTTATTAAACCACTCATTGGCTTGTCCTGATTACAATATTTGGTTAAAACATACGTACAAAGAAAAAATAAAAAATCAGTAAGAAGCTTTATTGTAAAAATTTTCTCATCTTTGTTGTAATTTTATTTTTAATATCAGCTACTCTTCGTTAAATATTTAGATTTTTTTGCTGTTGAAAAGTAAAATTTATCCGTTATCCGTTATTCTTTGCTCGACAAAAGCTTTCAAAACTATGGTATCAATAATTGGATCTTGTTTTAAAAGTTCTCTTCTTAATTTACTGCTAATTCTTTTCGAATTATGAATCCCATCCCCCGTAAGTCTTTCGAACTTGCTAATTCATTTTATTAAACAAGCGTTTAAATTCTTCCGACGGATTTATTAGTCCGTCAAAGGATAAATGACGTATCCAGGATGGAAGGGAGTATGGGTGCTCTTGCTGGTCTTCGTATGAGTAATGTCCCAATTGTGGATGAGTTCTGCTTTAAACTTTGATCACGTGGAAAAGTAAAATATGATATTGTTAATCCAATCACTGTTGAAATGTTATACCTCATATTGGGTTCTTGAAGTCTTTCTAAAAATACATAATATTAAGGATTTTTCATTATTCTGGTAAGTTCATCCAGTTTTCTTAAATTAAATTAAGCTTTTTTTCTTTACAAGAAGGTACAGCTGTCATTTGCAACCATTGCCAACATCACAATTATTCAAATTTGCGGGAAATTCAACATGTCCTCAGTCATTTTAGATCACTGTGTATAGTAAATACAGTAATTAATTAATGAAACATAACGTTTTTGGAATCACGAGTTCAGATGATACCGGGAATCAGTCGAGTTTGACAGTTTGACAATTATCTTTTACTAAATAGTTTGTATACCACGCGATTTGACAACTTGTCTTTGCGAGATTTGTTTTAAGGTTAGTTTATATTACTACTCTTTTGAGGACCGATATTGACATATTAGGATTGAAAAACAGGTATCGCATTAACCACGGTCTACCACGGTCTGCTCACGCGCATCGGCCACGCCTACAAGTGACGTCAGTGCGAGAAAGAAGCGGAAGTAGGGTTAATATGCCGTTAATTTCCATGGCTTCCTCAGTAGCCTATTGTTGTTGTAACTGTTGTAATGACATTTATGCGCTGACGTCATAAGCGAGAAGTAGCGTTCGTTGCCATGGTCCAATATGGTGTTGTGACGTTCAAGCCTTTTTGACAAGTATAGCGTTGGCATGGTTGTCAAGTTGTTAGCCTAAATCACCTACAAAAGTCAAAAACTAAGGATGTATTTGGTTGCCTAGGTGTCCGTGTCGACATCCTTCTCGCAGTGACGTCATGCGCAGAAACAAACGAATTTGAGGCACGAAGTGAGCAAACCGGTGTAGTGGACCGTGGCATTAACTTAAAATTTTAACAATGTTGCCACAAATGTTGCCATCAACGAAAGACATCAATCAACAACAGCTTTCATAACTGTTAATGATGTGTTAATTTTCGAAAGTTTGTCATCAGAGTCCAAATCAGTTTTTGTGACAAGAGTATTAAAAGAATGTCATAAATTTTAAGCAATTTTCTGTCCCCTGTTGGCATTAGACAAACAAGAGAGAGAGACCAAAAATACCTTCCTCCAGTTGACATTCCTCCTTCTTCCTTGTCGCTATTGCGTGAAAATTCGTACACCATTATCGAACTATACCATCATCACTAAAATCCTATTCTTGTTGTAGTGGTTGCCAACGGCCAAGCGTCAACGGAACCCAGGAAAGTGAGGAAGAAGCGCAGAAGACGGGTATCGAAGAATCTTCCGCAAGATGGCAGCACAAGCTCGGACGATTACGAATCGTCCGACGACGCCGTCAGCCAGATCGAAATACGCATGCAGCCGGTCCTCGAGAACCAAGAGGACAAATCTCCCGACAACCTACGAATTAGCATAGAAGAAACAAACGAAGCACACCAACACGACGCACCGAACCACGACGAAACGACAGAAGAACGACTTCAGGATCTCCAAGACGACCACGACCACCAGAAGCAAGCATCAACGACAAACGACGTCACCACTCCGCCTACAAACTGTGATGCTGGAATAGAAGAAGGAACGAAAGAAGTTGAAGAGGAAGTCTGTACAACTAAAGAGAGATGTGAGGTAATACCTGATGAACTGAAGAAAACTGAGGTGGAAACGTGTGAAAGTAAAGAAGTTATAGAGGAACCACCGGTTTCAGAAGATACTCTAAAGCATAGCTTCAATCTAAACGCTGAAGAGTTTTACCCCAGGGCGTATAGGAACCCCGAGCACCACCATATGAACCCAAACTTCCACTTTGTCGACATGCACCATCCCAATTTCATTCCTCTTCCTTTCGTCAACGAGCTCGGTCCAGCTGGGTTCAATCCTCAATTCCTACCACCTGGCATACCTTTAGGATTCATGCCACACGATCCAAAACTGGTGCCTAACTTCGTGAACTTCGTTCCCAACCAATTCTACCCGAAACCGTTTGAAGTACAACAAAAACCATCGTCTGGAGGAGACAATGAAACTAAGCCTGATGACGTACCACCAACCAATCCAGAAGAAGCACCCGTAGAAGTGAAGGAAGAAGTCATAGAACCAGTGAAGGCTACTCCTGTTGCTGTCGCACATAAGACAGACGTGGACATCGCGAAGATCGTCTCGAAATTAGAGGAAGCAGCGAAGGAGCAGATTCTCCAAGAGCACCAAAGCAAAAGGAGCAATTACGGTCGAAGCCCACACAAATTCAACAAACTACCCAGGCATAGGCTCAACGGTACATACAACCACCCGGATGGTGGTTATAAGTCCAGCTACGACCGAAGGGGTAGGCATTTCGACAGGAATCGGCGACCAGATCGACCAGTCGAACAAAATTCCAAACCACCTACCTCAGCCGCAGCCACCCCAGAACCTGAGCTAAAGACAGAAGTGGAAGCTCACCATCAACAACCAGAAATCAAGACTGAACCGAAGGAACGCCAACCTGAAGGAGTTGTATCACCCCAAGACAACAGCAGGCATAACTCACCGAGACACGTCAATTACAAGAATCAATATCAGAGCCCCAGGAGGTTCAATTATTACAATAAGAACGCCAATACGAGATCGGTTGCAGAAGTTCCACAGCCGCAAATAGTGAATTACTCTGAAACGCTGAAGAGACAACCCATCCAGAGGAAGGCATGTCCGAGGTATGAGAGGACGACAGATAAGAGGGATGCCATAGCTTCTCCTCCGTTGAAGAAGGACGAAGACCCCTCCACACCTAGCAGGGAGGTGCTGAAACCATCGAAGACTTCCAGTCAATGGATTTCCGTCTCCAATAGGAAGAAACGCAAGAATAAGGCTAGCAATGAGGAAGAGTTCGAGGTGTTAAATGAAGATGACGCCTCCGTCACACCAGGGGATGCTGAAGTCTTAATACTCACGAAGGAGGAAGAAATTATGATTAATGAAGGCAATCAGAAAGGCCAGGATACCCCTGATGTTGCGAAACAAGAAAAACCTGTTGGGTCTGAACCAAACCCAGTTTTAAGCAGCATTGATACTTTCATTGAAATGGTTGCTAGTAAAGAAGCATCGCCGATCAGAATAATCCTAGATACCAACGACGTTATCAATGGAGATACGAAAATTGTCATTCAAGATGTTCAGGATGTCGAAAAAGAGTTGCTGAAAGAGATCTTACAAGACGAAATCCTAATTGCTGAAATTGAAACTCCGAAACAAGAGACCATGACGAAAGCATCCAAAGGCAGCTCAAAGAAGAAATCCAAGAAAGGCGTTCACAAACTATGCCCAAAGAGGATAATAATTAAAGATCTAGACTTTTCTAAAGACTACATCGAGGTCAAGCCTGCTGACCTACCGGAAACTCCTGTGCTTTCTGAAGTACAACCAGTAGTCACAATACAAGTTGAAGAAACACCAGAACCGAAAGTTCCTCAAGTCATCAGTACACCAGAAGAACCAAACACAGAGAAACTGAACGACGTCGAATCGATTGATTTTATTTCTTCTCCGGCTGTCTGTACGTCAACGCCAGACAAGAAGAAACCCAAGAAGAAGAAGAAGACCACCAAGCCAATAATCACTGCCAATCAGTCTGCTTCTAGCTCGTCCACAACACTGAACGTCATCGACGAATCATACGACTTCCTTCTGGATACTTCAGTGTTAGTTGATGACAAAACCAACGTTGAGGTCTCCGAAGAACTTGACAGGATGATCCAGAGAGGCCTTTACGGAAACCTAGAAGAGAAGATGAAATCTCTAAACGTCTCCATCAATGAAGACTTCTTCAAGAGCTTAAGTCTGGATACCAAGCAATCCACGCCAGAGAAGGGGTTTATAAAAGCAACGGACTTCAGCTCAATTTTAAAAAACGCCAATCAAATTTTGACTAAGAATAAGCCTGAAAGTCACACCAACAACAAGATTGATATTGACTTCACTAAGATTAAACTACCGGAAGGTGAACCACAACCTTCGACGTCGAAGGATTGTGCTTTTTTAGAGTTGCCACAAGTGAAGACTGATGACGAAATTGTTAACACCAAGACTAAGAGCAATGGTAAATTGAGGAATAAAAGCAAGAAGCACGAGAAGAAGCTTCCAAAAAACGATGAAGCCCCCTTAGCGGGGTTAAACAATGGAATTGAAAATGGAGCCGAGGATGTCCAACCAAAAAACGAAGTTGTTGACCAAGTTGAAACTTCAGAAGAAATTGAAGTTTTAAAAAACGATTTGGTTGAAGAAGAGGCTGAAATTGGTTCATCGATTGTTGAACATGAAGCAGAAGGTGATGTTGTTGAGAAGACAACCACAGAAGATGATATGGAGGATAAGTTTGAAGAAGAGACTGAAATTTGTTCACCAATTGTTGAAAATGTCCCAGAAGGTGATGTTGTTGAGAAGACAACCAGAGAAGATGATATGGAGGATAAGCTGATGATACTTGAAGACAAAGGTGAAGAAGATGCTTCTTCCCAGGAAGAAGAGCATAGATCACCAACTCTCCCATCAATTGACGACAATACTGCACAAACTGAGAATCAAAAGCACATCGTACAAAGCACTGCCAATTTACCAGACCAACTTATCGAAGAGAATCATAAGGTCATTGAAGAAGACGACGTAATTCAAACTGAGGAAATCGTACCTGTTAGCTGTAGCCCGTCAACTATACAACACCAACATTTTGAGCATCTTACGAATGGATATACAAACGAACCCATTCTTCGAAACGAAGAAATTTTCGATAGTGATGATATTACAATCAACGGTTATACAAAAGTTGAAATTTACACCACCAAACAATCTGATCAGATTGACGAAGTTCTGATTGACAAAGATCTGATTGACAGCTACCACCTTCCCAACGGCAACTGTCACAATCAAGATGACAATAATTCGACCATATTGACCAACGGTCACATCTGTGAAAAGAATTTTACAACAAGCAATTCTAAACACGAGAACGGTTATAAAGACAATTTTCTACCGGAAGAAGAGCTGAATGGCAATCATATTGAGGATAGGATTTGCTGTAAGACATATGAAACATTCCAAGTGGTAGACGATATACAAGACATACAAGAGAAGGAAGATGGATTCGTGCAGATTACATTGTCTACGTTGGAAGACCACCAGGTCGATCGAAAAGACTCTACCGGCAACGTTTCCGACGCTTTTGAAGCTACCGATGAGAACATAACCTCAGAATTGTCCACGAGGCCTCAAAAATCGATCACGCAGGCCGTTTTCGAATGGATGACAAAGACCAGGGAGAACACACCTGAGGTTGAGATTCTTAAAAGTCCGGATACCATCAATAGAGAGCTTGTACATCAGTTGGAGACTGATGATAGCGATGAGGAAGACCTTCAGGCCATCAAGAGAAGATCGAAGTATGGCTCGGAAGAGGAAATAACGATTTTTGAAAATTGGTCGCCAGGAAGGTCGGAGGATCAGAACACAGCTGAGACTGTGAAGAAGAGTGAAGACAAGGTGAATTGCAATGGTGTCCATAAGGTGGAGCAAGCTGAAGACGTCCTTGAGGTTTATGAGAGTAACTATGGGAAGAATGAGGATTTCTTGAAACTGAAGGCTGAAATTGAGGAACACAAGAAGAAAGGTAAATACTCCAAGCACGGTGACCTCCCGTACAGGGCGATCTGTTGCAGTTTGATGTGAAGCATGCGAAGAGACGGTACAGGCCATGGCTGTGCTTACCCACGTTAAATGTACATAAACTAAGTACTTAAAACTGTAAATTTGTACAGTGCGAAGACGACGAACTGACGTCATTCGATTGCGTTTGCGTTTCGAGTATTTTGGAGGTTATGCTTAATTTTTGTTAACGTTTTTGGCGGCTACCTCACACAGACACTTTGTACAGAACTCATCAAATGTGCGTTTTATATGTCGATGAGACATTGTTGCTACTTAAATATCTCTAATAACGTCGTTGACAAACCACCGGAGATAATAAACGAACAAATGAAATATTTTCGTAATTCTGATTTGTAATTGTTGTTGAGGGTTGTTCGAGAAGCAGAAGACTGGACGATCCGATGGAGATGGACTGCTGTCCAGAGCACGTGGCCTATGTTATTGTTGACGTTTGCAACCCTCGCAAGGAGGATGTTTCTTGGCTTCTACCGGAGGCCCGCGATGCTCAATTGTTAGCGCGGGACCTCAGAACAAACAATAACGTTTAAATTTTAAGGAAATTATATCTACTACCCGAATAGACTGATGAACGATCGAGATACCTGCTATTGGAGTTACATTGTTCCTTTTTTTTTTGTTTAAACGAAGATATATTTACCCCTGTTGGTCCGAAACGTTGTACCTTTTTCTACCAAATAAAAGATCATACCATCTACGGATTTGTTTCTGCTACACAATGTTAAAATTTAATTTCGGCGTTTGTTAACGGGAGTACAGTAACCAGAGCGCGCTTCATCTACGCAGAGCACGTTCTATGTAAATATCTGGTTGAACTGTCACATTTGACACGTAAAAACGCGGGGATTTCAAACAGACCAATCATAGCGCGATAAACTAGGTTATGTTTGCATGAAACGTCAAAAGCAGAGGATAACTTTCAGGGTAAAGATATTTTCGTGTTTTTTTCCAATTTGGTGTTCCTTAACTTTATAGTTTCACCCTCCATTACACCCCGTGTTGTGTTTTTCTTAAATTAGCTACGTAAATAATGTTAAACCAATACTGTTACCTAGTTAGTAGGTTGAATAAAAAACAAAGATTACATCTAAGGAATCGTGCAAATTTTTATCACATTCACCTGTAAGATTCCGCGATACCATAACAAAAACGTAAAATTAGGATATGTTTTCGCTCGATTCAACTGTTTTTTTGTTTCGTAATGTAGGCGCAATTTTGTTTTTATTAAGTTTTTGTTTCTTTTCGTAAGATTGTTAATACTATAGGTAATGATAGCGTGTAAGCAACTTAGTGCAATGTTTTTTGTTTTGTTCATTTTCGTATTACGTTTTAGTAATTTTTTATTACTTGAGTTGTGCCACAAGACAATGTAAGCAATAAGTAATTAGTTAAGATTTTGATTTGGCAAATGCGTATGATCATGTTTTACATTGTGTTTCACCTATTTTCGTGCGAATATTCATAGTGTACTAACTATTTGAAAAAAAAGACAAAGTATGTATATTTTCTTGAGTTTGACGTGAGAATATTGTATCGTACTTTTTTTTGTTAGCGTTTATTCGTTTATAATAATAATTATTACTCTTATTTCCTATCGTTAAATCAACTAATTAAATAATTATTGATTATATATACCTACGTCACTATTGTTTACTTAATTTGTTGATAAGTGTTTGTTAATTTTGAAATTTGTGCCTTCGCAATTTTTAAAATAAATGAAGTTTCGAAAAATCTCATCTTAGTTTATCCAATTTTTTCCCCTCCACTCCTGAAAAATTTCTACACACCATGAGTGACTGTCAAAATGTTGATGAAATGATGATTTTTGTAATCTAAAAGATCAACCATCAATTTAAATCTGAATTCTTAAAACTAGGTGGGTACTTCGTCTCTAATATGCTATACTGATATCCTGTGTTTACTTTGTCCTAAACAAGAAGCACTAACACTGCACTCACTGTGCTCTTCTTTTTACACATTTCACTGATTCACTAGTTCGAAGGGTTTAGTTCTTTTTAGTCTTCTCACTAGATTCTGGTTGTCCAATACCTGCAGGGCCTCTACGTTGACGTGATGGCTTAGGCGAGATTCATGCTTAGTGGCGAATCTTTTTATCTCTTGGATGACTTGTGGGACACCAAGATCACGGTGCAGGTCACTATTCCGTATGTACCAAGGAGCGTTAACCATATTCCTTTGTACTTTATTTTGGAAAGTCTGGATTCCTTGTATATTAGATTTTTGGCGTGACACTCCTAAGTTGAATACCGTATAACAAAATCAGTATTAGTTTGGTTGTAAATTTGTTCTGTACTGGCAACTGAGAGTTTCTTCCCAGAAGCCAGTACAGTTCTCTGTATTTGAGGCCAAGCTCTACTCTTTTCTTCTTAACGTGTTCTTTCCACCTTAGTTTTGCATCCAGAGTCATACCCAAATACTTTGCAGTGTTCGCATATGGAACTATGCCGTCGTTAATCTTGACATGCGGTATGTCCTCGATTCTTTTGTTTGTAAAGTTAATGTGGACAGATTTCAGAACGTTGAGCTTGGTCTTCCATTTTTTGGTCCATTTATATATTTTATTACTAGCTTGTTGAAGATTCCTAGTAGATTCTTCAATAGTTGATCCCACTGCCATTAGAGCCGTGCCATCTGCGAATGTGGCGACTGTTACATTTTCCAGCTGTGGTAGGTCACATGTATATAGTAGATAGAGAATTGGTCCCAATACGCTACCCTGGGGTACCCCAGCTTTTACTTCTTTTAGTTTCGAGTATTCATCGATCTGTTTTATTCTGAATAGTCTATCAGATATATAGGATGTTAGCAGCTCGACGTATTGTAAAGGTAGCATACTCTTTAGTTTGTGTATCAATCCTTCGTGCCAAACCTTATCGAAAGCTTGTGTCACATCAAGAAAGATTGCTGAGCAAATAAGGATTTCTTCTAATGCTTTCTCTATGATATCTGCTATTCTATGGACTTGATCTATAGTGGAATGCTTTTTTCTAAAACCAAATTGGTGATTAGGAATTAGTTCCTTTCTCTAGGTTTCAGATAGGTTTCATTCTCTTTAGAAGCAGCTTGTCAAAGAGTTTCGATATTAGTATCATTTGGGATAATTAATATGATATTGGAAGCAAGTTTTAATCAGTAAAAGAATATACATGTGTGTAGGCATATGGAATATGAGAAAGAATGAAGTGATAAAAAACTAAAAAAAGTAATTTATATTATGTATTTTATTCCATTTAAATATATGGTGTCTGTCCAGTTTGACTAGTTTTCGGTCTCAACTTCAATCTTGAGTTTTTCAACGAAATCTAAAACGAAATTAGACAACATAAAGTTATTGTAAATCAATACAATACTATAATACACGAGTTACCTTTAATAAAATCGATCTGGTCGTCGTTTTTGTCCTTGCAATCTTCGATAATTTCCTTGAATTTATCCTCACTGCCATTGAGGTAATGAGCTTTAGCCAGTAACAACTGCGACCGGAAGCAGTCCTCATCCATTCGCAATGCCCATTGTACATCTTTAATAGCCTCATCGTACATTTTTAATTTGATATAAGTCAAGCATCTATTGTTGTACAATGTGACACTGTCTTTTATTTGCTCTATAGCCTATTGTAAAGAAGGCACAATACTTATTTTAGTAATAGTATATTACATTAGAAGAGCTGTAACTAGCATATTACGTACGAGTGGAAAGTTAACATACGAAGCGCCTTGTTATTTTTCACGAACACGTAATATGCGTTACAGCTCGAGTATTGTACATAATTCTACCTATGACCGATAATTACTTTAATATTAGAGGAACATCCAAAAGATTAAATAAAGAGATTAGATTAAGTAGATACGTACCTTATTGTAACAATTTAGTGCTTTTTCGTACTCTCCTCTTCTGAAAGCTAAGCTAGCTTGTTTTTTAAACGTCTCCATCTTCTCTGTTCTAATCAGCTTATTTTTATATCGCATGTCAGCATCTCTCTCTACTTCTTCCATAAATGCCTCTAAAAAATACATTTATTTGTAGTTAAGAGTCATTCATTTCAACCTGCTTAATTTGGTGTCTTCTTTTCAAAATGGTGTGGACTTAAATCCCTATCACATTACCCTAGGAAGACAAGAATTATAGGAACGCGTGTTAACACATACACAGAAAACCCTGCTTCATCCTCAAAAATAAAACTCTCCTTTGTCAAAAATAAAGATTAACAGCATTCTGAGGAGAAACCGACACCTGACGTATAAATAATCATCCTGTTGCAAGCTGATAACTTAACTAACCAATATATTTTGTAAATAAAGTATATATCTACTATACACTATACTATCTACTAAACTTTAACGTAATTAATATTTTGTACAAACCCTGTGACATGGTCTCCTGATTTCTGGTATCTCTAAAAGCTTTCTTGTTGATCACAGTTCTATTGCTCGTCACCTTTAAAACAACATTATCCTCATCTATATTGTCGCCCAAATCCGTTGTATCCTTCAGATATTTATCAGCTTCTAATGTACCAATATCCTGAAGAGTTTTGTCCTCGGAAGCTAGTTTATGCACAATGTCTCCGACTTCTGTGACTCTATGCATGAAGTTATTAAACTCTTCGCTCATGCGATCAAGATCAGCCATCTTGAGCTGTGAATTGATGGTTTTTAAGTTGTGTCCTGTCAGTTTAACGTTTCAATCTGAAAATGCCATCCATATCGATCAAATAAATAACCTGATAGGAGCAAACAACCGACAATACCATGGTAACAGAGGAGTGCTTATTATTATCGAGATCAAGGCATATAAATATAAATCTGCCTTGAATATAACCTCCAAACATTGAGTGCTCATGAATTCATTAATGTTATTATTATTGAAATGAAATGAAACTTTATTCGTTCTACTATTACATAGCATTGTGGATTAATAACTATATACATGTTACGTGTATGTCATACTATTCTCCACAGTGATTCTTCCCTCTGTCTTCGCCTCGAGTGGTGAGAAGTTCGTCCTCGGGCTAGTGGTATTGAGGGTTCTTGTTGTCTTTTATGTTTACGACGATATCAAATTATTTTCCTCAAAATCATGGTCCGGACTTTTTGTTTGAACTGTTTATGTTTTAGATTTTTGTCTTTGTCTGGTATCCCGTTATATGTGTTGATGGATTCCGTTGTAATATTCATCTTGTTTCTGGATGTCTTCACTCGCTGGGTGCGTATTTTGTATCGTTGTCTTGTGTTAAGGCTGTGAATGTCGTAGTTGGTTGTTAGCGTCAGTTGTGTCTTAATTAGGTTGTTTTTTATTTTATGTAGTAACATCATGTCGTTCATCTTCAAGGTGTCTCGTATCGTTAGTTCTCCTGTTAGGTGGTATAGTTGACTTGTTGGCGTGGAATAGTCTATGTTATACAATATCTTTAGCGCTTTGTTTTGTTGTATTTGTATCGTGTTTATATTCTTTTGTGTGGTTGTACCCCATATCGTTCCTAGATAATTTATGTTTGCCAGAAACATTGCGTGGTAGATTGCTTTTTTTGTTGTGTTTGTAATAAATTTTCTGATCTTCCACATCTGTGCCAGGGCAATCGCGTTTTTGGTTCGTATGTTCTTTATGTGGGCGTCCCATTTCATATTGTCCGTAATTGATAGTCCGAGGTATTTTGTTTGTGATATTTGTTTGATCTGGTTTCCGTTTAGATTGATGTTTAGAATACTGGGGGTGCGGTTATTTATTATCATGAAATTGGTTTTATCCTCATTTATTGTTAAGTAATTGTGGACGCTCCATGCCTCCAGTTTCCTCATGTCGGAATCGATTTCCTCTTGTAGTGTCTTCATGTCTTTAGTCGCATATGCTATGCATATGTCGTCCGCAAAAACAAATAGTCTCCCATTCAGTGGCACGTCGCTAATATCGTCTGTATACAGAATGTATAGTATTGGTGAGATGTTAGATCCTTGTGGAAGTCCGTATTTTGGGTATTCTACCTCACTTTCCGTTCTTTCTACTGTCACTTTCTGTGGTCTGTTTTCTATGTATGTTCTGATGAGTTCGAGGTTTGTTTCTGTTATGCCACAGTTTTTAATTTTTGCTAGCAATATTTCTTTGTGTACTGTGTCAAACGCCTTTCTCATGTCGATAAACAGCAAAACCACTTCGTTCTTTTTTTCTCTTTTTGTTGTGATGTGTGCTATGAGGTCTAGCACGGCCGATGTTGTTCCCGATCCTTTCTGAAATGCGTACTGGTGTTCTCCTATTAATTTGTTCTTTTAAATGTGCTTGTCTAATCGTCTTTTAATTATGGTTTCTGTTATTCTGTTTAGGGCTGATAGCTGGGCAATTGGCCGATAGTTTTCTGGTTTTGCGTTATCTCCGTTTTTGTATATTGGTTTAATGGTAGTGGTTTTAAGGTATTCTGGGTATTTTCCATGCCTGAGCATTGCGTTGGTCAATGTTACTACTGTTGGAGTTATATATTCGGCAACGTCTTTTAAAATATTGTTGGTAATATTGTCGAATCCAGGGGCCTTATTGTTTTTTAAGTTACTGATTATATTCTGAATTTCCTCGGCGTTTGTGTCTGGAAAGCTCGCTATACTGGTTATTTTTTTTTGGTATGGTACGTTTGATGTCCCAGCTTGCTTTTGTTGGCACGTGTCCGCGAGTTTGCTACCTATATTCGAGAAATATTCATTCATTCTGTCTGCTATCTCTTTTTTACTTGTTGTCGTTGTTCCGTCTTCTTGTGTAATTCGAGTTATTTCCGTGTTTCTGTTAGAATTTTTTATTCATTAGAATGTCAACTCAAAATCGGTCAGAAATTTTCAACCATTCATATTTTCGATAGTAATCATTACAGGCGCGAAGACTATGCTCTATTGAAACTTTGTCTTCTAGAACATTTTATGAACGCATCCCAATTTACCCATATATTACAAAAACATCTACATCACTGGATTCAACCTGGTTGACTGCCCGCCAGGCGGCAAATGACGTCAGACTTTTTCTTATTTCTAATCACACCTACCCCTCTACAGCTATATTGCCTCCAGTAATCGGTTTATTACTTGCAATAATACGCTTAAAACAATAGAAAACGGTACAAGTGATTCAAGGAAAACAGCTAATATGTTACCGGTAAATTGTCAGTTGCCAAAATTTCCGCTTGGGGCGTTGTTCAACAGTACCTATACGTTCTGTCAGCTGTGTTCAAATTTGCTCAGTATTTTCGGTTGTGTTTGACGGGGTGATTGCTAGAATATTATTAACTATTTAGCGATTGTTGTAAGCGGTGATTTGTAAAGCTATACGCCAACAGTCGCGGTTTATTACGATAAAAACTTTGTAACCTAACCTATGCGGGGATTCTCAAATTTGTGAGTAGCCGGTTCGCTACTTAACCTATAATTTTGCCGTGTGATGTCGCTACGTCGTTTCGGTCAGATGATTCTTGTTCGCGATGTGATAGATTTTGTGATTTTTTCGTTTGTTGGTTGTTGTTAGTGTGGTTAGTGCTCATATGACCGGATGTAAGACCCGAGTACTCGCAAATAACTGGTGAGTCCCTAATTATTTGCATGTAATATCCATTGTATGTTATTCGTATATATTCAATCATCGGTCTATCGACATAGGTGTTGATTTTAGTACACATTATTGCTTGTGTTCAATACCTATAGTTAAGAAAATTGTAAAACAAGGTTTCATATCAGAATAATGGGTAAAATTTTTGCCTTTTACTTGTTTTTTTTTGTCGGCAAGAAACCATAACCTATAAACGGCGATAGTGTTCGTTCAAACAGCAAACGTATTTCAATCAGTTGCTACCGAAAAATGTTTATAACTTTTAGTGCAGGCAAATTAACTGATTTAGAAGCAGAAGCCACTATGATTGTAGACACTACTTTTATCCTTGGGAACGGTAAAGGGTTAAACATATATTTTTGCGTTTACCGGCGAAATTTGACGTTCTATCAAAAAATGTCTTAGAGAAAAGTTGTAGATCGTTAAAAAATCTACAACTTTCATAAGGGTCACTTTTTACTACGACCTCAAAATGTCCGAGCAAAATGCGAATGGAAATGCAAAAACGATTTTTTTGTTTTTTATCTTTCATTATCACAAAAATAATTCTATTTCGATGAAATTTTGTAAAAACATGCCTTTTTATGTCTTAAATAACCACACATTTTTTTAAATACAAACATCAAGAAGTCTTTGAGATATTCAGTTTTTTCAATCAAATTTTTTTTTCCAAAAATAAATCTGTGGTGGAAAATCATCCTACAGAGTTCTTCCGGTGCGCTTTTCTGTTGTTTTTACATGTACTTTTTGATACAATAATAAAAAATAATAGTCTCTATTCAACAACATGCTCAAAAATTAAAAAGCTTAAAAATGACTTTTGCATCAACGAATTTTTCAGTAATTGCTCATTATTTTTTTAAATTTTTAAGTACATTGACAAACTGAGTACACCATTCAAATAAATTAGGATAATAAAGCTTCACATAAGTCAGCAAAATGATCATTTTTCGTCTTAGAATCAAAAAGTATCCAATACATGAAACAATCTACAGCTTTTGTATAGGTTACTATTTGACATAACCTCAAAACAAAATGCAAAAAATCCTAAAATTATAGGTAATTAAAAGACTTTAAAACACGTTGGATACTATCAGAGTAAACACATACAAAAACAAATTGTAACTATCTTCGCTTTATTCTGTTTACGTTGACAAAAACACAACAATAACTAAAGCAATTAACCGTACTGAAACATACAGCAATAATTAGACGAACTACAATACCAACATAACACTACACACTACTACATTTACACAATAACAATATACAATATTTACAACACACATACACATATCATATAGTATTTTTAATAATGCCCATAGAAAATTATGGACATGGCGTTTTAAGTACATACAAACACATATCGAAATATATTTACAACGTTTAAACAATAGGATGCATCTTAAATTTAAATAAAGAAAAATTGTCCTTGAATATAAGGACTTAAGTTATAGGTAGATAAATAAATATAAATCTAAGTAGTAACACGTAGCGAGAATTTTAAGTCCTTTGGTTTATAAAATATATAAATAGGTAGTACTTATCGATAAAAAAAGAAAAAAAAGATGATGTCAATAGAAACAGAGCATAGAGTATACATCTAAAATAGATTCACGCAGTCTTTCAAAATGGTGCTTTAAAACTAAGAAACAAGCATCTTCACTCTTATCTCATGATGGTACTATTAAGTTTATCCACAATTGTCTGTCGATCACAAAGTCCAGCTTGCCCAGCTGGGCAAATTATCGTACGATTTTGTATTGTGTTCTGTAATGACATCTGCATGTGTATTCTTTGCTCATGATGTTTCTGGTGACGTACATGCCTAGGCATGGTTGAATGAACACTGGGTACGCCTGTACTAAGCAAGTTTTCAAACGGTACAGCATTGTGGTACAATTTTTGCGCTGTACAGTTGACGGGTGTTCCTGGTGGCACTGGACGACCTTGCATTTGCACAGTGCAAATAATTATAGTTGGCAGGGTAAGTAAGTTTGAAGATCTGACACTCAAACTTCTGCCCTGGAACAGTCTTTCAATAGCAGTGACATCCTGTTTAGCTATGAGCTCGTCTATGTTTGGAAAAGGCTTTTGTGTAGCTGAAACAAACATTATGATGAGTATGAGTTGTCTTTAGATTTCTTGTGCTTGTTAAATTTTTTGAATGATGTCTAATGTGGTTTAATGTGGTTTAATTTCAAATATTAATTTACCACGTAATTAACCACGTATTTTGTAGATATCTACCAATCTCTGGTGGTTTCCCTAATTTGATAGTTGTCATTATAAAAATCAGACCAAGGACTATAGGTACTAAAAATCCTATTTATAGCAGCAATTTAAAAAGGGGACAGTCAAACATCTTAATAGATTATAGTATAAAATAATTGAATTCTTTACCGACTCGCAAAACAACAACGCTTGGTTTTACAAACAATGAACATCTCTTTAACTTGTAAATTCAGCTGTAGGTAAATGGGTTCTGATTTAAAATTTGTATTATTGGCTCCGCTCAATCGATCTCCATGGTCAAACCACGTTTCCATCTCCTATGCATTCCATATAAAAATATTAGCTATGCTTTCTCAAATAATATCATTTGACAGGTGGATTGAGGAGTGGAAAGAAGCTTTGATAACAAAAGAACAGTAAACAAATATCCCGGTGTTAAAATGATATCCGGATTAAAAATGATTATTTTTATTATTATAAATATCAGTAAATTACCAACGGTAATACATATTAACGGCAAATTGCCTTTGGTAATTTAAGCTGTAAATTGCTGTAATAAAAAAATCAGTATATCCCTAAGTGACACACATCTAGCTACGGGCCACAGATGTTCACAAGAACTTTTAAGGTAGCTAACCGTAAATTAAAAAGAAATCTATTGAATCGATGGTGCTATATCTGCAGTTGTGTGAGCCATGCCAAAGAAATTCCATAAAAATATTTATATTATATTTAAAATATTATCGACTGCCAAATAAAAAAGAGTTTGGTTAATGTTGCGCAATCTTTGAATCCGAATTAATTCTCAATTCATTAAAATTCAAAATTATATTTTACCAACAATAGATAATTCAACCAATACACATAGAATAAGTATTAGTAAAACTATAACATCAATAATAAATACACAACAACACAATTCAAAATAATACCCAATACCCAACAGGTACCTGGCTTCACCTTTTATTCAAGCAACGCACTAATAATACGCGCCCACTATGCTGTGTTAATGTACGGTTCCAGTCCATGCGTGTTTTTTGTTTTCGTCCGTGCTAAGCCGTTTGTAAACCCCAATACGTAGTAAAATGATAGCGTCTTGCAATGTTTACGCGTCTCTCTATGTTTGCTATCAAAGCTATCGGTGTATTGATTTAAAAACGTGGTAAACGTGTGACATTTGTGTTAGTTGTGTTCCCCATTGACTTTTTGTTCATTCTTCGTCGATTTTGAAGAGACAGATTGCCGGTATCAGGTAAGATGTTATTCTATTGCGTAATCCCTGTTGCTTTTGTTTGAATGCTGGTGTGTCCAAGTCGTTTTAGAGTTGATTAGCCCAAAATCGAACGCATAATAGATTTTTCGGACATTTACCAAATCAAATTGATCAAACCTATGACTAACGCGGACTAACGCGTCTCGGAAAGTCCGCATCATGTGGAATTTTTTTTTATTATCCATTTCTCAGAAAATTTTATTCTTTATAAAAGTTGGCGGCTTGTATGAAACCAAAACGGCAACAGTCAAATATGTAAGTTTTGCTGCTATATACCGAGCGATTTAGAATATATGAATTTGTGATAAGAGTAAAGTACCTTTATTTTCATTATTATCGATAAACTTTATTTGGAAATGTTGTTTAGAAGTAAAAATTATATTCAAATATGAAGTCACAGCCACATGTGACGGAATGTTTATTTAGAACTAGCGCAAAATTACTCATTTTCTTGTTGCGAAGGTAATATTAATAATATTAGTAATAATTTTTCATTACTGATAGCGTTTTCTTTTGGTAAAACTAGTGCACCCTATAACTGCACTGGCAACGCACGTTAATTATATATTATATACCTATATTATTATAATTCAATCTGGAGAAACCATTGCTAACTTTTATTTTTCATATGAGCGCAATGTTTGGTTTTAACATTTTAGGTGGTCTTTTCTTCAGTTTAAATTGTGATGTATCACACTTGTTGTTTAGCTGAAAATTTTAGATAAATGTTAGTATTTTATGTTTCCTTTTGCAAAGATTGATTCGGAGCTAGAATTAACGTTTCTTGAGTATGACATATAAGTATAAAGCAACCCTTTCCATTATTTGCGTTCATGTATTTAATTAAACAAAAAAACAGCCCATTATTTGTGGTACAATACGTGAATCAGAAGCAAGGGACATCATTAAAAAATGTTAAACGCATGCATGGCGGCAATAAAAAGAGAAAAGTTGGCCATTGTTTCTCCATCTTCTTTAAAGATAACTCAAGTACCTAAGCAAATGGATGTGTCGTGCCTGAAATGGTGCACATTCATGCCTAAAATGGTGTCCATTCATGCCTAAAATGGTGTCTTTGTAATCTTCACAATATAAGCGTTTCGGGTCTTAAGTTGAGAGAAATAATTGAACAAAAATTAGAAAATTAGAATTAAAGAATTTTTTATATTATAACAAAATTTCGTAAAAATTAAACTTTTTTGGATTATAACAACTTTTGCCCCACAAACTAAACAAAACGACCAAAATGTAATAAAATCTTTGAACAAGGTTCTGACACAAAAGGCATTGTCCAATGGAATTACATTTTTCTCCGTTTGTTATGTCAAACACCACATTTTTCCAAATTTACGAAGTTTTAATTCTATCCTTATTACTTATTTAAATCATCTTCAGTGGTGAAATTTTATATTTCTAACATGGTTAACAAATGTAAGAATGCAGTTTTTGTCACCACAAAAAAAGTAGGTATGTATACATACCTACGTGTAGTGATTGTGAAATTGTTGAACTTTATTAACAAATTGTATTGTCCACTTGAATTATTAACATTTATTGTGAAATCGAAGCTGGAAGATCAGGGTTGTTATAAAAACGTTTTCTTTTATTTTAAACAAAACAAACATGTTTATTTTTATGAAATGATGTTTTTTTGAACGAAACAATGTTTTTAAACACTTCACAAAAAACATGTTTTAAACATGAAATAAAACTTGTTTTAAACATGTTCGAAATCACGCAATTATTTTCTTTGTAGGCATTTTAATCGGCGTCTTTTCATTCTTTATTTCATTTGCTACCACTGATATTGTATTGCTATAATTTATGAAGAACGACAAAAAATGTACGAATTTCGGTAGTTCAAAAAATGTGTAAAACACAACATTTAAAACAATAGTTTAAAACAAAATATTTGTTTTAAACATAAAAACCCTGTGGAAGATAGTCTGCCGAATATTATAATTGTACTTTACTCTAATCATAAATTCATATATTCTAAATCGCTCGGTATATGGCAGCAAAATTTACATATTTGACTGTTGCCGTTTTGGTTTCATACAAGCCGCCAACTTTTATAAAGAATAAAATTTTCTGACAAATGGATAACAAAAAAAATTCCATATGATGCGGACTTTCGTGGACACACTGTATACTACAACTAATTTCTTCTGCCAACAATCCAATGTAAACATGATCAAAGTTCGACTAAAATTTGAACAACGTGGGCGTCTTGTTTGCTATTCTATATATTTTACTAACTACAATGTTGCATCCTTTAAATATGACAAAGTCCCCCAAATCATAACACATTTATCAACAAGTTACATTGTTGCTAATGTAAGCAAAATGTATATTTACTTTATATTTGAAACGTTCTATAATAATATAATAATTAATTTTAATACGGGCGTTATTTCTGAACAGGATTTTGTTTATTATGTCAAGATAAACACTGTTTGTTGGAAGGAATATCAAATGAAAAGAGCAAAATCTGGAGATTAAGGTCCGGTATTTTAAATAATTAAATGTAGCAAAAAAAACTACATTCAATACTAGTGCTATGTTAAGTTTTAACAAACTAAATATGTACTTACTTGAACTGCTTGCGCCATCTATGCATGTGCTACCAGCGAAAAAGTTGGACGCTTTTAGAGGTACTTGATCTATCCCCTCCACTGTCACGGACAGGCCTAGATTGTGTGTTTTCCATGCTTCCAAAGCCGGCTTGATGTCAAACTCCACCCAAGAAATGTCACTCAAGGTCACCACTTTACTATCTGATATATACGTTTTAACTGAAAGAAGGACAACTTGTTGAAATAAAAATAAACAGAGAGTATGTATGTGCAAAGAAGCTGACGTTATAATTGTTGTGTTATAAACAATAATATTATTAACTTTGCCTAGAGTTTTAACACAAAAGAGCCTTATTTTTATCACAGCATATCATGGGACTTAAGCCGGGCTACATATTCGTATACTTGCCAAATATCAAATATTTTCAACATGTTAAATATTTGGCAAATATATTTGCCACGCAAGTCGAAAATTTTTGTTATTGATTGGTCTAAACGATGCCACGTGTGATTTATTTTTCCTTTTAAGTTCGTTCACCGAATATTTTTCATCCATCCTTGATTACCGGCTAATTTTTCTAAAACTCAAAAAAATCTATGACATACCGACAAATTTGTACAATATTCGTTTGTGATTTCGGACCGTCAGAGTTGCACTGCAACAGTAAATGCATCGGACATTGATGCATCGCCACATAGCATTTTCTAATACGTGAAAATCTTCTTTGAGCACTTGCTACATGTGCAACTTGTTGAAATAAAAATAAACAGAGAGTATGTATGTGCAAAGAAGCTGACGTTATAATTGTTGTGTTATAAACAATAATATTATTAACTTTGCCTAGAGTTTTAACACAAAAGAGCCTTATTTTTATCACAGCATATCATGGGACTTAAGCCGGGCTACATATTCGTATACTTGCCAAATATCAAATATTTTCAACATGTTAAATATTTGGCAAATATATTTGCCACGCAAGTCGAAAATTTTTGTTATTGATTGGTCTAAACGATGCCACGTGTGATTTATTTTTCCTTTTAAGTTCGTTCACCGAATATTTTTCATCCATCCTTGATTACCGGCTGATTTTTCTAAAACTCAAAAAAATCTATGACATACCGACAAATTTGTACAATATTCGTTTGTGATTTCGGACCGTCAGAGTTGCACTGCAACAGTAAATGCGTCGGACATTGATGCATCGCCACATAGCATTTTCTAATACGTGAAAATCTTCTTTGAGCACTTGCTACATGTGCGTACCGAATGGGCACTAGCTATTTTTTTTATTAGTTCGCCTTATTTGCACATTAGCTTTTTCAAATCAAACTGATAATTTGATTACGAATAAGCAAGGTTTTATTTTATAATGCCGACATATTTTTAATTACATAAGTGCAGAATTCACTACGTACTAACAAGGGCATCCTTGTGGAAATTTACAAAACAAACCTTGACGAAACTGTTTCATTTTAATGTTTTTTTTTGTTTAATTCATCAGATTTCTGTATTATTAATTCGCATCATCTAATTTTAACAGACTGTAAAACAATACAATTGATCATTTGATGCGAACTAGTTTAAATAAATTATTATTTTAATGAGAAAAAATATATATTTTTTCTAATTAATCATCTTTTTAGATATTCATCTTTAAAGTTCTACTAAATCCAATTGTACTACTAGGTTCGTTGTATAAATATGTCCTAATATTGTCTGAGATACAGATCAATTAGCTTCTGAAACAAAAATTTAAACAAATGAGCTTCAAAATATAACCTTTTTGTTGAATAAAAAATTTACACGAAATTGTCTCTACTATTAAAATATTTTTAGCCGCTTTCGTTTCTCTTCAAATAATAAACATCATAAAAAACGACAAATATATAAATACAAGCAAATAAAGTATGATTTTCCAAATAAATTATTTTATAGACATGCTGTCTATAAATATTTTAAGTTGTTTATTACTTGAAGAGAAACGAATACGATTAAAAATATTTTAATGAGGCAATTTTGTGTAGCTTTTTTATTTAACAAAAAGGCTATATTTTGAAAGCTCTTAAATGAGTATCATCTATATTGTTCATAGAAAAGCATCAACTTAGGATACACTCTGTATATGCTGTACGTTTTTCTTTGAAAGAAATATTGCGTTTATGTGGACAGGTAAACACAACAATTTAATTTCTGTCTGACGGTTTCCGGAAAACTGTCTGTCTGACGGTTTCACAAAATTACAATTTTATGCGGTTTTCGCCCTTTTGAAAAATCAAAAATCTTACTAATAATTACAAATCTATTGTCAATCTTCGTATACGACCTACTACACACAAAACAAAATTAGAAAATGGAAAAATTAAACAGCGTACTAAAATGTTCATCCAGCACCAATATTTGTCGCCTTTGCATTTGCTATACCCACTTCAACTGGGTATTGCAAATACCAAGTATATGGCGTAAAAAAACTCGTCCGCACAGCCGAACGTCGAATATATAAATTTATTTTAGAGGTGGACTCGCTATGAATTGAATAGAGCAGGTTTTTTTTCGTGACAAATAATATTCATATACTTGGCAAATATTTGATATTTGGCAAGTATACGAATGTGTAGCCCCGGCTTTAGATTCTCCAAATACCTGACACGCACATATTTAATTTGTACCATAATTTGTTCAATAATTACTTACTTGTGTTTGGTTCTTTGATATAGTAGTTGACCGTTACTCTGACTTTGTTACTGTCAGAAGAACCAGTGGAGAGAGTAGGTGTTGCTGTTGAACTCTTGTGCAGCCTGATTACTGCTGAAGCCAGAGTAATGTTTTTGTTGTGACTGATGTTGAAATACATGTTTAACTTATTGTCGTCCTTCCAGTTGTCCTTCACTCGTTTTGGAATTCCGCCTAAAAGTTAAATTTAGAGTTATTTGCAATGCAATAATAGGTAAATCTAGAAAACATTCTGGGGGGCAGTAACGCAAATAGTAATTTTTTAAGTTAATCTGCCAATGATAAGCTTTAACTTATTATTTTCTACTTTGGTTTATTTCTAAAACCTCTCGGTGTAAACATGAGCGCGACAAAAATGTGAAAAAGCACCCGATTTTTACACTTTTATATTAACGCTCGGCTTTCCAATTTTTTTCCTCGTAAACCGTTTGCCACAAAAATTTAAATTTTTGTTCGGGTTGCACTTAGAGCCTCTTCTATAGATTGGCGTTTTTGTTTTCTTCAGTTTTTATGTAATAAAGGTTGCGAACAAGATTTTAATGGAAGCCGATATCTCAGGAACGAATGTTAGCAGGATAACGCAGTTAGCATGCAAATAATCCTTATTTACTGCGATACGTATCCCTTGAATTTAATAGCATTCCGACTATTTGTTAATTTTTAAGACCGAAATAAACATGAACAATATTTTGCGCAGTTCGGCTTCCCTCGCTGGTGGGTTTTGGTGCGAGGCAGTCGAACGAGATGCGAAGTTTTGACGCGATCAGTGAATCCGTTTGAATCCGTGTTTGTAAAATATTGTTGGGTATAATTAATTGTACATCTAAATTTATTATTTATATTTAACTCGCACTACTATTAAAAATTCCGAAATTAAATTGTTCTGATCGTATCGTACTAATAGTAAATAATCTTCCACTGTCCCAGCTACGTTTCCATTTACCGTTACGATTGACGTAGTGCGCGTTGCACGAAATTTATATCATTCATATTAAATCGCTTTAAAAATTACTTAAAAATTATTATGCATTTCTGTTAGAAATGATTCGGGAGTATGATATACTTTATTTCAATTATTTATTTTCGGTATTTTTAGAGTTATGCGCCTTCAAACACAGGAGTCATTATTATCGAAACGAGAGGTGGCAGTTACGGCGATTCTCTCGTGCGGGGTCACATATTCTGATCCCAAAATGTAACAAAATCGTTACAGTTTACTGACTGTTACTAATACACGAAAATAACTTACATTCTGCGAAGAATGGCTTGATACTATACGTCAAATCGCGTTCATCTATTGGTGAATTTCTTGTAGAATCTGACTGAGTTTTATTGTAGTCCGCGAGGTCTGGACGGCCAACACCAGTCAACACCATGTTCTTGAAATGGTTTGTGTATGACTCTTTTATCCTGAAACAGGAAACAAAATAAAATTAGTCTATTGAAAATGATTCCACTGAAAAGTACTGACTACTAACTACTTAACATAAGTGCATTAAGAGTAAATGTTAGTCACCGGCCTCAAAAGTTCGACGAAACTGAGGCGCGAGAGGAGGGAACAAGCCGCGCCCACTGTACACTCCGCAGAAAATACAAGCAACGCACTGATTAGATGAGGGGAACAGCGGTATCGTTCTTTGGCGGCGAAGCTCAAAGGGGCCGTGCGGTGTCGACTGGCGCCGAACCGTTTCCTAATAATTTTGTGTATGTGACTATCGCATGTTCTGAAATGCTTTTCTTGTATATTTCAAATACAAATACAATTCCACAAAACAATACAGTGATACAAATTAATTAATTGCTTTATTATAACATTCCTATTTTACTACTAACTATGGTTGAACATTTTACCTTTTGCATGTTGAAAAAAATTGTAGTTTTGGTAAAACAGACAGCTTTTCTTACATAAATCATTTATTGCTTTACATTTATTATTAGAATTAGTAACTAATTATCAGTTAGCTCCGAAGAAGCGAACAGCATGGTTCGCGAAGACAGTAATTATGAATTTTTACTCACGGCATAAACCGGTAACTATTTATCATCTAAATTTAAATGACTCTGGCCGTGAAAGCATTTGTACTCAGACACTTATTCAAATCCATTTAACGTTTTCTTTGTGCATCAATAATCTCGAATGTCTCGTTCGTACTTAGCAGAGATCGATACTTTCAGGTAAAACACACCTCATATAAAAATTCAAATTTCTATCGGGTGACGCAGTAGGTGTTAGTAAATATAATATTCCTATTTTAATTCTAGATACAGTTGGATACTGCATTTTGAAATTTTACTCAAAATTATTATTGCTATGTATAGACTTGGTAGTATACGTACTTCAATTTCAATTGTAGGTATGAGAAAAAATAGCGATTTCGATAAAACAGGCAGCTTTGTGTATATGTATAAGTCATTTATTATATATTATATAGATACATGTTCAAATATTTTACACCTTTATAAAAGTTTTTTGCCATATATGGTAATCCGGCACGCTTACACCTATAAGAGAGTATTGCCCAAATTAACTAGCGAAGTTAATTAGCGAAGAATTACACTACACGTATAATATCTACATATACACTTACCGCAGGTACTCTCGCAAGTTATTAGTTTTCTTAGAACGCGGGCCACATAAAGGCAGCTGATTTTTTAATTTGCCCATATTTCTAGCGTCTGTTGTACAACAAGTCGATCTAAAGCCAACCATCCTACATAGATTGCGATTGCCCTGAATGCATTGCCAAGCGACAAGTGTTTGGTATTAATATTACTTTGTAAATCTAAATACCAATATATTTATTTAACTTCTATTAATTATTTAGTAGTTGTAACATTGTAAGTAGGTATTGCGGTTGTTGATTATTCTTCGTTCCGTGTGTCGTACGGGGACTGCACTATAAACCCTCGCGGGAACATGCGCTCCTAATTTATAACTCGCTCTTTGCTGTCTGCGTAGAGTCCATCAGGACGGCAAAAAATTATTTCTCGTATTCGGTTTCTAGCCTATTTTGGTCGAAATTCAACAATTCATGTTGATCACATACACTTCCGCAAGAATATGCTGTCCTAATTTATAAGCGAGTCGTTGCTATCTACGTAGCACCAGCACGGTGAAATTTATTTTTCGTATGGCTTTCGTTTGCCGGGCGCGGCGCCGCTACACCTCCCGTGTCAACATGCGATCAATATTTTTGTTAGGCCGAAATTGCTCAATATTTGTGATTCCCCTGGCTACGTATTCATGCTGCTGCTTCAGACTGTACCATTTGAATTTGATTGGTCGAAGAAAATGATGTGGTGTTTATCCAACAGATGGCTGCACCGTACGACTATAAAATATGTTATTCTCGTCTCATTCACATGTTCAAAAAACCAACGGTTAAATCATTACAACATTTCATATTTTGTTCATGAAGGCTCAATACAAAATGTTGTAATATTGCTTTTTTGATGTTTGGTTCGGATTTGGAAAAAAATAACAAAAATTACCAATTACTGGCTTCTTTAGCAAGGGTAAAAAACAAAACAACAACGCAAATGAAAAAAAGTGGCATTCGTACCCGGTGTAATACACCTTTATCTATAATTTAATGTATTACACTTGATTATTAACACACAATTAAGCTCAGGATGTTTGGTTTTATGTAGTGTTGTTTTGTAGTACGCTACTACCTCTAGTGATTCCTCTTAACAGCATTAAATAAAATAAGGCTTAAATAAAGATATATGTGTATAACAATTTATGTAACATAACATTCATATTTGATTAATGCAGAATATTTATTATTTTAATGCTCAAATTATGAAATGTAATGCACATCGTGTTTATTTTAATGCACATATCTATTTAAATAATGCACAATAATGCACGTTTTTTCTTTCTACACACATTTCTTGTACCTAGCCTATAACGTAATGATAACAACAGTAAAGAATGATGAATTTATTCACGCAGTAGTCACGTTTACTCTAATTAAACGATTATCCACCCAAAGCACGTCCCACTGCGATTAACACTGCTGAATCTTGATCAGCTATAGTCTGGCTTTTGCTTTACGCGCTGACGTACGAAATAGCTGTCTGGGCATCAAACCAAACAGTCAATCACTTCCTGTACAAGACCATCAACTTACCAGCCTCGTATAAGGCATTTTCTAGCTACCACAGCACGACCTACGCCTAGCATGAAGGCACGCTTTTTCCAGACACGTCTACTACCAGTTCTAAATCATTTATTACTAATAAATTGTACGTGTAGGTACGCAGGTTTTTAATATCATTCGTCTAGACAGTCTCTAGGATTATTGACCTCGTCATGTGTTGCCAGTACTAGGAATCTACCACATTGTACAAATGAACATACGTGGTGTTGAATTTCTCTTGTAGACGGTTTGTTAATTGTTTTAATTTGAGCAGAGCGAAAGAAATCGGCTTAATGGTGCAATTTTTGCGTACGTACGTGGATTATGTGCGGTACTACTTGTTGGGTATATTTTTAGACGATTGTGAGTAAAAATGCAACGCAGTATATCTACTAAAGTCAGAATTCATACATTCTCAAAGTTTGGGAAAATCTGATTAAGCCAGAGTAGACAGGGAGTTGTAATTTTCAGGATTAATTATCTAATTTATCTGTGACCAAGACATGTATGATAATCGTCTCTATCCCATTTATTTTTCTCGTAATGTCACACAAACCAAAATCATAACATCAAAACAGCCAGAAGCCATACATTCTCAAAGTTTGGGAAAATCTCCTGATTAAGCCAGACTAGACAGGGAGTTGTAATTTTCAGGATTAATTATCTAATTTATCTGTGACCAAGACATGTATGATAATCGTCTCTATCCAATTTATTTTTCTCGTAATGTCGCAAAAACCAAAATCATAGCATCAAAGCAGCTAGAATACACACATTCTCAAAGTTTGGGAAAATCTCCTGATTAAGCCAGACCAGACAGAGAGTTGTAATTTTCAGGGTTAATTATCTAATTTATCTGTGACAAAAACATGTATGATAATCGTCTCTATCCCATTTATTTTTCCCGTAATGTCACCAAAACCAAAATCATAGCATCAAAACAGCCAGAAGCCATACATTCTCAAAGTTTGGGAAAATCTCCTGATTAAACCAGAGTAGACAGAGAGTTGTAATTTTCAGGGTTAATTATCTAATTTATCTGTGACCAAGACATGTATGATAATCGTCTCTATGCCATTTATTTTTCTCGTAATGTCACAAAAACCAAACTAATAGCGGCAAAACAGCCTGAATACATACATACTTCAAGTTTGGGAAAATCTCCTGATTAAACCAGAGTAGACAGAGTTGTAATTTTCAGGGTTAATTATCTAATTTATCTGTGACCAAGACATGTATGATAATCGTCTCTAGCCCATTTATTTTTCCCGTAATGTCACAAAAACCAAAATCATAGCATCAAAACAGCCAGAAGCCATACATTCTCAAAGTTTGGGAAAATCTCCTGATTAAACCAGAGTAGACAGAGAGTTGTAATTTTCAGGATTAATAATCTAATTTATCTGTGACCAAGACATGTATGATAATCGTCTCTATCCTATTTATTTTTCTCGTAATGTCACAAAAACCAAAATCATAGCATCAAAACAGCCAGAAGCCATACATTCTCAAAGTTTGGGAAAATTTCCTGATTAAGCCAGAGTAGACAGGGAGTTGTAATTTTCAGGATTATTTATCTGATTTATCTGTGACCAAGACATATATGGTAATCGTCTCTATCCCATTTATTTTTCTCGTAATATCACAAAAACCAAAATCATAGCATCAAAACAGCCAGAAGCCATACATTCTCAAAATTTGGGAAAATCTCCTGATTAAGCCAGAGTAGACAGGGAGTTATAATTTTCAGGATTAATTATCTAATTTATCTGTGACCAAGACATGTATGATAATCGTCTCTATCCCATTTATTTTTCTCGTAATGTCACAAAAACCAAAATCATAGCATCAAAACAGCCAGAAGCCATACATTCTGAAAGTTTGGGAAAATCTCCTGATTAAGCCAGAGCAGACAGGGAGTTGTAATTTTCAGAATTAATTATCTAATTTATCTGTGACCAAGACATGTATGATAATCGTATCTATCGCATTTATTTTTCTCGTAATGTCACAAAAACCAAAATCATAGCATCAAAACAGCCAGAAGCCATCCATTCTCAAAGTTTGGGAAAATCTCCTGATTAAACCAGAGTAGACAGAGAGTTGTAATTTTCAGGATTAATTATCTAATTTATCTGTGACCAAGACATGTATGGTAATCGTCTCTATCCCATTTATTTTTCTTATAATGTCACAAAAACCAAAATCATAGCATCAAAACAGCCAGAAGCCATACATTCTCAAAGTTTGGGAAAATCTCCTGATTAAGCCAGAGTAGACAGAGAGTTGTAATTTTCAGGATTAATTATCTAATTTATCAGTGACCAAGACATGTATGATAATCGTCTCTATCCCATTTATTTTTCTCGTAATGTCACAAAAACCTAACTCATAGCATCAAAGCAGCCAGAACACATACATTCTCAAAGTTTGGGAAAATCTCCTGATTTAGCCAGAGTAGACAGGGAGTTGTAATTTTTAGGATTAATTATCTAATTTATCTGTGACCAAGACATGTATGATAATCGTCTCTATCCAATTTATTTTTCTCGTAATGTCACAAAAACCAAAATCATAGCATCAAAACAGCCAGAAGCCATACATTCTCAAAGTTTGGGGATAATCTCCTGATTAAGCCAGAGTAGACAGAGAGTTGTAATTTTCAGGATTAATTATCTAATTTATCTGTGACCAAGACATGTATGATAATCGTCTCTATCCCATTTATTTTTCTCGTAATGTCACAAAAACCAAAATCATAGCATCAAAACACCCAGAAGCCATACATTCTCAAAGTTTGGGAAAATATCCTGATTAAGCCCGAGTAGACAGGGAGTTGCAATTTTCAGGATTAATTATCTAATTTATCTGTGACCAAGACATGTATGATAATCGTATCTATCCCATTTATTTTTCTCGTAATGTCACAAAAACCAAAATCATAGCATCAAAACAGCCAGAAGCCATACTTTCTCAAAGTTTGGGAAAATCTCCTGATTAAGCCAGAGTAGACAGGGAGTTATAATTTCCAGGATTAATTATCTAATTTATCTGTGACCAAGACATGTATGATAATCGACTCTATCTCATTTACTTTTCTCGTAATCTCACAAAAACCCTAATCATAGCATAAAAGCTGAAATAATACAAACCATTCGTAGTTTTGGAAGATCTGCTTCAGCCAGAGTGTAGCATTGACGTCACCAATCAATTAATAATTCAAAACCAAGAGGAAGATTTGTTATTTAACCTCGTTCGTCGAACATAAAACATAAAATTAACAAGAACAAACTACCTATAGGTGGATATAGTAACCTATGACTTTTCAAGTCTCATTGATAACCACAACAATAATACGACTCAGACCAAAAATAAACGCAAAAAAGTCGAGACATCGTAAAATTATGCCTAAATAGTCATCTGCCGTCTTTATGATGATCTGCTATTCCACGAGACAGTGTGGTATTTGCATTAAGAAAAACAAGACCATCAATTTTCGTTCCTTTTTTTTTGACATTTATGGCTGTCTGTCTGACGTAACATTACACCGTGATTGTGTAAACGCTTTTACCTACGACCGTATGTGTAAATGTCCCTTACGCCACGGACTGCTTAGCTCGTATATCGCTTATAACATACGTGTGCCTTTGGCTGTGCGTTTGTGTTTTTAACGCACGACATAATGTCATAATGACAGATGTCGCGCGAATATTTTGATTATTTATTTGTCATTTTTGATACAATTTATATTTATTGAAATTTTCGGTCGTAAGTAAGTGCAATACTCGAGCTGTAACATATTATTACTAGCACGTGATAATTTATGTTGAATTTGTACTGGAATTTTCGATGGACACTTCAGACAAAGTTCTCCGTAGTTGCAATAGATGTCGCGCGATGACATTGATTGGTTAACCGTCAAATATTCTTACCTGTATTTGTTTGTCATTTATGATACAATTTATTGAAATTGTCGGTCGTAGGTAAAATTATGTACAATACTCGAGCTGTAATGCATATTACATACTCGTGGAAAATAACAAAACTCGCCGCTTCGCGGCTCGTATGTTAAATTTCCACTGGTACGTAATATGCTAGTTACAGCTCTTGTAATGTAATATACTATTACCTACGACCGTATGTGTAAATGTCCCTTACGTCACGGACTACTTAGCTCGTATATCGCTTATAACATACGTGTGCCTTTGGCTGTGCGTTTGTGTTTTTTAACGCACGACCTAGTGTCATAATGACAGATGTCACGCGAATATTTTGATTATTTATTTGTCATTTTTGATACAATTTATATTTATTAAAATTTTCGGTCGTAAGTAAGTGCAATACTCGAGCTGTAACATATTATTACTAGCACGTGATAATTTATGTTGAATTTGTACTGGAATTTTCGATCGACACTTCAGTCAAAGTTCTCCGTAGTTGCAATAGATGCCGCGCGAATACATTGTCAAATATTCTTACCTGTATTTCTTTGTCATTTTTGATACAATTTATTGAAATTGTCGGTCGTAGGTAATAGTATATTACATTACAAGAGCTGTAACTAGCATATTACGTACGAGTGGAAATTTAACATACGAGCCGCGAAGCGGCGAGTTTTGTTATTTTCCACGAGTATGTAATATGCGTTAAAGCTCGAGTATTGTACATAATTTTACCTACGACCGACAATTTCGATAAATTGTATCAAAAATGACAAACAAATACAGGTAAGAATATTTGACGGTTGACCAATCAATGTATTCGCGCGACATCTATTGCAACTACGGAGAACTTTGTCTGAAGTGTCGATCGAAAATTCCAGTACAAATTCAACATAAATTATCACGTTCTAGTAAGAATACGTTACAGCTCGAGCATTGCACTTACTTACGACCGAAAATTTCAATAAATATAAATTGTATCAAAAATGACAAATAAATAATCAAAATATTCGCGCGACATCTGTCATTATGACATTAGGTCGTGCGTTAAAAACACAAACGCACAGCCAAAGGCACACGTATGTTATAAGCGATATACGAGCTAAGTAGTCCGTGACGTAAGGGACATTTACACATACGGTCGTAGGTAAAATTATGTACAATACTCGAGCTGTAACGCATATTACATACTCGTGGAAAATAACAAAACTCGCCGCTTCGCGGCTCGTATGTTAAATTTCCACTCGTACGTAATATGCTAGTTACAGCTCTTGTAATGTAATATACTATTATGGTATGTTGTCGACAGCCAGACACAATTCGATCGCATGAAAAAACAAAAGAGGATCGTAGACATACACCAGACACCGTCTGTGTTTACAAGTCTGAGGTCTACGGTGATGATGTGGACTTATCTTCGTGTATGCTTAAATCTAACCTACAAAGATATACTCTGTTGCTCAAGAGATATTTTTACTATCACTTTTTATAATAACATTTTTTTTTAAACAAATATTAATTACAAATAATATTAAATATCATCACTTCAAAGATAAACAAATGCAAACACTAATCAAATTATTGTGACGGGTATTTATTTACAAATAAACAAAACACACATACAAATTAAAGAATGTTTTGAAATTTCTTGCCACCAAACAAATGCAAGCGCGACTTAAAAAAATCTGATGTGGCCAGGCACATGACTTTATCATACTATACAGTGTCAAACGCTGATGATCTGACAATACTGTCAATAGAATCAAAATATCTGTCAAATCCTGGCAAACTAAACAAATCCTGACAAAATGAAGTAAAGTATGTCATACTCAGCAATAATATAACAAGAGAGTGAAAATTGAAAATAATTTGACAGATTGTTTGAAAACTTGTTGCCAATAGTCACGAGAGCCCGCAGGGCTCGAGTGGCTATTGCCAAATGGCAACAAGTTTGAACAAAATCTGTCAAATTATTTTCTAATTTATGGAACTCTCGAGTTATATTTGACGAGATTATTTTTTGATTCACAAATTTGTACAATAAAAAAGATCAATAAAACTATCATAAAATTATTGAAAAATTTAATTTAATTAATTATTACTTACAATATCTGAAAATATCGTTGACACATTGTGAATATATTAAAAGAATTAACAATTTAAATTAGTACAATGAAAAACGCAATTATTAAAAATATTTCGAGACTCATTATTTATTGAGGATTTGGAATTGCTTGTTATATTAAGTGCTTCTGGTTTAATCTTGCTGGTTTAATCGAACTTGCAGAATTATGACCAGTGACCTTGATTAGTTCTTGTTCTCCTATACCAGCTTTTGAAAGGTTACTTACTGCACTTGATCTGGCAGAATGGTTAGTTATTTTTTTAGTAACTGTGTCTAGACCTACTTTTTCTGCGGATTCTTTCATCCATTTTGAAATGGAATTTATACCCACAGGAACGTTTTTATACCAAAAACCATAAGTTTGCCAAGTCGGATTTGGAGTAAGAAACACGCGTTCGGTTTTAATATTTTCTTCACGTTTACTCATTAGTTTTTCAAAAAGACGAACAGGGCAAATATCTGGGTTATTTATGTTTGGAGTCAACCATTTACTATTAGCGCACCTTTGTGCTCCACCCTGTGCAGTTTTTGTAAAGATGGGATTGTATTCAATGCGGCCAGTATTTAATCTTTTTATGTCGGTTTCTTTTTTAAAATAATGAACTAAACATTTCGTAGCTTCTCCTCCCCTCCAAGCTAGTTCATACGATGCAACGTGAAAAAACTTTCTTTGCAATCCACAAGGTGTATCTTCGGCCCAATAGTTAAAAATTTGCTACAATTCTGTATTAGAAAGTGCCACAGAACTTTGTTTGTGCTTTTCAGGATGTTTTTGTAAAATTTTTCTTTTTGCATCTCTTGCATTCCGAGCATTTCTGAATTCTATATCATGGAAAGGATCAAAGGACCTGTTATACTTATTAAAGTAAAGTAAAGTTCTTGAACTAATTTTGCCGTTTTATTCCACATTGTCTTTATTACTGCATCTTTATAATCATTTCCGTCTTTTCTTTTCATGTTATAAGCCCAATCTTTTAAAATCAATGCCAGAGTAGCTGTTGTAGTAGATTGATCCAGAATATAATTTCTTTCTTTGGTGAAGGTCTTAAATTGTCTCCATATAGACTGATTACTTATTAGAGTATCTTTCGAAGTAGTTTCTAAAATCTTTTTTGTAATTTCTGCATTAGAAAAGGTACTAAACCGATGACCCATTTCGCGTTGACACAACTAAGTAATTATTTTGACAAGTATCTGACAGTTGCTAGGCAAATAAAAGCTATAGTGATTATTCCCGAGAATAATCACAAGAGATTTATTCCCACTATAATAATGACATAATTGGTTGAAACTTACCCTTGTGACAAATAAAGAAGCATTTCATTGGTTTTAAGAAACGTCAAAAAGTAATCCTGAATCATTCTGCATAAGTTGCCGATTTTTGCAGTTTTCTTCAGTTTTTATGTAATAAAGGTTGCGAACAAGATTTTGAAGGAAGCCGATATCTCAGGAACGAATGTTAGCAGGACAACGCAGTTAGCGTGCAAATAATCCTTATTTACTGCGATACATATCCCTTGAATTTAGTAGCATTCCGACTATTTGTTAATTTTTAAGACCGAAATAAACATGAACAATATTTTGCGCAGTTCGGCTTCCCTCGCTTGTGGGTTTTGGTGCGAGGCAGTCGAACGAGATGCGAAGTTTTTACGCGATCAGTGAATCCGTTTGAATCCGTGTTTGTAAAATATTCTTGGGTATAATTAATTGTACATCTAAGTTCATTATTTATATATAACTCGCACTAGTATTCAAAATTCCGAAATTAAATTGTTCTGATCGTATCGTACTAATAGTAAATAATCTTCCACTGTCCCAGCTACGTTTCCATTTACCGTTACGATTGACGTAGTGCGCGCTGCACCAAATTTGTATCATTCATATTAAATCGCTTTAAAAATTACTTAAAAATTATTATGCAATTCTGTTAGAAATGATTCGGGAGTATGATACACTTTATTTAAATTTTTTCTGTTCGGTAGTTTTAGAGTTATGCGCCTTCAAACACAGGAGTAAAATTTCTAAATATGAAGACACATTTCCGTTAAAATCTTTGGTCATAAGCTACTGTGTAATATGCTGGCAACTTATAGAAGAACTACTTAAACACATGCAAAACAATTAAAAACATCAACACAATACCATCACACACAACCAAAATCAACGCAACAATAACAACAACAACAATAAAAACTACCTTGTTTCCACATCTTGGGGATTGCTTGAAAGAAAGAAAGATATAATATGCAAATTAGTAAAATAGAAGATAAATATAATGTAGATATCATAAAATGTAAAGATTCCCATTTTGAAGTTTCTTTAAACGCATTATTTTCCAAGTCCACGTGGTTTTCTAATAAATAAAATAAAATAGTACATACTCAAGACGGCGTTGAAGAAGCTCGGGGTCTGCTGTAGCCAAAGGCTTTTCAGTGGTACTTTGCATCCTGATGTCTTCCTGAAAAGGCATGACGCTGATCCTCTTGAAACCGTCGTCGTTCATTGGTTGATCTCCTTGCATGTCATAATCCATGTTGATGTTGTGAAGATGGCTATGATGCTTCGCATGGTGATTGACATTTTTGTGGTGAGATGCCTCTGAGGTGCTTAAGGGTGTTTTTCCTTCGAAAGCAGTGCTGATTTTTTCGGCATTCTTGTAAACATCGATGGTATTTTTAAATGGATCATTCGCACTGCCAGGATCTATTTTGGCCACTGGTACTGACCAGATAATGTTCACCAATACTAATACAATAAGTATTTTTAGTAGCATTTTTGCTTTATCTTACTTTCAGTTCACTCTCTCTCTCTCTGAAACGCGTGAAAGTCGAGATGGTTATTTTGCGAGGAGAATTGAGATTTTACACACTTTTCACCAAGAGTTGCACTGTTTTACAGATGTTCCTTTTGTTGTTCTGTAATAAAAAGAAATTTTTATTATTTATCTTGTTTGTTGGTTTATTAATTTAATACTTAATAATTTAATACGTTCTGAGAAGGAAAATATGGGAATAAACACCCAAGTAGAAGATATCTGTGCCCACTACTGTCATCTATAACAGATGATTTCTGTATTTTGTTAAATAAGAAACTATACCTATAATGGACGTGATTTTTAATTCCTCGAGAAAAAGTCGGTCTTTATAAAGAGTTTTGGATGTCCTAAAAAGTCGAAAGCCCCTAAAAAGTCGAAAGCCGTTGTTAATATTTTGATTTAACATACAAGATGGTTAGAAATCACGAAATTGTTAAATTGGCCGAAGAGTAAACTATCGGTTTTTCGGAATTAGATCAAACATTTTATAGGTAAAAGTTAGTTTGAATTAATTTTATGCTTAAATATCAAACTTGAATGTTCTATTTCAAATTTTACGTGAAAAATATCGAGGAAAAAGCGAAATGGCGAAGATGATGCAGGAGCTATTTTCTCTGACGAAGCGACGTTTACCACAAATGGAGTTGTTAGTTCCCAGAATTGCAGATCCAAATTTGCGAAAATCCAAATTTCCGCATTACAACCAATTCTCAAAAATATAAAAAGTGAATGTTTGGTGTGAGATTTATTACAAGAAAATAATTAGACCATACTTTTGGACGGTACTGTAAACCAAAACACTTATTTTGATATGTTGGAAAATTTTTTGCTACCTTCCTTCGACGAAAACAACTTACAGTTCAGGTGTTCATTACACTATCAACACGACGCACGACGGTGATTTGGGATCGCTGATTATAAATCTGAATTCAAAGTACGGACATTTATACGAAAACTACATTCAATTTAGTGGAAATTTAATATTTGTGGGCATTTGAGGTAGATGATTATAAATTGGAACAAAATATAAAAAAGCAAAATAGCGGATCATATATTGGCTGACATTTGATTTTATATTTTGAATTTAGTTGAAATTTAGTGTTCGTGGTTGGTGATTATAAACCCAAAATTAGAAGACTAGAAAAATAGCGGACATTTGTTCCAAAATTACTTTTAATCGGATAACATAATAATAGCGATAAATCCCGAAAAGTATGTCCCAACCAGGTTTAAATCCGGTTGTTCCCGTATTATGAAATGGAAACGCACTTAATTAAGTTTCTATCATAGTGAACATACATAATGTAATAGAGCATTTATTCTAGGCACTAAAGGTTAAAATGTAAATATGGGTTTGCTTAGTATTCTTCTTTAATAATTGAAATATGAATGAAATAAGTAATTTTAAAAATTTAGTAAATAAAAAGATATTGTGCCTATTGAATACTATAAAATTATAAAAGAGAATAGTATTTGTTCATTCGTCTTGGGCTTCTTCATCTTCATCATCAGCTTCACCTTATTCATCTATACTTCATTTTCTACAACTTCATATTCGGAACTGTCTTCTTTATTTTCAAGTTCCGTTGATACAATTTTTGGTACTAATTGTGATGATATTAGAAAATAAATTGATTCCGGATTATGCCATGCGTCAAAATAATTAATTGCTGACGGTTTGCAACCCATGTTGTTCGCTTCTTCATAACTAACTGAATATTTGTCATTATGGCTAATTTCAGTGTTTTAAAACTACTTTTTGCGTCTAAAATCATTCTGCTTTGGAATCGGTCCCTTTCAATATCCAGGCACACGTGCCTGCATCCAAAAACGACATTTTAGTAATTTTTATCACCAAGATTAGCAAAACTTATTTTTTGTTGTTTATTGCTACAATTAATTATAATGTTCAAAAATTATTTAATTCTGTGCTCAACGCATACGTAAATTGTATGTATTACATTCTAAAAATAAACAGAAATTCATTTTGAGTAAGTATGAGGAGAAACTGTCTACGTATTCAAAAAGTACAAAGTCTGATCTTTACAATGAGCTATAATTCTAACCGGGGATACGCGGGGAATTTTCTAAAAGTCTAGGCGAACTTTAATTTTATAAAATTTTTGCTACGTTGTAATAAAAGTTGCAAAAAAACGTGTTAAATTATTTAACTGCATAGAATAATTTATAAAACGTATTTACATGCCTTGAGGAACACTATTCATTTTAGGAAAATAATTAAGTTATTGTCAACATGCCCACAGAAAATTACAATTGCAATAGTGTCAAACACCCAAATATACGCTTTGCACAAATCGACAATTTTGAACTGATACCATTCTTAACCGGTTCAGCAAACATTTTTACAATTTACAATTCTGATACGCGAGTGATCAAAGAGTTGTTATGTAGGGTCAATTCTGTTTATTTTGAAAACTATAAAATATGAATTTTGACCAGCTTTTTGGGAATTGTTCACACTGTGCGACGGTTGTCCTGCTCACAGCGCATATCAAGTCAGGAATTGCTTGAACAGACATTTTCCAAATAAGTGGATTGGACGATTCGGCCCTATAGGATGGTCACCACGTTCACCTGATTTAACGCCGCTTGATTTTTTCTGTGGGGTTATTTAAAACAGCGTATGCGAATAATTTTCATGCTAATGTAGACATTCTAAAATTAAAAAGTAGGGAAGCAGTAGACGAAATAAATGAAGAAACAATTGATTTGGTATATCGGGAGTTTAGAAGAAGATTGGAAAAATGTGTAGCTGTAGTAAGAATTTATAAAGAATGACTTCTTGTGTCGCATAAACTTTCGCCTAGAATTGCAAATCACTCTGTATATTTATTGATTTTTTATACAACATTATAAATATTAATAATTTGTTAAGTCAATGAACCGTTTATTGCAACAAAAATAAATGACAGTTAAAAAACTAATAACATCGGAGTAAATGAACTCTACAACTCGGTATTTATCCATTTTATTATTGCTGAATTGTACCAACGTTTGCAAATAACAGTTCCCAAGACATATTGACAATAACATCGCAAAAATGCAGACAATCATTAATGAATTCGAACAAATTCACACGCTGTTCGCGGCACGCGTGTTCTAAAACCTGTACAGGTCGCTCAGATATCAATTTACACATTCAGCAAAATTACAATTATTTTCGCAACATACTATCTTTAGTCTAGACTAGGCTGTAGTATAGAACCACTGTAATCGCATAACTTGGGGCAGGTGCATATTTTTAAAGACAGGTGATTTTTAAATATGTATAGATATATCATATCGATCGCAAAAGTTGTAAATAGATACTTCTTGCATGTACGTTTTTTTTTTCAGGCGTATAACGTACAAATGGCCACTCGTACGCAGATGATGAATAGAACGTTTATTGTAGGGAATTAAAAGATCTACAAATTTATATCTAACCTTTTCTGTCGTCAAAACAATACGAAGCAAGATAATGTCACTTATACGATTTTGCCCACCTTTTGAAATTGTTTTTTTGACAATATCTACGTTCCTATGATCTGGCGACAGTGAAACTTAAGGATAAAATTGCTAGATCTTTCAATCGTCTACAATAAATGTCTGGTCTTTTGTTTCGTACAAGAAGAGTAGCACGGCACACATTGTATACAGGGTCACCTTCCATGTCATGAAAATGTCACATATGTTCGTCAGTAGAAAAAAGTGTAAAGAATTTTAACATCTTTAACATCATAACTTTGAAACAAGTATGCGTTTTGCAAAAATTTTAAGAGTTATTTTGGCAATAAGTAGACCACTATGTGTTCTATTTTTGAAGTTTTTACTACAATAAATTAACATACCACAGTTATTAACTTATTAGAAAAAAATCTTGACATCTAAACGTTTTGATATCACAGCATATTTTCAAGTAATTAATTTGTCGATAATACAACAATCTAAGCTACGTGAACTACAGAAATTATGACTTGTGTCTAGTTTTTAAGAAATTAAGTGTTAATAAACTGCACAAAATCAAAAAAAAAATTTTCGAAAATACTAGGCTGAGTGTGGAATTTCTCCTTTTCGATTCAGATTATACGATTATACTCTAAATGCAACTTGAACAAAAACTGAAATTTGTGTGGTAAGTGGTTTAAGAGAAAAAAAATTGGAAAGTTAATTTAAAACTGCAAAAATCGGATACTTTTTTCAATTGTCTCGCGCAGTTAGACATGGCAGTTAGGGCGATTCTCTCGTGCAGGGTCACATATGTTCGTCAGTAGAAAAAAGTGTAAAGAATTTTAACATCTTAAACATCATAACTTTGAAACAAGTATGCGTTTTGCAAAAATCTTAAGAGTTATTTTGGCAATAAGTAGACCACTATGTGTTCTATTTTTGAAGTTTTTACTACAATAAATTAACATACCACAGTTATTAACTTATTAGAAAAAAATCTTGACATCTAAACGTTTTGATATCACAGCATATTTTCAAGTACTTAATTTGTCAATAATACAACAATCTAAGCTTCGTGAACTACAGAAATTATGACTTGTGTCTAGTTTTTAAGAAATTAAGTGTTAATAAACTGCACAAAATCAAAAAAAAATTTGTTCGAAAATACTAGACTGAGTGTGGAATTTCTCCTTTTCGATTCAGATTATACGATTATACTCTAAATGGAACCTGAACAAAAACTGAAATTTGTGTGGTAAGTGGTTTAAGAGAAAAAAATTGGAAAGTTAATTTAAAACTGCAAAAATCGGGTACTTTTTTCAATTCTCTCGTGCAGTTAGACATGGCAGTTAGGGCGATTCTCTCGTGCAGGGTCACATATGTTCGTCAGTAGAAAAAAGTGTAAAGAATTTTAACATCTTTAACATCATAACTTTGAAACAAGTATGCGTTTTGCAAAAATTTTGAGAGTTATTTTGGCTATAAGTAGACCACTATGTGTTCTATTTTTGAAGTTTTTACTACAATAAATTAACATACCACAGTTATTAACTTATTAGAAAAAAATCTTGACATCTAAACGTTTTGATATCACAGCATATTTTCAAGTACTTAATTTGTCGATAATACAACAATCTAAGCTACGTGAACTACAGAAATTATGACTTGTGTCTAGTTTTTAAGAAATTAAGTGTTAATAAACTGCACAAAATCCAAAAAAAAATTTTTCGAAAATACTAGACTGAGTGTGGAATTTCTCCTTTTCAATTCAGATTATACGATTATACTCTAAATGCAACCTGAACAAAAACTGAAATTTGTGTGTTAAGTGGTTTAAGAGAAAAAAAATTGGAAAGTTAATTTAAAACTGCAAAAATCGGGTACTTTTTTCAATTCTCTCGCGCAGTTAGACATGGCAGTTAGGGCGATTCTCTCGTGCAGGGTCACATATGTTCGTCAGTAGAAAAAAGTGTAAAGAATTTTAACATCTTTAACATCATAACTTTGAAACAAGTATGCGTTTTGCAAAAATCTTAAGAGTTATTTTGGCAATAAGTAGACCACTATGTGTTCTATTTTTGAAGTTTTTACTACAATAAATTAACATACCACAGTTATTAACTTATTAGAAAAAAATCTTGACATCTAAACGTTTTGATATCACAGCATATTTTCAAGTACTTAATTTGTCAATAATACAACAATCTAAGCTTCGTGAACTACAGAAATTATGACTTGTGTCTAGTTTTTAAGAAATTAAGTGTTAATAAACTGCACAAAATCAAAAAAAAATTTGTTCGAAAATACTAGACTGAGTGTGGAATTTCTCCTTTTCGATTCAGATTATACGATTATACTCTAAATGGAACCTGAACAAAAACTGAAATTTGTGTGGTAAGTGGTTTAAGAGAAAAAAATTGGAAAGTTAATTTAAAACTGCAAAAATCGGGTACTTTTTTCAATTCTCTCGTGCAGTTAGACATGGCAGTTAGGGCGATTCTCTCGTGCAGGGTCACATATGTTCGTCAGTAGAAAAAAGTGTAAAGAATTTTAACATCTTTAACATCATAACTTTGAAACAAGTATGCGTTTTGCAAAAATTTTGAGAGTTATTTTGGCTATAAGTAGACCACTATGTGTTCTATTTTTGAAGTTTTTACTACAATAAATTAACATACCACAGTTATTAACTTATTAGAAAAAAATCTTGACATCTAAACGTTTTGATATCACAGCATATTTTCAAGTACTTAATTTGTCGATAATACAACAATCTAAGCTACGTGAACTACAGAAATTTTGACTTGTGTCTAGTTTTTAAGAAGTTAAGTGTTAAAAAACTGCAAAAAATCGAAAAAAATGAAATTTTTTTTCGCAAAAGCTAGACTGAGTTTGAAATTTCTTCTTTTCGATTCAGATTGTACGAAAAAAAGTATGTAATAAATAATTATTTATTTGTAAGTGAACAAATCAACTGTTCAAACAAATCTCCTCCTAATTCGAACAACATTTGAAAACGAGTTATAAATTCTTTATAAGAATTTCAGCCAGTGGTTTCACTTGAACATTTTAGTCCAATTTTTACATAAAAACAGGAATTATTAATTAATTAACTTCCTTGAGAACTTTTACGTGTCTTAAGACGAAATGTGCTGATTAATTTTACCAGAAAACGGTACTTTTATTAATACAAAACATCAGATAAATTAGTAAACGTTATGAACAAAACGTCTTACCTTATATGTCAAGTAAACTTGAAACTTTGAAACTCACATCACAAGGTCCAAAAATCCAACAAGAACATTTGTTCACTTCTATCAAAAAACGTTCCAAATACAAAACAAAAAAACTTTTGCAAACGAAAATCTTTATACCGAAAGTTTCTCCCAAATATTATCGATAAATCGAACTAATATAATAACACTTAACAGAACATGCACACCGGGTCAAACGAACTTAACGTATGAAGTGATTTCGAAGTTATACCGCATGCAAGTAAAGGTATTTATTTTTAAATCTAGCCGTTCTAGACGGTCTGTCTGGCAGGAGTGACACAATTCGAGTATCGTACGTAGTTTATCGGAAGACAATCGACAACTAGGCACTTGTTTCACCGCCGTCATCTATTTGTAGATGGGACCGCATTGGTTAACCCAGCAGGAATTACGAAAAAGTACAAAAAAAAATCTGTGTACCAAAAACGATTATGCGTCGCAATGAATTTTTAACGGGCCTTTTAATTCGGATTTAATTGTACCCGGTGAGTCAGTTTATCGAGAATCATTATAACGAAGCCTGCGAGCGACAGATCCGAGCGGAAGTTACCAAATTCCAAGGAATTATTGCCCAATATTTCGTGTTTTCGTATTTATTTGAATACCTTATAATTTTTAGTTTGTTGGGGGGGATATTATAGTAATTTAGGGGTATTTTGATACATAAAAAAATTAACACAATAGCATTATTAGATGGATTATTTTTGCCGTTTCTTAAAACAAATGAAATGCTTCTTTATTTGTCACAAGGGTAAGTTTCAACCAATTATGTCATTATTATAGTGAGAATAAATCTCTTGTGATTATTCTCGGGAATAATCACTGTAGCTTTTATTTGCCTAGCAACTGTCAGATACTTGTCAAAATAATTACTTAATTGTGTCAACGCGAAATGGGTGAAAGTCATCGGTTTAGTACCTTTTCTAATGCAGAAATATTACAAAAAAGATTTTAGAAACTACTTCGAAAAATACTCTAATAAGTAATCAGTCTATATGGAGACAATTTAAGACCTTCACCAAAGAAAGAAATTATATTCTGGATCAATCTACTACAACAGCTACTCTGGCATTGATTTTAAAAGATTGGGCTTATAACATGAAAAGAAAAGACGGAAATGATTATAAAGAAGCAGTAATAAAGACAATGTGGAATAAAACGGCAAAATTAGTTCAAGAACTTTACTTTAATAAGTATAACAGGTCCTTTGATCCTTTCCATGATATAGAATTCAGAAATGCTCGGAATGCAAGAGATGCAAAAAGAAAAATTTTACAAAAACATCCTGAAAAGCACAAACAAAGTTCTGTGGCACTTTCTAATACAGAATTGTTGCAAATTTTTAACTATTGGGACGAAGATACACCTTGTGGATTGCAAAGAAAGTTTTTTCACGTTGCATCGTATGAACTAGCTTGGAGGGGAGGAGAAGCTACGAAATGTTTAGTTCATTATTTTAAAAAAGAAACCGACATAAAAAGATTAAATACTGGCCGCATTGAATACAATCCCATCTTTACAAAAACTGCACAGGGTGGAGCACAAACGTGCGCTAATAGTAAATGGTTGACTCCAAACATAAATAACCCAGATATTTGCCCTGTTCGTCTTTTTGAAAAACTAATGAGTAAACGGGAAGAAAATATTAAAACCGAACGCTTGTTTCTTACTCCAAATCCGGCTTGGCAAACTCATGGTTTTTGGTATAAAAACGTTCCTGTGGGAATAAATTCCATTTCAAAATGGATGAAAGAATCCGCAGAAAAAGTAGGTCTAGACACAGTTACTAAAAAAATAACTAACCATTCTGCCAGATCAAGTGCAGTAAGTAACCTTTCAAAAGCTGGTGTAGGAGAACAAGAACTAATCAAGGTCACTGGTCATAATTCTGCAAGTTCGATTAAACCATACTTACAATTGAACCAAGAACATCATTCAAATATAATAAATAATCTTAGAGAAAATACGCAGGAGGAAACACTTAATATAACAAGCAATTCCAAATCCTCAATAAATAATGAGTCTCGAAATATTTTTAATAATTGCGTTTTTCATTGTACTAATTTAAATTGTTAATTCTTTTAATATATTCACAATGTGTCACCGATATTTTCATATATTGTAAGTAATAATTAATTAAATTAAATTTTTCAATAATTTTATGATAGTTTTATTGATCTTTTTTATTGTAAAAATTTGTGAATCAAAAAATAATCTAGTCAAATATAACTCGAGAGTTCCATAAATTAGATTCAATTTATTCTCACTCTCTTGTTATATTATTACTGAGAATTTCATGGGCTTTGCTAATTTGCTAATAGCAAAGCTCTGCTATGTCGTCACAAGGAGTTTTGAATACTTTGATAACTTTTGATAACAGTTGTTATGTAGCAAGTGGTTAAATTTGTTAGCAACGTTGTTAAAATATAAAATGGTATTCTGTAACATATCCAGTGGTTAATTACTTTGCCACCAGTTGAGTGGCGAACTGAGTGACTACGAACTACGTAGCAACCGATAGGGAGAGGGATGTGCTGCTAAACACTCTTCAAGTCTTTAACCTTAAAGTAAAAATGAATTCTTTGGTTTATGGTATATGTATCGTAAATAAACAAGTGGCAAATGAAATAGAAGATTTACATGAAGGTGATTGATTTTGTTTTTACTATTACATAAGTATGATAGGTGTTTTGATTTAATTTATATTTTTATTTTAGAGGTTACCTAACAATTACCAGAAGGAACTTAGGGGATACTTCCTTTGGCTTTTACCTAGGATGTATATCTATACAAGTAATAAAAAATAATGTTATAGTCAAATACAATTTTGTGTTCGTCGACTATTAAAACAAGTTTGTTAAATTTATTAAATGTACAGTGGAAAGATAACCACAGTTAAATTAAATGATCGTTGTTAAAGAATTAAATTAGTACCCAATAAACGAGAAAACCTTTAAAACTTTTAACCACAACTACTAGAATTTAACCAGTTGTCGTATTAATGACACCCCTTCACTTGAAACTTGTGGTTATACATATCCGAATAACCTAACCTCACAAATCAGAAATGCACTCAGACGCGAAATCTCGGAAGAATAAGAATAACAACAAGAATAATTCAAGCACAAATTTAATTTTTAAGCCGGGGCTACACATTCGTATACTTGTCAAATTTCAAATATTTGCCACATGTTAAATATTTAGCAAATAGAACATTTTTGTTATTGACTGGTCTAAACGATGCCATGAGTGATTTATTTTTCCTTTTAAGTTCGTTCACCGAATATTTTTCATCCATCCTTGATTACCGGCTGATTTTTATAAATCTCAAAAAAATCTATGATATACCAACAAATTTGCACATTAGCTTTTTCAAATCAAACTGATAATTTGATTACGAACAAGCAAGGTTTTATTTTATAAGGCCGACATATTTTTAATTACATAAGTGCAGAATTCACTGCGTACTAACAAGGGCATTCTTGTGGAAATTTACAAAAAAAATCTTGGCGAAACTGTTTGTTTCATTTTAATGATTTTTTGGTTAATTCATCAGCTTTCTGTATTATTAATTCATCTAAAGCATCTAATTTTAACAGACTGTAAAACAATACAATTGATCATTTGATGTGAACTAGTTTAAATAAATTATTTTTTTAATGAGAAAAAATATACATTTCTTTATTTAAATTGGAAGATAGAAATGTTAGATATGGTTTCTTCGTCATCTTTAAAGTTCTACTAAATCCAATTGTACTACTAGGTTCGTTGTATAAATATGTCCTAATATTGTCTGAAATGCAGATCAATTAGCTTCTGAAACAAAAATTTAAACAAATGAGCTTCAAAATATAACCTTTTTGTTGAATAAAAAATCTACACGAAATTGTCTCTACTATTAAAATATTTTTAACCGCTTTCGTTTCTCTTCAAATAATAAACATCATAAAAATCGACAAATATATAAATACAAGCAAATAAAGTATAATTTTCCAAATAAATTATTTTATAGACATGCTGTCTATAAAATTTTTATGATGTTTATTACTTGAAGAGAAACGAAAACGATTAAAAATATTTTAATAGTAGAGACAATTTTGTGTAGCTTTTTTATTTAACAAATAGGTTATATTTTGAAAGCTCATAAATGAGTGTCATCTATATTGTTCATAGAAAAGCATCAACTTAGGATACACTCTGTATATGGTGTACGTTTTTCTTGGAAAGAAATAAAATTGCGTTTATGTGGACAGGTAAAAACAACAATATTTTTTTTAATTTCTGCCTGACGGTTTCCGGAAAACTGTCTGTCTGACAGTTTCACAAAATTACATTTTTATGCGGTTTTCGCCCTTTAGAAAAATCAAAAATCTTACTAATGATTACAAATCTATTGTCAATCTTCGTATACGACCACAATACGAAATTAGAAATTGGATAAATTAAACAGCGTAGAATGTTCATCGAGTGCAAATAAATGAAACAAATATTTGTCGCCTAGGCACTTGCTATATCAACTTCAACTGGATCTTGCAAATACCAAGTAATCGTCGTAAAAAAAACCGTCCGCACAGCCGACCCTCGAATATATAAATCTATTTTTGAGGTGGACTCGATACGAATTGAATAGAAACGGTTTTTTTTCTTTTCTCAAATAATCGTATCCTTGGCAAATTTTTGAAAAAGGGTTTAAAAAATAGTCTTAAATAACACTTATTTAGTTGAAATTTTGTTATCACAGGTACCTAAAGTCAAACTACGTAGTATATATAGCGACCTTCATTAATTCTTGCAACAGTCAACAGATTTGGCAATAGAATATAGAATTGTAGGTTTTTAGCGGTGTGCGTGTTATAATTCGGAAACAACTGCAATAACTTGTTGACTATTTACCGTTCAAAGTGGTCGTTAGTATAGAATAAACATTTTCCGGAAGTCCGAAGGAACTGTTAAATTTAAAGACTTGTTTAATGTCACAGAGGGAATATATCTTCTACTGACAATTTTACTACCACGTCTACTACACAGCTTGTTCCTAAGTGTTCAAAAATTTCGAATAACAGAATTATTATAGCAGCTTTTCTTAGTATTTATTTTTTTTTGATAAATTTTGACATATAACATGATTAAGCTTGTTTATTTAACAAGCTTAATCATGGCACTTTCACTGTTAGTGCTTTCAAAACATTACAGCACTAAAATATATAACATTATACGAATAATTTATATTAAAATCATAAGATTTGTTTTTATATATAATAAGTATGTACTTAGATTTACTATACTTACGGAAGCTGTGCAGGTCAGGTTAAAATAAAAGAAGGAAGTATGGAGCAGCGGAGCACAGAAAGTACCAGTAAAGAATTTTTCACACGCGCTTTGTACGGACGTACCTTACAAATTGTGTACCCGGGACAAAATGATACAGTTTACTGTAGCAACTGTTTTTTTATACCCATCAGGACATATTTGCATACACTACCGTGTTTCTCCTGAACATGCTAGCTACACTGTTAAACTGAAAGACAAAGTGTGCTGCAAAAAACAACCTTGTTTCCTTGTTATTAAAAAAACAGACGAAGAAATGATGAAAAAATTACTTTTTCTACTTTGCATTCACAATGCACACATTGTAACACTGTTTTCGGTGTTACAATTAACACATTGTAATACCGAAAACAGTAACATTTTTGTCTAAGATTGGTACACATTGATATCAAATGCCATATGTCAAACGTACAATACATAACCCAACATAACCACACACTGCATCTTCTTAATCGCTTGCAATCGCATAAACTGCGAAATACCAATATTCTATACATATTTAAACATGGGTGTAGCCTGCTATAGTATGGCCAAAGGTTTGGGGCTTTCTTAGTTTTGCTGTGTTAGATATAATTAGATATAATAACAGATATAATTCAAGGACCACATTTATTTTAATAAGGTATTATGCGAAGATCAAACCTACATCGTAGATATGAACGATTTTAATTACTTCTGATAGATAGTATATGCGCAATAAATGGTTTATCAGCATACACATACGAAGCTATAGTACATTTAAAGTGTAGAGGATTTCTTAGTTTATGTAACGTATAAGTTTTCGGTAATATTTTGGACGCTTGGATGCTCGGTTCAATTCGTATTCGTTTTTGTCCGTCCCTTTCGACTTCGTCTTAGTTCTGGTTGTGTGCAACGTATTTGTATTACCTCTATCACATGTAATTTTACTAAGTATAATTTGTTCTAATAAACTACTTTGCCGAAATTAGAATTGTGTTTCAATTATAAGTGCTTGCAAATATATAAGCCGCAACGGCTACGTAGCGGAATAAGGTAGACACCGCTATTAAACGTTAATAACAATTCTTTAGTAAGTTCTTGTTCTTCGAAGTAACTAATCAGTCACCGCCAAACACTTCTATTCTGATTATTATACTTATGAAACCACTATTTTAAAGTTGTTAACTTTTTAGGTTAAGTTTCATGTATTTATCACAGTAGGGATAGAAGTGTCCCAAGCTCCATTATGATCATCGTTGCGACCTCGCTGAATATTTATTCAAACTTGTAGGCTAAAGTAGAGTAAAATTATTCACAATTAGATTTTGTCATGATTTTATCTCATCGATCTCATCCTTAACGAAGTTGACAGTTACTACAGTGCTGCCACGTGGGACCCGCAAAATACCCTAGATTCTAATTTAGCGCGATATAGTAACCACAATTTCTAAATTTATATAACATTAATGACGCAAAGTAGAAAAAATAGTATATTACACTCGTGTTATAAGACGTATTGGCGCACTCGTTCCATTTGGGCACTCCTCGCTACGCTCGTCGTGCCCAAAACAACTCGTGCGCCAATTTGACGTCTTATAAAACTTGTATAATAATATACTAATTTTATTTATTTATTAGATGTCTAACACAACGTAGTTTAGCATGCAAATAATCCTTATTTACTGCGATACATATCCCTTGAATTTAATGGAAAGGCGAAAATATTGAAAACAAATAATGTTAGATTTTGACCAAGATTCTGCCAGATTGTTAGCAATATCTTGTGTGTTTTGTATAATAAAACATAGCAAGTGTTATACCATTTTAAAAAAGTACTTACACTACATATGGGCCAATCTTTTAAATGTGTTGAAAACAGACGTGAGGAATTTTCTTAACAGTGTACTACGAATCGGAAATTATTTAAATCCATTCGAAATCACGGGATTTTGCTTGGACATTATTGTAGTCTAGACTTTTCTATAAATATTTAAAGTTCACTCCCAAGAGGCGATGAATTTTTCATGCACGCTGTTTGGTGTTTTACAGGAGTCGCGAAGCAAGCCGTCCTGAAAACAAACTGCGCTGCACTTTTATGCATCAATAAACATCTGCCACTCGTCTCAAAAGCGCATCAAGTGCTCTCTATCTTATTCCGAATAATACAGACAGAATTTCCAATGCCAAAATTTTACTCTATCATGATCGGATATTTTTGCAGTAAGAGGTTTAGAATTAATTTGTTTTTGATAACACCGTGCGACAAATTTTGATCAACTTTCTTCCTCCGGGAAATTTTAGCTAATAATGATTCTATATGACCCCCTCAACACATCCCCCAAAGCGTTTCCGAGGGTGCCTGTTCCAGGAAGAAAATATAGAATTTTTTTTCTCTCATTCTATATGTTTATTGTGGTGCTGAATCCTAATTTCAACTTCGCTACTTCCCACGGATGTGGCTTCCCAACGAAAATCGCAAAAAAACAAAAAAATTTCGACCGTTTTCCAGTTTTTTGCGAAAAAGTGATAAAACTACCACTTATTTTAAATTGGAACCCATACATTTTTTTAGGTGAAACGATGCAGAATTAAAAAATAAACATTGTTTCTAAATACAACCCCATCACAATTCCCAATATTTTAAAAGTTATTCGCCAAAAACTCATTTTTCAACGTTTCCAACGGCAATTGTAGGTAATAAATATCGTACGTGGCGTTGAAAAACAATTTATTTCATAAAATATAAGACAGAGAAATATTTTAGATTTGAGTGTACTTAATTAAGTAGTTGTTCGAAATGTCTTCCGTGCTCTTCGAGGCACAAACGAAGACGAGTATGAAATGACCTCGCCACTGCTCTGAATAGGTCGGGCGTAATAGTTAGAAATGCATCTTTCTTGCATGTTTTCTGGTGTTGTTGGAGGTTCAGCATAAACGATGTCCTTAACGTAGCCCCACAGGAAGAAATCCAGTTTCGTTAAGTCCGGTGATCGAGGAGGCCACGCAACTTTCCTCCTCTTCCAATCCACCGATTTGGGAAGATTTCGTTGAGCTGGTGTCTGACATGTAACGAGTAATGTGCTGGAGCTCCATCATGTTGCAACCACATTTCCACCCTTACCGCTATAGGTAAATTTTTAAGTAAATTTGGCAATTGAACAACTACTTAATTAAGTACACTCAAATCTACAATATTTCTCTGCGTTATATTTTATGAAATAAATTGTTTTTCAACGCCACGTACGATATTTATTACCTACAATTGCCGTTGGAAACGTTGAAAAATGAGTTTTTGGCGGGTTGTAATTAGAAACAATGTTTATTTTTTAATTCTGCATCGTTTCACCTAAAAAAATGTATGGGGGTTCCAATTTAAAATAAGAACAATAACACGCTTTGAAGTTTGACAAGTTTGACACTAGATTTTGGTCATCCTATATAATTTGGATCAATGACACTTCGTTAACGAGACTACTAGATCTAACTTAATAAGGACGTCGCAAAATTTTATTAACGAGGTGCAATTTGTGGTTTTTATTGATTTTTAAGGCCAACGATGCAAAATCATTTTTTTTTGTTTTTATTTTTTTGCGCTGCAGTCACTCAACCGATTTCATTACTCAGTGATTTATTTTATTATTATTTTTTTGAACGTTCGGATTAGCGAACGTTCGGATTACCGAGGTTCCGATTATCGACGCTCTACTGTATTATGTCATATTAATCTAATCGAAGCCGCGAAGTCAAGAGCCCGAATGTTTATAAAAAAAATAAAAAATTACATATTACATTAAGTATTAATTATTAAAAAGAGCAAATATATAGTTAATAAATCGCGGTTTCGCGTAATGTGGCATAAAATTTCAACGCACTTCAGCGGCTACACAGTTTGGCCAAAATAACTGATTAACTTATGCAATTTGTAGAGAATTTAATGTAGATTTATCAGAATCTAAGCTTTTTTTGTAATTACACGCACATCACATAAAGTAGGAAAATTTGGCCTTCTTTCAGCGCGCTCGAGCGGCCAAACCATTCAACCAAAAAATACACTTGAGGGTGCCTTTTATAGCAAATTTAGTATACTTTATTTTTGTATATAGTGGTCTACGTCGAAACGTGCATAGTTTTATGACTTTTTGGCAATAAACTGCAGAAAAGTAGAAAATTTTGAGTTATTTGCGATCTTCGTTGTGAAGCCATATCCGTGGGAAGTAGCAAAGTTGAAATACGGATTCAGCTCCCCCAAAAAACAGTAGTTTTAGAGTTATGAGTCTTTAAAGACATTGTAACAAAGTGTTCTTAATATAGAACACGTTCAAGTCATTAAAAAAACGATTTATTAAAGAGTTCGATTAAGCTTTTCTTTCAACATTTCATCTGACGTCAACACGTTCGCTAATTTCAATGAAATACCTCGAATAGTTGAACGGCAATGTTTCACAGTTTATTGCAACTGTTGGCTGTCAAAATTGGCTATAATCATATTGGGATAGAAACAGTTCATTCTTAAATCGCTCACGGAATTCCTTGTTCATAATCGCCAATTTCTTAATAGTCTATAAAAACTGGAAACGTGGTATTTAACTCATTGTTCTGAGTCAGCATAAGTTGCAGTGCAAATAATGTAGGTTTCATTAAAAAATCATTGCGTTGGACATTTCGATATCTAATTCAATTGTGTAAAATGATACCGAGATATGATACCTGTCGAAACCTAGACAACGCTTATAGATCAGCTGATGTCTATAGTTTTACATAATAGGGTATTCCGGTGTTTTTGAAATTGTCATTTTTTACAAAGTATGGGTGCTACTGTTTGCTACTTCACAAGTAAAATATCAAACATTGTTTTAAATTAAGAGAAATCGTTGTTTGAAGTTTGAATTAGGATTGGTCTTTGTGACGTCACAAAGACCGCTCAAAGTGAGCGACTTGACAACGTTGCTATATCTAGGATGCACGTAGTAAATTTTTGTCTTCTGTTGTGTCAACGTTTAGAATCGCTCGTTTGTTGACACCTGCTTTGGTTATTGAGGTTATATCAAACACTTTTTCAAAATGTATAAACTCCAACGCCGACATTGTTCTGTGCCGGGCTGTAACAGCAGTAGAACAGTAACTCCTGATAAGATGTTCTTTACATTGCCGACTAGCGAGATGAGAGATGTTTGGCTTCAAATTTCAATGATCAAATCATCTCTGAAAAAAGTTACCTTTATTCGTTGTCAAACAACAGGGTCGCCAACCGTCAACTTGGCCGATCAGCTGTTCGAGAGGTGTCCGCTGTTGCCACCGCTACTAGGGATCGGTAATCATCGTGTATTTCCGAGGGTAGTCGGTGAATTCAAACGAAATGCACTTTTAATTGCAATTATCTCATAGAAAAACTAAATCAAGAAGCTCATAGCTTAACTTTATGAATCCTCATAAATTGTACAATAGGTTAAACCGAATATCTGCTTACATTTTGACATGACCGGAATACCCTATTGTGGAAAATGTAGAGGTGATTGACGTATAAACAAACCACACTCGTCATTTTTCTTATGTCGTTTTTTTCATGTAATAACTTCAACAAACTTTTATATCAATCTCAAGCTAATCCCACACGTGTTCAATAGGATTCAGGTCAGGACTTAACGCCGGCCATTCCATGACCTGAATTCCACGTTCTTGTAAAAAGTGATGCCGGCGGTATGTGGCTTTGCGTAGTCCTGCATTAGGATGAAATTTTGACCGACGGCATATGCAGCAGGCACCACATGGTCCTCCAAGATGTTTTCGATGTAATTCATGGCATTTAGTTTACCAGGAACCACAACAAGATCAGTTCTGTTGTCTATACCGATTCCAGCCCAAATCATCACAGATCCACCACCAAATCTAGCCACTTCCTGTATAGTAGCGGCTGCGTAGCGTTCACCAGGACGTCTATATACACGAAAATTGACAATTGTATTCATTTGTCATCTTTAGTAGGCTTTCATACGTGAATTCTATGCATACTTGACATTTTTTCCTTTTTGTTTTGCGTTATTAATTTACAGTTTTAAGTGTAACTCACAAGTAACTAAGAGTTGTAACATTGTTTTTGTAATTTTATTTAGTTAAATATATGGTCTTGAAGTATACCAAATTTGATTTGCCTAGAACTATTATTTAAAGAGTTACTGGTTTCGAAAAAAGTGTTCTCCTAATTTTTTTGAGCAGTGTACAATCTTTAAAACTTATTTTGACACCAGTAAGTATACTTTTATTGCATCGTTTTCCTTGTGAGGCAAAATTGTTCCAATTTCTTTGGGGTACATTTCTTCTCAAAGTGGAAGACAAAAAATTACATGCTGTTAAAAATGAGTTGGCTTAAAAAAAATCGAACCTTGTTCAGAGCAAAAGGCACAAACTATAGAAAGTTATGAATTTCTTAGAATTATAAGTAGAAAAATGCAACATTTTCCAAAAACTATATATTTGTGGTAATTATAAATTAACATTATTATTAAATTTTCGTTGTTATTATATAAGTTAGAATTACTGAATGGTACTATCTACTCGAGTATAGATGAACATGGTGTGAATCCAAGATATTGAGGGTGCCAGAAACAATTGGGGCTGCAGTACCATCGAAGAAGAAGAAGTCCTCACATGAACTTTCTAAATGTTGTTGTCCATGCGTATAATTTTGAAGCGGTCTGAAATAAACTACAGTACTCAAAAAAATTAGGGAACACATTTTTTGAAACCTGTAACTTTTTGCTTTTTTTTATTCCTCCCGCAAAATATAGTTTTGTGGAATCTTCTATCTAACTTCGCCAAATAAATTGCATAAGATTCCAGCATTCCGAATCTGTCAAAACCCCAAAATCGACAATTTAGCCGTAAGACCCCTTTCTTCAAAGTCGGTCACATATGCTGTTGATGTACAGGTTTCAAAAAACTGTTCCGCTTATTTTTTTGAGCAGTATAAAATAAAGTCCTCTTCTTTAAAAAAATAAATGCCACCTTGAATTGATAACTGAAGGGATATCAGGTGTACGAAGTATGTCATCCGGATAACCAAGCTAGAGGAGGAAGTGCCGTAATAATAAAAAATAGCATAAATCACTATGAGGAGTGCCATGTCAAGAGCGCAGAAGTACAACTTACGGTCGTTGGTATAAAAAAACAGAATTTTACTGTGGGTGCGATATATTGCCCCCCAAGGTTTAATCTCAAAAAAACGGATTATAATAAATTCTTAGAACATCTCGGAGAAAGGTTTATACTGGGTGGTGATTATAACGCCAAACATACAGACTGGGGCTCCAGACTGATAACCACAAAAGGGAGAGAGCTGAGAAAAGCAATCCAAGAAAGAGGATGTCGATTTCATTCCACAGGTAAGCCAACCTATTGGCCTACTGACCAGGACAAAACCCCGGAGATCTTTTAGACTTCTTTATAACAAGAAAATTTTCGCCGAACTTCATTGATATTGAGGAGAACTTTGATCTAGACTCTGATCACTCTACAATACTAATGACTCTAAGCGAAAGCATAATCAAAAAGGAATGTACCCCAACCTTGACCAATAAAACTACAGACTGGGTAAGCTTTAAAATAGAGCTTGAAAACACTATACAGCTAAATATCCACCTTAAAACCAGAGATCAGCTCGACGTAGAAGCCGAGAACTTCATCAACACCATCCAGAAAGCCGCTTGGAATAACACTAAAGAAATCACCCACAGAACTATTGGAAATAATTATCCTATGGAAATTAGAGAAATGGTCAAGCAAAAAAGACAAGCTAGAAGAAGATGGCAACAGTCACGAGATCCAGCTGACAAAACCATACTTAATAATAAATCCCAACAACTTAAACGCGAAATTCAAAAACTAAAAGAGGCATCATTGGAATCCTTCTTAACCAAATTGACTCCCGATAAAGAAACAGATTACTCGCTGTGCAAAGCAGTGAGGAAATACAAGAGGCCAGTGGCCCATGTCCCACCTATAAGACGAAGAGACGGTACCTGGGCAAGAGACAATAAACAGAAGGCTGAAATTTTTGCAGAACATCTAACAGAAATCTTCCAGCCCCACAACATCGAATCAGAGCCAATCACGAATGAAGATATAACCTATGATGAAGAAGCCATACAGCTAGTTACTCCAAAGGAAGTTGCCAGAGAAATCAAGACAAACCTGAATCCAAAGAAGGCACCTGGATATGATCTTATCACAGGAGAAGTTCTTAAGCAATTACCTAAGAAAGGTATTGTTATGCTGACGTACCTAATAAATGAATCGTTCAGATTAAAATACGTCCCACATGTCTGGAAAGTAGCAGAAGTTATCATGATACCAAAACTAGGCAAACCACCGACCGAGGCCAAATCATATCGCCCAATATCACTGTTACCAATGATATCGAAAGTCTTTGAAAAGTTGCTTCTAAAGAGAATGAAACCTATCATTGAGAGAAAAGAACTAATTCCTAATCACCAATTTGGTTTTAGAGAAAAGCATTCCACTATAGATCAAGTCCATAGAATAACAGATATCATAGAGAAAGCATTAGAAGAAAAGCTTATTTGCTCAACAATCTTTCTTGATGTGACACAAGCTTTCGATAAGGTTTGGCATGATGAATTGATACACAAACTAAAGAGTATGCTACCTTTACAATACGTCGAGCTGCTAACATCCTATATATCTGATAAACTATTCAGAATATAACAGGTCGATGAATACTCGGAACTAAAAGAAGTCAAAGCTGGGGTACCCCAGGGTAGTGTATTGGGACCAATTCTCTATCTACTATATACAAGTGACCTTCCACAGATGGAAAATGTAACAGTCGCCACATTCGCAGATGACACGGCTCTAATGGCAGTGGTATCAACTATTGGTGAATCTACCAGGAATCTTCAACAAGCTAGTAACAAAATATATAAATGGACCAAAAAATGGAAAACCAAGCTCAACGAACTGAAATCTGTCCACATTAACTTCACAAACAAAAGAAAGGACATACCTCATGTCAAGATTAACGACGCCATAGTTCCATATGCGAACACTGCAAAGTATTTGGGTATGACACTGGATACAAAACTAAGGTGGAAAGAACATGTTAAGAAGAAAAGAGTAGAGCTTGGCCTCAAATACAGAGAACTGTACTGGCTTCTGGGAAGAAACTCTCAGTTGTCAGTACAGAACAAACTACAAGTTTACAACCAAGTACTAAAACCGATTTGGTTATACGGCATCCAGCTTTGGGGCTGCGCAAAAAGCTCCAATATACAAGGAATCCAGATTTTCCAAAATAAAGTACTAAGGAATATGGTTAACGCTCCTTGGTACATACGGAATAGTGACCTGCACCGTGATCTTGGTGTCCCACAAGTCATCCAAGAGATACAAAGATTCGCCACTAAGCATGAATCTCGCCTAAGCCATCACGTCAACGTAGAGGCCCTGCAGCTACTGGACAACCAGAATCTAGTGAGAAGACTAAAAAGAACTAAACCCTTCGAACTAGTGAATCAGTGAAATGTGTAAAAAGCAGAGCACGGTGAGTGAAGTGTTAGTGCTTCTTGTTTGGGACAAAGTAAATATAGGGACATCAGTGGATAGCCTATTAGAGACAAGTACCTAGTTTTAACAATTCAGATTTAAATTGATGGTTAATCTTTTAGATTAGTTTCAATATGCTAAGCATCTTATGCCTATTAATAAAAAAAAAAAATCTTGAATTGAAAACCTTTGCATTCGTCCGAAAAAGAAGAGTTTTTAAGAGTCACCCCTCAAAAATCTTACTTCTTTTAAGTCCTCGTGTGACAATCGCCCCATATCTGCAGATTTCACCTGCATTTTAATTTGCGCCTTCAGCAGAAAAAGGAGAATGTTTTTCTGTACTTTGGGATTCGCTTCGTACCAATTTGTGTCGTATATTGCTCTTGCAAGCGAATCGCCCTAAAGACAAAAATTTAATTAAAAGGATACCGCGAAATGATGTAAAATTCACCTTATTGATGAGTCTTTGGCCGATGCAATGTCCTAACATCAATACACCCATGCTTGCTATGGCATAAACCAAATGAAGCATGCCCGACGTCTTCAAAAATTATTTTATTATTTCATATGATAACTTGGTTGTGATTACTTACTCTGAAATATATGGTTAGTGACAGCGATGTTCCTAACAACGTGGTAACAATTGCAGGCAAAACTACGGGGTAAACTATTTGTAAGAAGACGGTAAATAAGCTGAAACAAAAGTTAAGTAGTTCCAATGATTTAAAATAGTTTTTTTATGTGTGTGTGTGTGTGTGTGTGTGTTGTTACTGCTAAGTTACACTTAAAAATGTATATTAATAACGCAAAAGAAAATAGAAATGACTGGCATAGTATCGATGACGTGGCATTCTTCGCACTAGCTGCGAAGAGATTCTCGGGGTATGCTTTCCCATTCCTCAACACGTGTCCAATAGTATTCAGGTCAGGACTTAACGCCCGCCATTCCATGACCTGAACTCCACGTTCTTGTAAAAAGTTTCTGGTGATGCCGGCGGTATGTGGCTTTGCATTGTCCTGCATTAGGATGAAATTTTGACCAACGCCATATGCAGCAGGCACCACATGGTCCTCCAAGATGTTTTCGATGTAATCCATGGCATTTAGTCCACCAGGAACCACAACAAGAGTAGTTCTGTTGTCTATACCGATTCCAGCCCACACCATCACAGATCCACGACCAAATCTATCCACTTTCTGTATAGTAGCGGCTGCGTAGCGTTCACCAGGACGTCTATATCAGCGTTTCTCAACCTTTTTACTCTTGCGGAACCCTTTAAATAGGGTTGGAATCTGGCGGAACCCCAACAAACAAAAATATAAGGCATTTCGAGTTTTTTGCGTACAGAAAAACGTGTAACGTATTTCAAGTAACCAGATACAAGTCTGTAGATAAACGCAGTTCATTAATTGAATATTACTTACTACTGTGAAATTAAAGTATTTTTCCTGTAAAATTTAAAATATGCCCTGTCAAATTAATATACTGTGCTAATTTCACAGGAATATGTTTGTTGAATATGTGAATTCTGTAAAACCAATACAGAAATTTAGCTTAGCTGGTATCCAATAACCAGCGATGTTACAGTTAATTCTTCTTTTACAGTTTTTTTGGTAGATTATTACATTCATTTTCTGTAACATTGCAGATATTTCTCTCTAGGTACAAACTTATTTGTTCTTTTTAGTTCCTTCAAGTATTGCCAAAGGAAGGAAGAAAAAAATACAAATCAAAAAATGCGAAAACGAAGAATACAAAAACTACCTTTTCCAAATAATTAAATAAATAAATTCAGTATAAATTAAAAAAAATCATTGGTCAAAATACAAAAATTAAAAAACATTTATTCTGAGTAAAAGGTTTCATATGGACCTATTGATAATAGCCCTTTTACACCTATGCAATTTTTACCTGCAATCTCAACCATGCGATTTTTCAAAATCGCATGCAATTTTATCACCGTTTGTCGACCGTTTATACCTGTGCAACTTTAATAAATTGCATGGCTTCAGCATCAGTGATTTTGTTTTTTAACAACTGTAACATCTTTGATTGGCAACAGTGCTACACACATCAACACGCATAACCTCGTTGTTTTGTTATTTATACATAAACATAACCTTCTTAGCACCAAAACTATCGTTTATATGTATAAGAAACCTTGCTAGTATCGATTGTTGATGCATATGTTGATATACATATGTGTTAAAATGCCTAACGTCGTCGATTTAGAGGAAATTGCTCTCCGTAGCATCATAATTGGAGCTGCGAGTTTGTTGTTAAGACAAAGAACGGAACGGCGTTGGTAGACTAAACCATGGCTTAGCGAAAAGATCGGGTAAATCTACATTTAGTAAATAATGAACTTTGACTTGTATAGTTTTGCACAATTTTCTACGAACAGAATGCCCCAATACGTATGGCATAAGAGATGAAACATCGATAGGCGATACGTCATTAAATATGCATTTTGTTAATTTTGTAGCTGGAAACAGAAGTGCTCGTTCAGCCTTAGACAACAGTCAGGAGTTTTTAGAATTTTTCAATAGTGTTGAAGGAGCAGTACCTTGGCAAAATGACTTGGCATAAATATAACATTAATTCTGTTATTATCATTATTATTTATAGTATATTAAAATCATTATAAATTATTCATTATAATTAATACAAATACACTTGCTAATACAATATTATTTTATTTTTAAGAAAAAAATTTAAAAAAGTTAATATACAAAAATTAAAATTCTAGTAAACAAAATACAATAGAGGGTGACTCCATATGCTCCTCTTGGCCATACAACACAATATTAAAAATCTTTCTCTTCACCATTCTTAAAATACTCGGGTTTGCAATTTTTCTTAATTCGTGTTCGATGGTTTTGGCAAATGACGTTAAATCATCTTCTTGATTTTGTGAATGCACACGTTTTGTTAGTGCATTGGTTGCAGCGCTAATTAATTCTGCAACCTCTTGGGGTTTAGGGATAAGTTTTGCTCTTTTTGCCATTGGAGTCGTTCTTGAGCTACTGGGTGTCGGTGACAAAATTTCCGAAGAATTGAAATCTTCAACCGTGCCATCAAATATGAGCTCCGGCTGGCTATCCTCGCTATCCATAATATATTCCGGTTGTAGCGTGACTTCTGGTAAGTTTGACTCAGACTCCATTGTTGCCTCTGATTCCTGAAGGAATTTTAAATGTTCATAATACCACAATATTGGTGTGTATCTGTCCGACGTGCCGGCACCACTTCTTTCACTAATTTTAATTCTTCCCAACTCCTTAAAAAACTGCGTCCTTAGATTATGTATTTTGTTCTTAATTGCTTCAACTGTGAGGACTTGTGCAGCAGCTAAGGCATTTTTCGCCACGAAGTCTCGTTGTATTACATTTAACGCGTCTAGCCTTATATTTTTGTTTTTGTACTCTGGCACGGAAGAACAGTAGAGTACTGGTTGGTTCTGATATAGTTCGATTAGATCTTCAGTAATTGATTTCGACCACACGAATTTATCAATATTTTCCTTCTTATCTTCTTGATTCTCCTTCGACATCTTAACAAACTCGTCTCAAACTAAGCACGCACAAAAACAATTGGCGGAATAGGTTATGTTTCGCTTGGGCCTACGCTACGCGTCTATCAGCAATGGTACCACTACTACATTTATGTTTTCTGGCTTAAGTTCCTAGAAAGTTACTAAAATCGCACGTAAAAATCGCATGGATTTAGAACTGATTCTAAACCCATGCGATTTTTTCATATAACCTATATATACAAAAATTGCATAGTGTAAAACGAAAAATCGCATGCGATTTGTCGCATGATTGAGATTGCAGGTTAAAATTGCACAGGTGTAAAAGGGCTATAACAAGTTAATATTCCTTAAAAAGTTAGAGCCATTTAAAATACTGTTTTATTAATATTTTACTATTTTTTAAGGTATTGAAAAAATAAGCAAGTCCTTATGAAACATTTTAGTCAGAACAATAATTACGTTATAATAAAGATAGTGTGGGAATGAACACCCAAATAGAAGATATTTATACACACTAATTGTATCTATAACAGATGATCTCTGTATTTTCTCTTAAAGTTTGTTAAATAAGAAAGAGCTTGCTCTTACATACACAATGTTGAAACTTAGACTGATACAAGGTAATTTATAACTCGAGGTGAAAACTAAATGCAAAAACATACCAAATTATAAATAAAAATATGTGAAGCACTTTTAAATTTGTTTCATTGTCAAAATTAATACTTACTTCAATTTAATTTAATTATTTTTTGTTTAATTAAATGCAGTCACGAAATTTGAAATTACACTTTAGTTTCCTGTCCGCATAAGTTCTCGTCTATAATTGCAACTCACTCTGTATATTTATTGATTTTTTATGATGAGGACCGACATAATTTTCGCCATAGAAGCTCAGAACTTGTCTGGTGATAGGTTAGTTATCTTATCTGGAATGTAAGATCATATTGAAATCCACCACCTACAACTCGGTTCTTCACCTGAAGTACCTACCATTATGAGCAGCAGATTCAAATTAAAAGTTTATTTTGTCACACATTTGGAAAGGCAAAAATATTGAAAACAAATAGTTGAGTTTCACCAATAACTCTGCCAGATTGTTGTTTCCTAGAGGTTATTTTGTGTTTATGTAACAGATAATTGTAAGTAGAATTGTCAATTGAAGTTAATGAATAGTCTAGAATGTTGCCCGTTGGATTATTCATGGATTGACCTTGTTTATTAATTCGATTTCGACCTTGCTGAATAAGGGCGACAGCACGAGCAACTTGCACTTCAGTAAGATGCCTCATTTTACTAATGACGTTTCTAATCAACGAAAATTGACAACTGAATTCATTTGTCATCTTTAGTAGGCTTTCATACGTGAATTCAAAACATACTTGACATTTTTCCATTTTGTTTTGCGTTATTAATTTACAGTTTTAAGTGTAACTCAGAAGTAACTAAGGGTTGTAACATGGTTTTTGTAATTTTCTTCTGTGTACTTACTTTGATACAAACGAATGATAGCGAATACAAACAATTAATTCGCGAGAATGTCGATCTTCTGGAGAAAACTTGAAATCTGCCACTGTTTTTGTTAGGAAATCCATCCTTACTCCAATGAGTTCGGAACAATACGCGCATAGTAGTCCAATAACAATCCCTACATTCGTTAGATACCATACGGAAAGATGGCATGCGATGAACACAATCGCAGCAAAGGCAAGACCACAGCCTCGCGGCAGCCATATTGGACATAGACCAAAACATAGCAGAGTTTCGTTGAAATGCATATTGAAAGACCTGCATGCTTGTGTCATAGTGTTATCGAGTAGAATAACTGATGCGTAAACTAAAAAATAATTATTAGAACCAGGGCTGTGGAGTCGGAGTCATGGAGTCGGAGTCGGAGTCGGAAAAAATGTACCGACTCCGGGTCCATGTTTAAACAATGTAGAAAAAGACATGCGATATGGCCGTTGCCTCAATAGATAGTAAACGATTAACTAAACATATTATTAGGTCTTTTACAAAGTAAATATAATTTAACTACAAAACACACAGGTCGGTGGTGAGTGATGATTAGCAAAATGATTATTGTGAGTCGCTTGCCGCGTAGCATATACAGGGTGTTAGTAAATAAGTGCGACAAACTTCAGAGGATGATTCTGCATGAAAAAATAATGACAGTTTGCTATATAAACGTATGTCCGCAAATGCTTCGTTTTCTGAGATACGGGGTGTTAAGAGTAAATGTTAGTCACCGGCCTCAAAAGTTTGACGAAACTGAGGCGCGAGAGGAGGGAACAAGCCGCGCCCACTGTACACTCCGCAGAAAATGCAAGCAACGCACGCACTGATTAATTAGGGGAACGGCGCGGCGCCGGCGGTATCGTTCTTTTGAGGCAAAGATCAAAGGGGCCGTGCAGTGTCGACTGGCACCGAACCGTTTCCTAATAATTTTGTGTGACTATCGCATGTTCTGAAATGCTTTTCTTGTATATTTTAAATGCAAATACAATTCCACAAAACAATACAGTGATACAAATTAATTAATTGCTTTATTGAACTATTCGCTATTATTGGTGGCTGTAATGATACCACATATAAATGAATTTGAATATTTTAGTCATTATACATTTCAGTAGGTACATATTTACTTACGTTTTCTATTTCCATTCCAATATTTTTCTTTTAATAAATAGATGCAACAATGATACTTTTATTGAATAAAAAATTACTATACAAAATCCGAAGTATTCTTATAAGTAAATGCTAAAAGTTTACAAGAGAAAACATATTTTGGGTATATTTTTTCTAGAAAATTGATATTTATTTATTTTATTGTATTATTTTTATATAAATACGATTGCGCATACAGTAAACTCTCCTATAACGCGGTTCCTACAACGCGAATTTCTACCAACTCGATCAAAATTTTGCGACTACATCTTCATATAACGCGATTATCGTACAATGCGCATGCGTCTAAATTTGCGATCCTCAAATTCCTATAACGCGTTTTCATGAAACGCGTAATATTAAACCGCGTTGTAGGACAGTGTACTGCGTATATACGTTGTGCAATTTAAATTTTACTCTTCAAATATGTTGAAGTATCTTGTGAATAAAGCCTGATTTAGTCAATCGGATGTCAGATTTGGGTTCAGCGCATAAAAATACTTTGGAAATGATGTACCGCAAGCAATCAATCAATACTGTGTAGTCGTTTTTGTCACATTTACATACTTACTACATGACATGACGTATTAGGCGCAAGAGTTTCGGTTAACGGATGTGTAACACCTTTATAAACGTTTTTTGCCATATATGGTAATCCGGCACGCTTACACCTATAAGAGAGTATTGCCCAAATTAACTAGCGAAGTTAATTAGCGAAGAATTACACTACACGTATAATATCTACATGTTGTACAACAAGTCGAACTAAACCCAACCATCCTACATAGATTGCGATTGCCCTGAATGCATTGCCAAGCGAAAAGTGTTTGGTATTAAGATTATTTTCTAAATCTAAATACCAATATATTTTAAATTCTATGACGAAAAATAAATGACTGATTAAAAATTAAATTACTTGTATGTCCTTATTAATAATTTATTTAACTCCTATTAATTATTTAGTAGTTGTAACATTGTAAGTAGGTATTGCGGTTGTTGATTATTATTCGTTCCGTGTGTCGTACGGGGATTGCACTATAAATCCTCGCGGGAACATGCGCTCCTAATTTATAACTCGCTCTTTGCTGTCTGCGTAGAGTCCATCAGGACGGCAAAAAATTATTTCTCGTATTCGGTTGCTAGCCTATTTTGGTCGAAATTCAACAATTCATGTTGATCACATACACTTCCGCAAGGATATGCTGTCCTAATTTATAAGCGAGTGGCTGCTATCTACGTTGCACCAGCACGGTAAAATTTATTTTTCGTATGGCTTTCGTTTGCCGGGCGCGGCCCCCTTACAGTCTACACCTCCCGTGTCAACATGCGATCAATATTTGTGATTCCCCTGGCTGACGTATTCATGCTGCTGCTTCAGACTGTACCATTTGAATTTGATTGGTCGAAGAAAATGATGTGGTGTTTATCCAACAGGTGGCTGCACCGTACGACGATAAAATATGTTATTCTCGTCTCATTCACATGTTCAAAAAACCAAAGGTTAAATCATTACAACATCCATATTTTGTTGTCATTTTTTTTACACAAGTTCATGAAGGCTCAATACAAAATGTTGTAATATTGCTTTTTTGATATTTGGTTCTGATTTGGAGAAAAAAATAACAAAAATTACCAATTATTGGCTTCTTTAGCAAGGGTAAAAAACAAAACAACAACGCAAATGAAAAAAAGTGGCATTCGTACCCGGTGTAATACACCTTTATCTATAATTTAATGTATTAGACGTGAGTATTAACACACAATTAAGCTCAGTATGTTTGGTTTTATGTAGTGTTGTTTTGTAGTACGCTACTACCTCTGGTGATTCCTCTTAAAGTTTTTCTTAAAAACTGACGATTTATTTATTGCTCTGAAACCGGTCGAGATAGGCAAATGAAATTTAGTGGATTTTAAGAGGTAGTTATTGCGCATTTTTTGACATGTAATTAAGAATTTTAGGTTCATCATTGGCGCGCATACGGGTAATGATATCAATTTTTTTAAGAAAAATGGTACGCCACTGGGATATTTCGAATTAAAAATCATTTTGGAATTCCTCGTTCAATTTGTGACAAAAAAATCTCTCTCTGCCTTTTTCTGTAGGGGGCACCGTTTTTATGCAAAAAAGTAAAACATCTTAATGATCTCAATTTTTTTAGAGAACCATTTAATACAATAACATTAAATTAATACAATAACAGAAAATAACACTAATAAAATTTTAAATAGGCGCAAAGCTACAAGAAATGTTGAAAATGACCTCCCTCAGACGAGATTCAATCGTCAGTTTTTAAGAAAAACTTTAACACCCCGGTATCTTAGAAAACGAAGCATTTGCGGACATACGTTTATATAGCAAATTATTTTTTCGTGGAGAATTACCCCCTGAAGTTTGTCCCACTTATTTACTAACACCCTGTATAGTTTATGTATTTCCAATTTCCAACAACCAACTTCAATATGCTAATTATGATAGCTCGATCATCTACAAATAAAAAAATCGGACTTCGATGCATACTTATAGACGAATTAAAACTTTCCAAAGTGAAGCGTCAACGTGTGGTTTTCCTTATTCATCAAAATTACGAGAATTTGCTACTATTCGTTCGGCCACAAAGAACACCTGAACAATTCATTAAATATTGCAAGTATTTTAATGATATTCCCTTGCAATTTTAAAAAGAAAAGATAGTTTCCTACAGCTTTTGTACGAAAAGAAACAACGTGATGGTATCACAGTCGTATTATCAACTCAAAATTTTTTTTTATTTTTATTTGTCCCAATATCTAAATGTTTGTAAAAGATAATGCTTTACTATTAAAACTTTGCAACTTAAGCTTTAATGTTTGATAACTTTAAACGTTTAATCGAAATTGATTATTTTTTTCGGCACATGAACAAATTTATCAAAAGTATCACCCTTGATTATACAATATTATGGTATAATCAAGGTTATCACATGTATTTAACAAAATATGTAGAGATTTTAAATTGTTACTGATTCTGACGAGTGTAGGTTACGGATTTTAAGATTATTGGTGGCTATGTCGCAGTCTTCTTGCGCTCAACTAAAAAATACCGATATTCGCAGATTTCGTCACCTACACTTGACAGAATTGAGCCAGATATATTTTTTATTATTAGCAAAGGTACAAACTTCACTCTAACGTAATTTTAAATCCATAAACTTAAACATGCATAATATATGTATAATAGCCGATTAAAAATTATAACTGCATTTCCGATTTAAACTCTACCTTAAGTTGAATGTAGGAATATCCATGTATGCAAGTCATACTCGTTGCAGCCAGAATTGTGACGTCATTACCATTAACAGAAGTAAGAGTAGGTACTTAATTTTGTATTCGTTGAAATGAATTTTACTTTGTACTATACAGTGGCCAAAATTTGGTGGTCCGATCAACAGGCCTTTTTGATTTTATTTACAATTAGATTATGTCAGATTTAATTTTTTTTGCCATTAAATTTGCTCCCACATCCCTGATTAAAACAAGTAAACTTTAGATTTGTTTGTATACTTACCAAAGATGGAACTGTAAAAAAAAATTTTCAAACCGTACTTCGAACGCTTTAGGTACACTCTCATTGTTTGATTCTCAGTTGGATGCGTAAATGTCCCAATTTCTTGAAGAATTGATAGAAATTTGTTGGTTTGCAGGAAAAACATTGAATGCAGGAAGAAATAAGGGACTGTTAAGCTAAGATAAATCGTACAGCGCAATAGTAAGTCGATTGCACCGGTATTACGTCCATCTTCCTGCAAATCTAAGATAAACGCGCAATTATTACCAAAAATACCTCTTCAGGTGATAACAAGTAGTAGGACCAACGTTTTATAAATATGACGCAGTTGACACCGAGGCTCCATAGGACCACAACCACCGGTATTATTTGGAATGCACTTATTATTTTGCTTTTGTTTGGAAAAGGCCATACACCCCAAAAACGCAAGTGCTCTTCAAAATACTCAAAGCAATCCATTACAGTTGAAATTCAAAGTAGGAATTATAGTTAAGAGTTAAACCTTTTAAACCAAAGTTCAATGTAATTAATTGATTATCCATTTGTGACTTATTCAAATCGTAATGATAATATATGTGACAATAATGCACATTTCAGATTTATATTTAAGGAAATGGACAGCTGGGAACTAGAACAGTGCTTCTTAAACTATAAATCGACAATATTTCTTCTTCTAAAGTCCCGATATACAAAATCCATTGTTTCTTCATTTATTTCGTCTACTGCTTCCCTAATTTTTAATTTTAGAATGTCTACATTATCATGAAAATTATTCGCATACACCTTCTGTTTTAAATAACCCCACAGAAAAAAATCAAGCGGCGTTAAATCAGGTGAACGTGGTGGACATCCATCCGAATCGTCCAATCCACTTATTTGGAAAATGTCTGTTCAAACAATCCTTGACTTGATATGCGCTATGAGCAGGACAACCGTCGCACAGTGTGAAAAATTCCCAAAATGCTGGCCAAAATTCATATTTTATAGTTTTCAAAATAAACAGAATTAACCCTACATAACAACTCTTTGATCACTCGCGTATCAGAATCGTAAATTGTAAAAATGATTGCTGAACCGGTTAAGAATGGTATCAGTTCAAAGTTGTCGATTTGTGCAAAGCGTATGTTTGGGTGTTTGACACTATTGCAATTGTAATTTTCTGTGGGCTTGTTGACAATAACTTAATTATTTTTCTAAAATGAATAGTGTTCCTCAAGGTATGTAAATACGTTTTATAATTTATTCTATGCAGTTAAATAATTTAACATGTTTTTTTGCAACTTTTATTACAACGTAGCAAAAATTTTATAAACTTAAAGTTCGCCTAGACTTTTAAAAAATTTCCCGCATATCCCCGGTTAGAATTATAGCTCATTGTAAAGATCAGACTTTGTACTTTTTGAATATGTTGACAGTTTCTCCTCATACTTACTCAAAATAAATTTCTGTTTATTTTTAGAATGTAATACATACAATTTACGTATGCGTCTAAGGGAAGGCTGTTTATTTTTTTTTCTTATGAAGCTAGACGAATCAACTTTGTTAAAGGATTTCTAGTTCTATGAGATATTCTTGAGGTTGGATTGATTTTTTATTACCAAAAATTGCGTCATACTTCAAATTTTTTATTGTGTCTTTAATAGGAAGACTTGAAAAACTGCCCACAATTCAGCACAAAATTAAATAATTTTTGAATATTATAATTAATTGTAGTAATAAATAACAAAAAGTGAGTTTTGCTAATCTTGGTGATAAAAATTGCTAAAATGTCGTTTTTGGATGCAAGCACGTGTGCCTGGATATTGAAAGGGGCCGATTCCAAAACAGATTGACTTTAGACGCAAAGAGGAGTTTTAAAACTCTGAAATTAGCCATAATGACAAATATTCAGTTAGCAATTAATTATTTTGACGCATGGCATAACCCGGAATCAATTTGTTTTCTAATATCATCACAATTAGTACCAAAAATTGTATCAACGGAACTTGAAAATAAAGAAGACAGTTCCGAATATGAAGTCCAAGACGAATGAACAAATACTATTCTCTTTTATAATTTTATAGTATTCAATAGGCACAATATCTTTTTATTTACTAAATTTTTAAAATTACTTATTTCATTCAGATTTCAATTATTAAAGCAGAATACTAAGCAAACCCACATTTACATTTTAACCTTTAGTGCCTAGAATAAATGCTCTATTACATTATGTATGTTCACTATGATAGAAACTTAATTAAGTGCGTTTCCATTTCATAATACGGGAACAACCGGATTTAAACCTGGTTGGGACATACTTTTCAGGATTTGTCGTTATTATTATGTTATCCGATTAAAAGTAATTTTGGAACAAATGTCCGCTATTTTTCTACTCTTCTAATTTTGGGTTTATAATCACCAACCCCGAATACTAAATTTCAACTAAATTCAAAATATAAAATCAAATGTCAGCCAATATATGATCCGCTATTTTGCTTTTTTATTTTTTGTTCTAATTTATAATCATCTACCTCAAATGCCCACAAATATTAAATTTCCACTAAATTGAATGTAGTTTTCGTATAAATGTCCGTACTTTGAATTCAGATTTATAATCAGCGATCCCAAATCACCGTCGTGCGTCGTGTTGATAGTGTAATGAACACCTGAACTGTAAGTTGTTTTCGTCGAAAGTAGGTAGCAAAAAATGTTCCAACATATCAAAATAAGTGTTTTGGTTTACAGTACCGTCAAAAAAGTATGGTCCAATTATTTTCTTGTTATAAATCCTACGCCAAACATTAACTTTTTTATATTTTTGAGAATTGGTTGTAGTACGGAATTTTGGATTTTCTTGAGACCAATATCTGCAATAGTGTGAACTAACAAATCCATTTGTGGTAACCGTCGCTTCGTCAGAGAAAATAATTTTTCTGTAGAAAAATCTATCGACCATAATTCGCTCTCCCATTAATAGGCAAAATTCTAATCGACGAGCATCATCTCCTTCTACTAAAGTGTGTATCAGTACTGGTTTATAAGGATGAAATTTTTGATTTGACAAGATCCTTTGCAGGTGGCTTTTACTGATGTTCAAGTCTCGAGATGTTTGTCTCAACGATTTTTTGGTCAAGTGTTCACGGAATCAATAACTACCATAGCTCCTGCATCATCTTCGCCATTTCGCTTTTCTTTCTTGATATTTTTCACGTCTCCTGTTGCATGAAATTTTTTAACCAATTCACGAACACAATTGACAGAAACGTATACCTCAGGGTATTTTCTGTTAAAAACTTCAATAGCACGGCGGTACGATACCTCACCTATGCCGTAACAAAGAACTAAATAAACCCTTTGCTCTAACGTCAACATACTTTCAATCAGCTTCTATCAACAAATTGCTTGGATACGCTGTTACTAGTGTCAACTGATCAGTCATAATATGGTCATAATTGTGGTCTCTTCACTGGTCCGAGATGTAAAATTTGAAATAGAACATTCAAGTTTGATATTTGAGCATAAAATTAATTCATTTTCTTTAATAAAAATCATGTCAAAGCGTGCATAATCATATCCAGACGTCTATTCTAAATCAGTGGACATACGGAATAGTACAACCGATTCATAAACGCACCGTTCAGATTTCGGTTGTTTTCCATTGACCTGCGGTGTGGTTCCTTTATAAATATAACGCATTTCGCTTACTCGACCAGCACGCAAAGGTATTGACGTCACATTGGTCTGAGAATCTGCATAAGACCAGCGAAGACGATACTACTATGTGGCCGGCCAGTCTTCGTAAAAAAAAAGGTCAAGAACCGCTATATTTACACAGATTTGTGTTCAGACAATATGCGAATCTTTACAGTTGACAGAAGTGCGTACTATGTTACTACGTGAGGCGAATTCTTCACGCCCATAGGTGAAGAATGGGGCCCCACACAAAGGAGAGTTCTTCTCCTTTTTTAATACATCTGCAGATCCAGCATTTTTGTTGCTGGAAAGTATTGTTCACACAGAAGTTGATGGGGCAGGAGTTGATCTCGTTATGAACGATTTTGAATTAATTTTTCTGTAGGTTAAGAGTAAATGTTAGTCACCGGCCTCAAAAGTTCGACGAAACTGAGGCGCGAGAGGAGGGAACAAGCCGCGCCCACTGTACACTCCGCAGAAAATGCAAGCAACGCACTGATTTGATGAGGGGAACTGCGGTATCTTTCTTTGGCGGGGAAGATCAAAGGGGCCGTGCGGTGTCGACTGGCGCCGAACCGTTTCCTAATAATTTTGTGTATGTGACTATCGCATGTTCTGAAATGCTTTTCTTGTATATTTTAAATACAAATACAATTCCACAAAACGATACAGTGATACAAATTAATTAATTGCTTTATTATAACATTCCTCTTTTACTACTAACTATGGTTGAACATTTTACCTTTTGTATGTTGAAAACAAAATTGTAGTTTTGGTAAAACAGACAGCTTTTCTTACATAAATCATTTATTGCTTTACATTTATTATTAGAATTAGTAACTAATTATCAGTTAGCTCCGAAGAAGCGAACAGCATGGTTCGCGAAGACAGTAATTATGAATTTTTACTCACGGCATAAACCGGTAACTATTTATCATCTAAATTTAAATGACTCTGGCCGTGAAAGCATTCGTACTCAGATACTTATTTAAATCCATTTAACGTTTTCTTTGTGCATCAATAATTTCGAATGTCTCGTTCGTACTTAGCAGAGATCGATACTTTCAGGTAAAACACACCTCATATAAAAATTCAAATTTTTATCGGCTGACGCAACTAGGTGTTAGTAAATATAATATTCCTATTTTAATTCTAGATACAGTTGGATACTGCATTTTGAAATTTTACTCAAAATTATTATTGCTATGTATAGACTTGGTAGTATACGTACTTCAATTTCAATTGTAGGTATGAGAAAAAATAGCGATTTCGATAAAACAGGCAGCTTTATGTATATGTATATTATATATTATATAGATACATGTTCAAAAATTTGACACCTTTATAAAAGTTTTTTGCCATATATGGTAATCCGGCACACTGACGCCTATAAGAGAGTATTGCCCAAATTAACTAGCGAAGTTAATTAGCGAAGAATTACACTACACGTATAATATCTACATATGCACTTACCGCAGGTACTCTCGCAAGTTATTGGTTTTCTTAGAATGCGGGCCACATAAAGGCAGCTGATTTTTTAATTTGCCCATATTTCTAGCGTCTGTTCTACGTCTGTTGCACAACAAGTAGAACTAAAGCCAACCATCTTACATAGATTGCGATTGCACTGAATACATTCCCAAGCGACAAGTGTTTGGTATTAATATTATTTTCTAAATCTAAATACCAATATATTTGAAATTCTATGACGAAAAATAAATGACTGATTAAAAATTAAATTACTTGTATTTCCTTAGTAATAATTTATTTAACTCCTATTAATTATTTAGTAGTTGTAACATTGTAAGTAGGTATTGCGGTTGTTGATTATTCTTCGTTCCGTGTGTCGTACGGGGACTGCACTATAAGCCCTCGCGGGAACATGCGCTCCTAATTTGTAACTCGCTCTTTGCTGTCTGCGTAGAGTCCATCAGGACGGCAAAAATTATTTCTCGTATTCGGTTTCTAGCCTATTTTGGTCGAAATTCAACAATTCATAATTCATAATTCATGGTAGTACAGGGTAAGCCTGCGAAATGTCAAACTCTTAGCTTAATTAGTAACTGAGCTACAGAAGGCGGAGAGTTGCAGGACCCTGTATACCTTTTTTTTTACTTAAAGCAGACAAATTTCATTGCCTCCTAATTTTAATAAACCATTCACATAAAAAAAAGTTAAAAGAAATTCTTGAATTTACTGAATATCATTGGAGATCTGAGTAATCGAAAATTTGTACCGTTTTTTTTTTTCACAGTGTATAAATAATTGGTTCTTTGTCCAATCCACAACGATTACACTTTTATTAATTTTATTTGTGTTTGTTTCAGAGAAATTCAGTCAATGGAGTCGGTGTCAGCCTACAATTTATTATAAGGAATCGGAGTCGAAGGTATGTTCTAAATTGTTACACAAAATTAGGTTATTTGTATTAAGTATTTATAAAACAAGTACATTTGATAGATAGACTACCAACAACTAATTTCCTATAAAATATCGCCTAAAAGCATACAGTACCACTTTCAACATCAAACTTTTGACACTACCTACTGTCATTAGAATAAAAATATCTGTCAAATCCTGGCTGACTAGTTTTATATTAATGCAGACACAACCGATCTTGATCAAATAGAATTTGCTCATGCAGCTAAACTATTAATCTTACCAGAAAATGTCATAGACATAAATTTTACAAAATTTCCTCTACTTTAATTTATTATTTAACTATTTTGACGAAATTACAGAAATGGCGGCTCATTTGCAAAGTCTTCAAAAATGTTCAGGGGACCCAAAAATATGCCGGGAACGTAGCTTGCGATTTGTTTTTCGTATTCGTATAATGACATTTCAGGTTAATAGAATTCATTCATCTTTATCAAACACAAACGCTACGCAGTTTACCTGAAAATAAAGCTGAATTTGTAAGAAATTAATTGCATCATCACAAGCTAGTGAAACAATCAAAAAGGTTGACAACACCACCACCGTTTAATGTTACAAATTACTATAATTAAAAGACGCAAATGCAGAATTATTATTTAAGTGTCTCGATTAAAAATGACGGTTTTGCTGGAATGTTGGTAAAATGCATATCTGTGGAAAAAATCAGTCAACAAACCTATTAACTATATATTATGAAGGTTCTTACTCCTTTCTTTTTATAAAATTCCTAAATTAGGTTATATTTCCGGTCAGTAACCTCATTAGTCTGGGAAAATTACGTAATTTATTTATTGTAAAAATCGGCGAAAATCTGGTAACTCGAAAGTTGTAGGTGTCATATGGCGCTGATCTAGAAAAATGCGGCGAAACTCAACTGTCAAAAGTGACAGTCAGCACTTCCTGTTTTATTAGAAAAGTTTCAAATTGATTATTTGCGACAATCGAGACTTTTATATTGGTGTGTTTAATTTATTTTATTTATAATATTAATATTTATAACAATTTATGTACATACTAATGCATGTTGGCATATAAATAATGTGGTACTTGTACCGAACATCGCTGGTATATTGAATCATATTCGAAACCGACATCTATCGGACGGTAGGCGCACTATACAAGTGTGAGGTTAGGTTATTGGCGTAGAGATGGCGCGCGCATACGCTGCTCACAGGTTGGCGCGGTTTGCTGGTTAAAAGGCTGACGAAGCGCTGTGGAAAGCATACTTACCTGGCGTAGGGGTTACCGTGATCAACAAGGCGGTTCCCCCGAGGTGAGGCCCTTCCATTGCACTACGGTTGGGCTGACCCTTGCGATTGCCCCTAATGCGGGCAACTCGGGCGCGTAATTTTTGGTAGTCGGGACTGCGTACGCGCTATCCCGGATTTATATAATACAAACAGAATTTTTCACATCTGCGAATCTGTCAGGCCAGCACGAGACAATGATGGTCTAAACCAGTGCTGCAAAAATTTATTTCCCGCCAGGCTTATATCCCCAAAATCACTTTATTCAGTTAAAAAATAAAAATTAATTCCGAAAAAATACTTAAAATCGCATTTTGGTTCTTATAAATGCTATTATTATTATTATTACACAACATTTCATGTGGTATATACAAATTTGCTGCACAGAAGTCCTGTTGAGTTGATAATTCCAGTTAGTGTCTACGTCAGCGTTTGTCAACCGGGGTTACGCGGAACCCTGGGGTTCCGCGAGATTTTGTCAGGGGTTCCGCGAAAAAAGAGCAACAATAGCTAGCGGTGGCGGTCGCCGGTTCATGGACAGTGTCATTTTTAGGTATTATTTTAGTATTGGATTATTATTTTGAAAATTGGATTAATGAACAATGTCAATCCATGAAGAATTTTGGTTTGGTGCCTTTCTAACACAAAAAAACACTGTTATTTCGACATTACATCCAACGGGCAACAACATTCTAGACAATTTTATTCATTAATTTCAAATGATAATAATACTTACAATTATCTGTTACATAAAAACAAAATAACCTGTAGAAACAACAACCTGGCAGAGTTATAGGTCAAAATCTAACTTTTTTTCAATATTTTTGTCTTTCCGAATGTGTAACAAAATAAACCTATAATCTGAATCTGCTGCTCATAATGGTACTTTAGGAAAAAAGCAGAGTTGTAGGCAGTGGATTTCAATATGATCTTATATCCCAGATAAGATTACTAACCTATCACCAGACAAGTTCTGAGCTTCTATGACAAAAATTATGTCGATACCATTCAGAGAAAATGAATAATAGATATCAATAACAGAGTGATCTGCAATTCTATGCTAAAATATATGCGGACAGGAAACTAAAGTGACTGCATTTAATTAAACAAAAAATAATTAAATTGATGTAGTAAGTACTAATTTTGACAAAGCAAAAAAATTAAATGTTCTCACATTTTTTATTTATAATTTGGTGCTTTTACATTAAATTTTCACTTAAGAGTTAATTACCTTGTATTAGTGCAGTTTTCAACATTGTGTATGTATGAACAAGCTTTTTCTTATTTAACAAACTTAATATAAAAAATATAAAAATCATTTGTTATTGATGAAATTAGTGTGTATTTTTTTTGCTCAGAACATAATTAACAATAACAACAATTTTAGTCAGAACCTAACTAAATCTGACTGAAATGTTTCATAAGGACTTATCTATTTTTCAATATCTTAAAAAATAACAAAAATGTATTAAAACAGTATTTTAAATGGCTTTAACTTCTTAAGGAATATTAGCTTGTTATCGATATATCCATATGAAACTCTTTACTCAGAATAAATGTTAATTTTTGTATTTTGACTAATGATATTTTTTTTTAAATTTTTTACTGGATTTATTTACTGAATTATTTGTATTTTTCGTTTTCGCATTGTCTGATTTGTTTTTTCCTTCCTTGGGTAATACTTGAAAGGTCTGCAACTTTTGAAGGAACTGAAAATAAACAAATACCTATAGAGAAAGATCTGCAATGTTACAGAAAATGCATGTAATAAACTCCCCAAAAAGCTTTAAAAGAAGAATAACATCGCTGGTTGTTGGATACCAGCTATATTCCTGTATTGTTTTTTACAGAATCACATATGTATTCCACATACATTTTGCTGTGAAATTACAACAGTACCACCGTAATTTTACAGGGCATTTTTTAAATTGCACAGTAAAAGTACTGCAAAATCCGGGAAAGAAAGCAAAATAAAAATAGCGCCAAATGCTTTTATTTCTTCTGTATTCGCTTACATTAAAACTGTCCAAGCAAAATGCTTAGAATCCGCAACCTAAATGTATGTAACAAAATTAAACAATCCTGTAATATATCAAATTTATATTAAATAGAAAACAAGCAAAAAAAATCCCCAGTCTGTGTAACAAATTCCCTAAATCTCTAAAGGGTACTGAAATTCCCCAGAATGGGAAAAAGTCCCCAGACCTGGCAACACTGTTTTAAACGTCGGCAATAATAACACACATCTGAAGATAAAATACATACATTTATTTCTTATATTTACATTTGCTATTTCTATAAATCCTTCTACAATCTATTATGGCAACAATATCGCGTGTAGGCTAAATATTATAGATTATCCTGTTTCCAAACGGTCACTAATAGTCAGTTTCCATTTGTGAATAGTCACTGTCTTCACCAGTGTAGTCTTTCCAATCCCCTGCATCTATTTTTGATTCATCGGAGCGGTCGGAGCTCATCATGTCATGATGATGGGGATGATGACGATGCCTATGGCACGAAAAACCAACGCAATGATGATGGCGATGATGATGTGGATTGAAATGGCGATGCCAAGGGTTGCAGCGATGGAGATGGTTGTATCCCAAAACAAACGTGTCGCCCAAAGTAACGCAAATTCCTATTAGGAGTATGGCCAGCTAAAAATACATATTAATTAATAAAGCAAAAAAGTTGGCTGAATTGAGGCTATAAAGTGCGTTTCTGTACTTACATAAAGATACTTCATGGTTGTTGAAAAACGTTTGAGACGAGTTATCTTTGAATTGCTGATATAACTAGCGTGTATTGATTTATATACAAATGCGGAATAGCTACGTATCATTACTAGATGCACTTTGTCCTAATCTGTGTTTACAAACATAGTTTTTTCTTCAATTATTTTGGCATATTGTTAAATATTTACGGTTTGTGTTGATTAATAGTTCAAGGTCACTAACATACAAAACAGTCGATCTATTTATTATTGTCATAAGTGGGATTAAATATAAATATAAAACCTGCTGTTAATTTGCTGAAGAAAATGGTTATGGAAGTAATACAAATTATTTTCGCATTCGGATTTGAAAATCCTCTTCTCCTCAGGCGGTAAATACTGGAGTTATGCAAGAAATGATTCTACGTTTTCAATTAAATAATGTGGGCCGATCCTTGCTGTACTGCAATGCAAGGCCAACCCGTGACAGGAGTGGAGCAAGCCCCTACCTCCCGTCAATTTCCAAAAATCAGTTTAATATACTGGCCCCGCATGCGGGGCGTATCAGATATTAAGCTGATAAGAACAGATACTACACTTTGATCTTAGCCATAGGCCGAGAAGCGATACCGAACCCACATTTTCCCAGGTACTTATACCAAACATTGCTGTAATATGGAATGAGAGTCCAAACCGACATCTATCGGACGGTAGGCGCACTATACAACTAGCCCGCGCAGTGCTAAATGCGCGGTCCTTCGAGCCGGATAACGTTGATTCAGCGCCCAACGTGGGGCGTCGCGTTTTCCTCCTTAAAAACATTAAACCGCTATTACCTCTTCGTGTAATCATTATCAAATAGTAAATATTTAAAAAAAATCATCCTATATTATCAATACAAACATTATCTTTTGCGATAATTGTAATACTATGGTATTATTGATCGCTGGCATGGCATATCTAGATGAATGTGTGCCAAGTTATGGTATGGTCGTAGAGATGGCGCGCGTGTACGCTCCTCACAAATTGGCACGGTTTGCTGGGTAAAAGGTTGACGAAACGCTGGGGAAAGCATACTTACCTGGCGTAGGGGTTACCGTGATCAACAAGGCGGTTCCCCCGAGGTGAGGCCCTTCCATTGCACTACGGTCGGGCTGACCCTTGCGATTGCCCCTAATGCGGGCAACTCGGGCGCGTAATTTTTGGTAGTCGGGACTGCGTACGCGCTATCCCGGATTTATTATAATACAAACACAAAAATTCCTATAACCAAAACCGAGATGATGGCACCTGATTGGCATGTCAATTAAATAACAAATTAGCTTCATTACTTTTTATTACCACCACACAAACACCATTTAACAACCAACAAACAAATTAAGTATTTTTAATATCAATTGATTTCTTATCATTTAAGTTAACCATTGGAATCTTCTCTGCGCTACCATCCATCTCCATAAACTCGTCTATGATTCCTCTGAGTGCTTCATTCTCCAGTATAGTCACGTGGTTGCCCTCCAAAACGTGGACCCTAACGTCCTTCTTACAGATAGACGATAAGTTATAATCCTCCTCGATGTCAATAACACCTTGTCTGGTAGGCTTAACCAAGGTGATGGTGGAGTTCAATGTGTCAACTTTAGGTTGGTACTTCCTCAAGGATTTTAGTCTATTAAGAGCAGCCTTGGCCATCTCAATCAAATAGTCTTCGCTGTGGTCCACCTTTGGTGATACTTTCATGACGTATCTAATTTTATCCTCGTATGTTTTCTGCTTCATGATGTCGAACTAAGTGGAGAGAAGAATATGAAGAGGTTACATGATCTGGGCGTGTTTTTTTTTGCTTACCTTATGCTTTAGTATTTCATCAAATGGCATGTATCTGGTCATCAGAATACACAGCAAAGAAGTCTGGAAGATATCTTCGTTTTCATCTGGGAAATATAGTTTGGTTAGTTTTATCATCAGATCAGGAGCACCGTCGATGAATAAAGCTTTTCCAGTTTTCCCAGAACGTTCCAATAATTGCATCAATTCAACGGCGACGACACAACCAAAGGAGTAAGCAATTATTGAAAATTCACCAGGGGTTGATTGAATAATCTAAAATGAAACTTATCAAGCCCAAGCGAAAATAGCTGAGCAAATGTTACCTCCACTAATGGTTGTGCTAATTCTTCTATGGTATCAGCCTGATTTCCTGCGCATAACTGAAGACAAGTGAATTTGAATTTCATGTGTTGAGCTATTGGTTCGAAGACGGCTGCCATGCCTTCAATGCCAGCAAGTCCAAATACGATTGGTGCGTTGGCATTGCAATCCACTGCTGTGTTAAGTTGAACAATTGGTATATTTGCAGCATCCTCGTCTGCTATATATCTGAAAATCAACTGGAGGTCTTCAGGAATTGTGTCTGTGTGTTCACCATCTTGTTGCTTTATTGCTGTCGCTTCACAAGTTTCGTGTGCCATGTCTCTCAATCTAGAAAGTATTTTGTAATTAAATGACCGATGTCTCTTCATGGTTGCCATCATTACTTTGCCAACGTCATATTCCTGATGTCCTGCGCATTTAAGAAGACTTCGTACTCCCTCTCCAACGTTTGTTTAACTTCCACTGCCATCATCGAGTCCATCCCTAATTCGGGGAAAGTTGCGTGCATACTCACCGCCTTCAAATTTGTAATCCCTATAATGTTTAGAACGGCATCGAAGATGTTATTAGCGCTTGATCCTGTTTTTTTCTCAGCAACGACCATGCTAGCAACGACAGTCTCATCTTGTCTTAAGAAAGTGTCCAACGTTTGAAGGCAACTCGAGATCCTTTGCTGAAGAGTACCTCCAATCACAAGTTCTTTGTGGTTCTCTTGCATCTCAGCAACCAAACCAACCTGCAATTCTGGGATAAGTATCCAAACAAATAGTGGGACCAAAAGTCAAACCTCCCCTACGGCGCCCCATTGTATGGCCAAAGCTGGATAACCATCCTCCTTCCTCAATTCGCAAATCCTTTCCATCACTGAATTGGCCATTCCATAATTGGTTTGACCAGCGTTACCTCTTCCACACGAAACGGACGAGAAGATCACAAAGTATCTACAATTTAACAATTAAGAAAATCATTGGGGCATATCGGAGGGTTTTAAACCTTAAATTTGGACACTCCGCTCTAGATATTGCATCTAAGTTCTTTGTGGCGATTGCCTTTGGTTCCAAAGAGATTCTGAACATCTCCTCGGTTTGGTTTTCGAATATTGCATCTTGAAGCACAACCGCCAAGTTGAAGATACCATCTACGGGGCCTAGAGCATTGGCGGCTTTGAGCAATTCCTCGCAGCCCTTCTCAGAAGCCACATCATCATTCCTGATGATGGTTGTAACGCCGTACGTCTTGAAGATGCTAAAAAAGAAACCGCGTATTTGTGCTTTTGGGATAAAAAGTGCTTACTTTAGTCTGAAGGCTTGGTATCCGTTCTTGACACCAGATCTGGAGGTTAGGACTAACTTCTTGGCTCCTCTAACGACCAGCCAATCAGCTAGCTCTAATCCAAATCCTCCTAAACCACCCAATATGATATATGAACAATCCGGCTTGCATGAAAATCTGTAAAAATGTGTTTTGTCATGTTAGCTTTTCTAAGGTATTGTACTGACGAATACCTAGGCAAGCCTTTGAATAGAGTTCGTGTAACCTGGTGTGGTACAGTGGTGTTCTCTTCTTCTCTTATTTTAATGAGAACCTTGCCCATGTGTTTCCCTGTGGCCATGTATCGGAAAGCTGCTTCAATCTCGTTATCTTTGAAAGTTGTTCTTACTAGCGGTTTCACAGCACCACTGCGTATACCTTCAGCAAGCTTTCTGGTTATAATACCTTTCACTTCTGAAAATTGTCATTGAAATTATTGCCGAAGAAACAATATAAAATCTCACTAACTGTTGGAACCAAGAAATAACTGGTCCAACATGATTCCATGGAAATTTGCTTGTTTTTTCAATAAGCTAACTGCAATATGATTATCGACGGCCATATCAAATTTTCCGATTTCCAGGAAGGTTCCCTTGGCAGCCAAACACCTAACTGACGCTTGGAGCTTTTCTTCTGCTAAGGAGTTCAGTACGAAGTCCACACCTTTACCGTTGGTGCACTTCATGACCATCTGTTCGAAAGAAGTGGACCTGGAGTCGCCTATATGATTTTCCTTGATTTGCGGAAAGTGTTTCTTGATGAATTCCTTCTTCTCTGGTGTGCCGACTGTTGTGAAGATGACGCAGCCGTAATGAGTGGCTATATTTATAGCTGCTTGGCCCACACCGCCAGTTCCTGAATGGATGAGGATGCTTTGACCTTTCTTCATAGCTCCTCTCTAAATTGATGATATGATTAATATTTCTGACTTAAATTTTATATTACATTAAGTACCATTAGTAGTGCATATAGAACTGTTCCATACACTACTGGAACGGTAGTAGCGTCTTCTAGAGACCATTGCTGTGGTACAGGCCATAGAAGATGTTTGTCAGCAATAATCATTGTCGAAAGAGCTCCGCTCACTACCATACCCATAACACGTCTTCCGCTGGAGTTGAAAAATCACGTAAAGAACCGTTTTATTCCCCTTGCGGAAACTAATGCACTTACCTTGAATCCTTTCCCGAAAATTCGAAGCCTTGCACGCAGTCTTGCAACAACCTATCTCTGGTTATGACGTCAGCTTGTATCTTACCGGTAGCTGTCATTACGTCACGGAAATTGAGCGCTGCATAGTAAATCTAAGAAAAATAGAATGTTATTACTTTCAAGCCTTGGCGAGAAGAAGACCAGTGTAGCCAGAACTTGAACTACTTACATCTACCAATTCTGATTCTGGTTCTACGGAACTGTATTTGTTTAAGGAGCCTTGTATCCATTTCAGGCTGGATAAATCGCCTCGTGTAGTAACATTGACATAGCAATGTTCGCTCTCTATCATTTGCATCTGTGGCAACAGAAGATGCCTGTAAGAACCCCATTGGCCATTCTTCCATACATTAATGGCAACGTTCTTGTCCAGTTGCTTTTTGTAGAATTCGTGGTTGATGGCAAATGGTGGAGCTTCGTCCATAAGAATGACCGTGGATATATTTGAACCGTTCTGTTCTCTTCTTAAGCAGTTCACCAAACCCAGTAAGCCCACGGCTTGTAAACTGTGGCAATACACCACTATCTTCTGGTTTGATTTAACCATGCCTTTTAATGGCTCTATCCAAGAGAGGTTCTCAAGTGAATCATTGATTTCAATTGGATGTTTTTCTGATGATAGTTTAGCTTCTTGTAGCAAAACTAAAGTTCCAGTTTGGATATCGACAGATGATATTATATTAATATTAGGTGGTGGGGATATCAGTGAGTTGGATTGTTGGTATGATATAATATACCCTGATGAATCTCGTGTAACTTTCAACGCAGTCTCAAGAAGCTATAAACAAAACAATGGTTGAGTTCTATAAATGACTTGCATAACCCAAAATATGAGATGGACAATAACAAGTATAAGGTAGAACTTACATCATTGTTATTTATAATGTCATTGGCTAAAACTAATAGGCATCCAGATTGAGTGCTCAATTGTTTATGTTCAACCTGAATACCAGACAAATCCAATTCTTTCTTTGATAGCACCGTTAATTCTGGTTGAATCAAAGGCAAATCTGCCAATGTCTGTTGAATCAATGGTAAAAACAGTTTGTCAGAATCCATTTCGACAGCTTTCACTTTGATCACATTGGAATTCTCTAGGATAATTTGTGCCAAAGATCTAACAGCATCCTGTTCAGAAAGTTGTGCTGTGTATGGAATAAATTTGTATGTTTCCAAAACTGGTTCGGCCGTCTTTCTTTTTGGGATGGAGCTTGCACCTAGTCCACGAATTTCTATACCACCACCACTGAAAACGTCAAAACATATAATGTACCTACCAACTGTATCATGATTTAACATGGAATTACTATATACTGGCATTACCTTATCAGAGATAGAGTACTTTGGCATGTTACAGGTATATCATTTTTATATAAAGTGGCGTATTTTATATGTCTTGGGCCATCGATAGTTAATTTTTGTATGCTTGTTGGCACGTACAGGTTTCTCGTATCTTCTTGTAATATCTGAACTTGAAGCATATTGTCCATGAAGGTTATCCAGTTGCCTGTCCAAGATATGGTTGCGTTTGTGCCACCGATGTCGCACCTTTTTATAGCTCTGAACTCGTTTCTGCAATGCATTTTGTCATAGAAAAAGTTAATCTTATACTGTCCACTCATTACGTATAATGATATCCTCTTAATTTTAATTCCTTGTACACGTCTTTTCCTTCCAGCGTGATTTCATCTTGGTCCACTATAGGAGAGGGCAAATCAGCAAATTTGGGGTTCGGTTGTGATTCATATACATTCCCGGTCACTAACATTATATTATTTTCAGTAACCTAATATAAACCAGAATAGAAAAAGTCGTTATTTATGGGGATATTGGGATAATTCAACAGCAACTTGATGAGAAACAAAGATGTTCTGGAGCGTGTCTTATGGTATATTATATGACGTTACTTACCTCAAATAAATTGTTTCCTAGGTGTATTGTTACTCTTAAGGTGAGAACCCCTTCGAGTGGAACATTGGCAGCTCTGACGAATTTGACGTTCTCAAAAGCAATACTCATTTGGGACATTAACTGTCCGATAATGATGGCGTAACTCTCCCAAACAAGTGTTAAGTATCCAGTAGCTGGGAAGAGGTTTCTTCCTAAAAATATAATTGAATAGTGTTTGATATCAATTTTGTAAACTTCTATACTACCATCTACAACATGTCCTGTTACAAAATTCCACTCTTCTGATTTAGCGAGTACATGTACAACTCTCTGTCCACTCTTCTTTTCTTCTTCGTTTTTATATAGGAACACTGCGCAGTTTTGCGTGTGGTCCCATTTCACCAAGGGTGACAACATTGGGGTGCCTCTACTAACAGGGAGGCAAATTTGAGGGTATAATTTGTCCAATTCCATATCAATGCCTTTAAGGTAGATCCTAAAAATATTCACTCAGTTGATATAATGATTTTTTAACCATTACTCGATATACCTTCCAAGGGAATCTAAGAAATTGTTAATCGCGTCATTCTGAAGTAAATCCAGAAGAACAACGTTGTTTTCTTTAGTCTGTTTTTTGGTGTTGCCAATTATCAAAGCCACTTCATCTGATGCAATGTAACTTTGACAATCTTCCAAAGAGATAGGTCTTAAAATGTTGTTGATTAGATAATCTATGGATCCCAATGGATGAAAAGCGTTGTGTGTGTTGCCAGTGTAAATAGGAATCCATCTATTTGGTTTATGTGCTCTTTTGGGTAGGATTTCGTTTAGTGCTTTCCGGTCAGAACCAATAGGATTTTTGTCCAACTCACTAGCTATGTAATAAGCAGATAAAATCACCTCTTCGAGGCTCAAGAAATTATCTAAATAACCACACAACAATTCCCCAAAACCTACTCCTATCGTCAAATCAACTTTCACGTTTAGTTCCTTTAGAACATATGCTATCGCCAATTGAACAGAGACAGTTCCAAGTACTTGATTGATGTAATTCTCTTTGTTGGAGCTCATCAATATTGATAATACGTTCAGGGACAGTTTTTGGTGTAACACATCTTGAATCCTGCAAAACCAATGATGTGGAGTGACAATGGAGAATATACGGTATGTCTCGATAGTGCAATATCGGAAAATTGTGTTTCTATAAGACAGCTTGTATATTGCGTTACCTCTGGATGGCTGCAGCGAAAATTGGAATAGCCATCAAGTCCTTTCCCAGACGGAACCACCTATCATCGAAATTTTGAAACACCAAGCATAATTTTGTTTGGAGTGAAGTATGTTTGATTATCACTCTTGTGATTTCTTTCTCTTTTGAGATTATAGCGTAACCTCTGAACAATTGGTTTGGGATCAATTTCCTGGAATATATTATTAATTGCAGGTATTTGGGGAAGTATTTATTTGGTATGACGATTGATTTTTGTGGATTGTACCGAAGAACCTTACCGATATACTTGATGGATCAGCTTGATAAATTCAGCATCCAAATTCCTGCTAGTGACATCATTAATTATGTTTTCTATAGCAAACTTGGTCCTTCCACTGATGCATATCAATCTTGGTAGGTTGTCTTTTGGCTCACCATTGTTTGTCTTCACTTTTTGGTTCCACTTAAGTAAGACGTGTCCGTTTGCCCCGCCAAAACCAAAACCGTTGACGGCTTTGACGTTGAAATTTGAGTATTTGAGGAACTGCTATTAGAAAATTGTTGATACATACCTACTAATCCTTTGTTATCGGGCCATGGTGTTTTTTCTGTGACGACGATCAATCTACCTTTCTCCAAACCTTCCACACCTTGCCGTGGTTCCTTATAATTAATATTTGGTGGTATAAAGCCACTCTCCATGCCAATGAGCACTTTAACAATCGAACAAAGTCCGGATGCTGGTTCGTTGTGTCCAATGTTGGATTTTACAGCACCGATGAGAAGAGGTCTATCCCTTCCAGTGCAAAATATGCTATCTAATGTGTTTAATTCTTCGGGATCTCCAACTTGAGTTCCTAAAGCGCAAACAAGGTTTAAACATATCCTTTGAAAATGTATGTAGTTGGATGTCTAACCTGTGCCATGAGCTTCAACGAACGTCAAGCTTGTAGGATCGATCTTCACTTCATCGTAGAAATCCTTCATTAATATCTTCTGCATTTCCGAGGAAGGAAAAGTGATACCTTGCTGTTTGTATCCATCGCAATTGGTTTTTGAGTGGACGATCTAAGCGAACAAGACCCGCTTGTAAATTATTTATAATAAATAGCTAAAGAAAAATATGGCAACACGTTGGAGCGTCCCCTATGACTCCTATGAGCCGGTAGCGGAACTAACACCATTTGGAACTTTGCTTATCCGTTTGTTTAAACTTCAAATTAATGATTAAGTAGAGGCATGAAAGGTTAAGTGATTGTTTTAAGCAGTCTTGATGAGTACCTAACGTTTTAGCCTTAAAATGAAATACCTCAGCATAAATTCGGTTGGCATCCTTGGATTTTTCGAGGACGATGGCCACAATGGCTTCAGAACGCGCGTAACCGTTGCCAGCATTATCGAAGCACTTACAGGAACCATCGGGACTTAAGACACCTAATCTAAAAGAAGATAATAAGTTAAAATTAATAAATCTTTCAATCAACTTGTAATTGTATACCTTGCAAATTGCAGAGATATAATTGGTTGAAGGCATAGATGTGTCCCGCAAACAATAGCTTTCTCGCATAGTCCTTCTTTCAGATGTTTGTAAGCGTGATCCAGGGCCAACATTGAGCTACTACAAGCTGTATCGTTAAGGAAGGCAGGCCCATTGAGCTTGTAGAAGTAGCTAATACGTTTAGCGAGCATAGATCTTTGAGCCCTGCGTGAAAAAAGGAAAAAAAGGAAATATATTGTAACGATGATGACAGGGACATACTACATAATTCTCTTAGGCGTACGCCGTGTTGTACAAAATGCCCGGGCTTACCTAATTAATTATGGATTACAGTACACTCTCCTATAACGCGGTTCCTACAACACAAAATACTACAAACGCACTAAAAATGTTGCGATTACGTCTGCATATAACGCGATTCTCGTACAACGCGCATGCGTTAAAATTTGCGATCCTCAAATTCCTAATATTAAACTAAAGTAATATTAAACCGCGTTGTAGAAGAGTCTACTGTATTATTAAATTAAGTGTTACCCAATGATTGCATCGCCATTCTCAGCCAGATCTGTATAAAAAGCATTTTTTTCGGTTTCTGAAAAGCACGATCCGACAAATACTCCTGTGTTGGTATTCTCAAGGTCATACGGATGGTAACCAGCGTCTACCATTGCTTCGTACACTTTCTCCAGGAGCATACGTATCATTGGATCCATTTTCTCACCCTGCAGCTTTGGTATTCCTAGAAAAGAAGTGTCAAAGTACGCTTTAGGATTGCTCTTAATGTTGCTGTCTCCGATTTGAATGAATGATTTTGATAGACAAAGAAAGAGAGCGTTTGCTGTTAAATTAAGTTTAGTATTTAGCTGTAGATGTTTGCGGATCAGTGCTTAACACGAGGCATTACCGAAAAATCCCATGTCAAATTTGTCGATGTCGTTCAGCTTTCCGGTTCGCTGCGGAACCTCTGGATGAATTGGCTTCCATCTTCTGTGATCTCCAGTTACGAGATCCACCTTGTTGAAGAGGTTATCCCGGAAGTGGTATACGTCGTCTGAATCTGGAAACTTCCCAGCCATACCTGTGCATAGATAGATACTGTACTCGATCAAATAATAGTTTGAATAGTAAATTAAAATGTCCAGCTGTTTTCTTGTCGTTGATATCAACAAAAGTTATGACCTCAAATTTCTAAACTGAGCCTCATTGACGTCGAAATAGTAAGAAAACAATCTTCTTTTAAATATCTTAGTAATTGGGGAAGAACTAATTCAACTGGAAGAACTAATTCTAGTTCTTCCAGTTGAGATAATGAAAGAACCTTGTCATGACCACTTCCCACAGTTTATAGCTGGCTAGTGCAACATAAACATAAACCTAAACACAATGCTGGGTTCTTTTCATAAATGCTTAACTCGGAATTCAAAGGAAATGTGGTTCTATGTTTGTTCGGATTCTCGACTATGTATGATTTCGAGTAAGAAGACGATTAACAATGTCGACGATATACAATAAAATTCTTACGTGTGCAAACTAGCGCGTCAAAGTTTGGAAAATTGAATATAAATATTGCCAGTGTGTACTCGTCCTCCCATGCGCTTGAATAACACTTGAGTGACGACCTCCACTTGTACTTAAGGCGGTTTGTACAATTTTTGCCTTGCAAGCCATCGACGAGGCGACGAAAGTTCAGAATGAGATAGAGCTATACAAACTAAACAGCCGACGTGCAGCACACTAAATATTACACGTCAGCTTCGAAATGTAAATAGGATAGCTGGGCGTTTCTTAACTCACTAACAATAAAGTGGGGGACATTAGTTTGTGCAACTACCGAGGTGGACGCATAGCGATCTCAGTCAGCGTGGTACATACGCGATAATACGTTTCTTACGAATTACGCAATCTTTACTTATGCCATGAACGAAATTAATCATATAAAATAAATGATTGATACCAATTATGGATACCTAATATTTTTATCTAGTTATTTTGACGTCGAATAACTGTTGAACTACTTTGATTTGATTATTTTTTCGGTACATAGTGAGAATGGCACTCATGAAGATTGTCATTTGCTCTTTTATTTTTTTTTTAATTTCAAAATCTGTGTGCCGATGGTAACAGTGGAAATGAAAAGTAACAGAATAAAGGCGTTTTGTCTTCTTTTATAGCACCTACCCGGTCTATAAACATTATGTCGTTGTCGGTATTCGTATTTCCCAGTGACATACATTTTTTGCGTGTTAGGAAAGTAGGTACGCATATAGACGTAAAACCCATATTGTTTGTGTCACAGTTTCGGCGCTACGAATGACGAAAAGTCATTCCATTCTTTGTTGCTTTTAGAATCGTCGGTCTCCTTTTGTCGGATTCCTTATATCGACAAGCCAAGACAAACCTATTTATCAATTTTTGACAAATTGAGTATAGTATTGACTATACATATTTGTATATTATATGTATTTATTATTGCTATTTCATATTTGCGTGGTGACAGAGATTATATTTTTGGTCATATAAATCGGTGAGGATTGAATTTTGTGAACTCATCCTAATAAACGTTTAGGGTGATGTGTGGTATTTATCTTGAATAATCTGGAGCAATTAATTTGTGAAATAAAAATGCGAGGCAAATTTCCGAAATCAAATCGAACCAGTTTGAATAAAACTAAAAAAACAGTTTGAATAACTAAAAAGAACAGTTTGAATCAGTTTGAATAAAACTACATTCCATATTTTACGTTTTTCCTATTATTTAACCTTCACATTAAATATGGATCAGGTGGAAATTTTCATCAATCGAATTCAATCGAAGCACTGTTTAAAAATAAACTTTTTTAAATAGGGGATAAAATTTCATTTACAAATTTATGAGAAGAATTTAAAATGTACATAATTTTTGATGAGGTTTTTTAATTGTTACTTACGTGCATGTCGAATGCCCCTATTCACAATTATTTCTATTCACATTCTTTTTATTGGTGAATTACGATATTTAGAAGAACCAATTGGTCAAAAATTATGTTGTAAAACGTCATAGATAATAAAACACTATAACTGTCGAAATATCGAAGTCCGCTAATACAATATCAGGTGCATTTTAATTATTTAACACAAACTTATCAATATCTAAAAAGACAATTGAAGATATGAATAGCGAACCCCAGTCTGCAATGATAAAGAGTGTTTACTTGACAAAAATGAGTCAAAGCAAAAAAAATTAAATAAAAATTATATGATTCCATTTAAAATAACGAAGTTGATACCAACTTCCTGTAGACCGGAAGTGAGAGTCAATTCCAGAGTAGTTTAATTAAAAAGTTCGGATCGAGTAGACCCCGATTCCAGAAATTCAAACATGGAAATAGTGGTACATCAAAAAATTCTACTGGAACAGTTCCGTGAGACATTCTGTATGTAAGAGATTATAATTTATGAAAATAAAGACATCCTTTTCAAATTTTGAGGTAGTAATTATAACTACTATATACTCAACACCTTGTGGGCTTTCCAAAAATGTATCGTTTAATGAAATCGGTTAAAAAAACTTTTATAGGTACCTTTTATAAAATAATTCAAATCAGGAGAACCCGTCAAGAGAGGCGAACTAAATGTCGGAAGTGTTGTTTGTTCCTACGAGACATACGGCGCCCACTTTTTCATCGTCTACCTACTGCGTAGTAGTCAGCGGCATCGGTAAGCAAACCTTTTCCTCGCCGAAATATGTATAACACCAAGGTACGATTTCTATTTATATAAAACCGCCACAACAATGTGGATTGTGGGTGTCTCCAGCCAAATAGGGGCGGTCCTAGTTAGTACACCGGAATAGATGGCAGCACTTTACCACTGCTGATTTGTAACAAAACATGCCTGTTTTTCGTACATAATTTCTCGTGACTGTGTGCAATTAACGTCTGAATATTTTTTTTACCGATGGAGAAAAGACTGGTCTAGATACTGACATGGGGTTTTGATCAGAACTCGCTTCCATTTTGCCGCTATAAATTAGACAAAATAGGTGACTTTTACCGTGTCTTTTTCTATATGAATTGATTAAAAATATTTTTTTTTGCTCTTGATAGCACCTGGAATATCTCCGTATCACCGCGGTCTCCATATCTATACTATATCCAAATTTCACGATCATATGTCACAGCGTTCACGGGACGTTTGAGTTAAAAAAATGCACTAATTTTTAGCGCTGTACAAGCCGCCTTAACTTGCCCTGAGGAAGCTTTGTTTATGACTTCATAGAGGAATTACCCCAGACTGACCAGCGAACTGTGGTTCATTTGAGTTTTGAAGGTGTCTTTGTACAAAGAACTAAAATTTAAAATTCATTCTTAATTTCTAAGACAAAGCCAAAGGTGGAAACCGAAACATTTTGTAAACATTTTGTAAAAAAGAAAACGAGATGGCCGGAGAAATAGTTTTGTTGGGTTTTGCAATAATACTTTGATTTTCTTTGTGTCCCTGAGTCCCTCTTTATCAATATCATACATCATCTTGATTGAGCTTGATTTGATCAAAATGAAAGACGCAATGAATGGTTTCCTTAAATATGTTGTTAAAAATGTTGTTAAAATGTTGTTCTTTATTAGAACTGCGGTATAGTCATTTAGCCGGAATATGCACTTATTCTAAAAATATAGTTCTTAAGAGGAATCACTAGAGGTAGTAGCGTACTGCAAAACAACACTACATAAAACCAAACATCCTGAGCTTAATTGTGTGTTAATAATCACGTGTAATACATTAAATTATAGATAAAGGTGTATTACACCGGGTACGAATGCCACTTTTTTTCATTTGCGTTGTTGTTTTGTTTTTTACCCTTGCTAAAGAAGCCAATAATTGGTAATTTTTGTTATTTTTTTTTCCACATCCGAACCAAACATCAAAAAAGCAATGTTACAACATTTTGTATTGAGCCTTCATGAACTTGTGTAAAAAAAAATGACAACAAAATATGAATGTTGTAATGATTTAACCGTTGGTTTTTTGAACATGTGCATGAGACGAGAATAACATATTTTATAGTCGTACGGTGCAGCCATCTGATGGATAAACACCACATCATTTTCTTCGACCAATCAAATTCAAACGGTACAGTCTGAAGCAGCAGCATGAATACGTAGCCAGGGGAATCACAAATATTGAGCAATTTCGGCCTAAGAAAAATATTGATCGCATGTTTACACGGGAGGTGTAGCGGCGCCGCGCCCGGCAAACGAAAGCCATACGAAAAATAAATTTTACCGTGCTGGTGCTACGTTGATAGCAACGACTCGCTTATAAATTAGGACAGCATGTTCTTGCGGAAGTGTATGTGATCAACATGAATTGTTGAATTTCGACCAAAATAGGCTAGAAACCGAATACGAGAAATAATTTATTGCCGTCCTGATGGACTCTACGCAGACAGCAAAGAGCGAGTTATAAATTAGGAGCGCATGTTCCCGCGAGCGTTTATAGTGCAGTCCCCGTACGACACACGGAACGTAGAATAATCAACAACCGCAATACCTACTCACAATGTTACAACTACTAAATAATTAATAAGAGTTAAATAAATTATTACTAAGGAAATACAAGTAATTTAATTTCTAATCAGTCATTTATTTTTCGTCATAGAATTTCAAATATATTGGTATTTAGATTTAGAAAATAATATTAATACCAAACACTTGTCGCTTGGCAATGCATTCAGGGCAATCGCAATCTATGTAGGATGGTTGGCTTTAGTTCTAGTTGTTGTACAACAGACGTAGAACAGACGCTAGAAATATGGGCAAATTAAAAAATCAGCTGCCTTTATGTGGCCCGCGTTCTAAGAAAACTACTAACTTGCGAGAGTACCTGCGGTAAGTGTATATGTAGATATTATACGTGTAGTGTAATTCTTCGCTAATTAACTTCGCTAGTTAATTTGGGCAATACTCACTTATAGGCGTAAGCGTGCCGGATTACCATATATGGCAAAAAACTTGTATAAAGGTGTAAAATATTTGAACATGTATCTATATAATATATAATAAATGACTTATACATATACATAAAACTGCCTGTTTTATCGAAATCGCTATTTTTTCTCATACCTACAATTGAAATTGAAGTACGTATACTACCAAGTCTATACATAGCAATAATAATTTTGAGTAAAATTTCAAAATGCAGTATCCAACTGTATCTAGAATTAAAATAGGAATATTTTATTTACTAACACCTACTTGCGTCAGCCGATAAAAATTTGAATTTTTATGTGAGGTGTGTTTTACCTGAAAGTATCGATCTCTGCTAAGGACGAACGAGACATTCGAGATTATTGATGCACAAAGAAAACGTTAAATGGATTTAAATAAGTATCTGAGTACGAATGCTTTCACGGCCAGTCATTTAAATTTAGATGATAAATAGTTAGTGGTTTGTGCCGTGATTAAAAATTCATAATTACTGTCTTCGCAAACCATGCTGTTCGCTTCTTCGGAGCTAACTGATAATTAGTTACTAATTCTAATAATAAATGTAAAGCAATAAATGATTTATGTAAGAAAAGCTGTCTGTTTTACCAAAACTACAATTTTTTTCAACATACAAAAGGTAAAATGTTCAACCATAGTTAGTAGTAAAATAGGAATGTTATAATAAAGCAATTAATGAATTTGTATCACTGTATTGTTTTGCGGAATTGTATTTGTATTTAAAATATACAAGAAAAGCATTTCAGAACATGCGATAGTCACATACACAAAATTATTAGGAAACGGTTCGGCGCCAGTCGACAACGCACGGCCCCTTTGATCTTCGCCGCCAAAGAACAATACCGCTGTTCCCCTCATCTAATCAGTGCGTTGCTTGCATTTTCTGCGGAGTGTACAGTGGGCGCGGCTTGTTCCCTCCTCTCGCGCCTCTGTTTCGTCGAACTTTTGAGGCCGGTGGCTAACATTTACTCTTAAGGAAGCGCTTTAAAAGATTTATTTTGGATAATACCTGTGATGACTATTTCTTCGCCTGGTTTCGGTTTTTTGTAGCTTGATCGGCCATCGTCTTTCTTCTTTGGTTCAAGTTGGACTGCTTTGATAATACTCTGGATACCCATCGCTCTGCACTAAACTTTATCACTCAAACAGCCAACCATTATTTCTTTGATTTATATAGATGAAGCAGTTATGCAAAAGGTCAAATGCATTTTGATCGAAATGGTGGAATAGAATAGAATTATTTAACTCAGTAGTTTATGCGTTGACACCGGAATCCTTACAATATCTAATTTTCACCATATTATGCGATTATCATGCATAAAATGCATATAGATACCTGTTTAATATTTGATAAACTATCATTGAATTAAAATTTCATACTTTTGCTGTGAATATAAAACAAAATTGACGGTCTGGAAACAATGAGAACTTGCGACACTATTGTCTGTAAAAAAATAGAATATAAAACTTCATTACGTTTTATTAACATCACACAACCACCACTTAACAACTAACAAACAATTTAAATATTTTTGATGCCAATGGATGTATCATCATTTAGACTAACGAGTGGAATCTTCTCTGCGCTACTATCTATCTCCATAAACTCGTCTATGATTCCTCTGAGTGCTTCATTCTCCAGTATAGTCACGTGATTGCCCTCCAAAACGTGGACCTTAACGTCCTTCTTACAGATAGACGATAAGTTATAATCCTCTTCGATCTCAACAACACCTTGTCTGGTAGGCTTAACCAAGGTGATGGTGGAGTTCAATGTATCAACTTTAGGTTGGTACTTCCTCAAGGATTTTAGTCTATTAAGAGCAGCCTTGGCCATCTCAATCAAATAGTCTTCGCTGTGGTCCACCTTTGGTGATACTTTCATGACGTATCTAATTTTATCCTCGTATGTTTTCTGCTTCATGATGTCGAACTAAGTGGAGAGAAGAATATGAAGAGGTTACATGATCTGGGCGTGTTTTTTTCGCTTACCTTATGCTTTAGTATTTCATCAAATGGCATGTATCTGGTCATCAGAATACACAGCAAAGAAGTCTGGAAGATATCTTCGTTTTCATCTGGGAAATATAGTTTGGTTAGTTTTATCATCAGATCAGGAGCACCGTCGATGAATAAAGCTTTTCCAGTTTTCCCAGAACGTTCCAATAATTGCATCAATTCAACGGCGACGACACAACCAAAAGAGTAAGCAATTATTGAAAATTCACCAGGGGTTGATTGAATAATCTGTAATGAAACTTATCAAGCCCAAGCGAAAATAGCTGAGCAAATGTTACCTCCACTAATGGTTGTGCTAATGCTTCTATGGTATCAGCTTGACTTCCTGCGCATAACTGAAGACACGTGAATTTGAATCTCATGTGTTGAGCTATTGGTTCGAAGACAGCTGCCATGCCTTCAATGCCAGCAAGTCCAAATACGATTGGTGCGTTGGCATTGCAACCCACTGCTGTGTTAAGTTGAACAATGGGTATATTTGCAGAATGCTCGTCTGCTACGTATCTGATAATCAACTGAGCGTCTTCAGGAAGTGTGTTCATTTCTCCGTCTTGTTGCTTTATTGCTGTTGATTCACCAGTTTCGTTTGCCATGTCTTTCAATCTAATAATTATTTTGGTGTTAAATGATCGGTCTCCTTCCATGGTTGTCATAATTACTTTGCCAAGGTCATATTCCTTATGTCCTGCGCATTTAAGAATACTTCATACTCCCTCTCCAACGTTTGTTTAACCTCCACTGCCATCATCGAGTCCATCCCTAATTCGGGAAAAGTTGCGTGCATACTCACCGCCTTCAAATTTGTAATCCCCATAATGTTTAGAACGGCATCGAAGATATTATTAGCGCTTGATCCGCTTTTTTTCTCAGCAACGACCATGCTGGCAACGATAGTCTCATCTTGTCTTAAGAAAGTGTCCAAAGTTTGAAGGCAACTCGAGATCCTTTGCTGGAGAGTACCTCCAATAACCAGTTCTTTGTGGTTCTCTTGCATCTCAGCAACTAAACCAACCTGCAATTCTGAGATAAGTATCTAGAAAAATAGTGGGAGCAAAAGTCCAACCTCCCCTACGGCGCCCCATTGTATGGCCAAAGCTGGATAACCATCCTCCTTCCTCAATTCGCAAATCCTTTCCATCACTGAATTGGCCATTCCATAATTGGTTTGACCAGCATTACCTCTTCCACAAGAAACGGACGAGAAGATCACAAAGTATCTGCAATTTAACAATTAAGAAAATCATTGGGCATATCGGAGGGTTTTAAACCTTAAATTTGGACACACCGCTCTAGATATTGTATCTAAGTTCTTCGTGGCGATTGCCTTTGGTGCCAAAGAGATTCTGAACGTCTCCTCGGTTTGGTTTTCGAATATTGCATCTTGAAGCACAACCGCCAAGTTGAAGATACCATCTACGTGGCCTAGAGCATTAGCGGCTTTAAGCAATTCCTCGCAGCCCTTCTCAGAAGCCACATCATCACTCCTGATGATGGTTGTAACGCCGTACGTCTTGAAGATGCTAAAACAGAATTCCTGGATTTTTATTTTTGGGATAAAAAGTGCTTACTTTAGTCTGAAAGCTTGGTATCCGTTCTTGACACCAGATCTGGAGGTTAGGACTAACTTCTTGGCTCCTCTAATGACCAGCCAATCAGCTAGCTCTAATCCAAATCCTCCTAAACCACCCAATATGACATATGAACAATCCGGCTTGCATGAGAATCTGTAAAAATTTGTTTTGTCATGTTAGCTTTTCTAAGGTATTGTATTGACGAATACCTAGGCAATCCTTTGAATAGAGTTCGTGGAACCTGGTGTGGTACAGTGGTGTTCTCTTCTTTTCTTATTTTAATGAGAACCTTGCCCATGTGTTTCCCTGTGGCCATGTATCGGAAAGCTGCTTCGATCTCGTTATCTTTAAAAGTTGTTCTCACTAGCGGTTTCACAGCACCACTGCGTATACCTTCAGCAAGCTCTCTGGCTATAATACCTTTCATCTCTGAAAATGATCATTGAAATTATTGGATACAAAGAAATATAAACTTCACTAACTGTTGGAACCAACAAATAACCGGTCCAACATAATTCCTTGGAAATTCGCTTGTTTTTTCAATAAGCTAACCGCAATATGGTTATCACTAGCCAAATCAAATTTTCCGATTTCGAGAAAGGTTCCCTTTGCAGCTAAACACCTAACTGACGCTTGGAGCTTTTCTTCTGCTAAGGAGTTCAGTACGAAGTCCACGCCTTTACCGTTGGTGCACTTCATGACCATCTGTTCGAAAGAAGTAGACCTTGAGTCACCTATATGGTCTTCCCTGATTTGCGGAAAGTGTTTCTTGATGAAATCCTTCTTCTCTGGTGTGCCGACTGTTGTGAAGATGACGCAGCCGTAATGAGTGGCTATATTTATAGCTGCTTGACCTACACCGCCGGTCCCTGAATGGATGAGAATGCTTTGACCTCTCTTCATGCCTCCTCTCTAAATTCGTAATATGATTAATGGTTCTGATTTAAATTTTAGTTATATTACCATAAGCAATGCATATATAACTGTTCCATAAACCACTGGGACCGTGGTAGCGTCCTCTAGAGACCAGTGTTGTGGGACTGGCCATAGAAGATCTTTGTCTGCTATAATCATGGTCGACAGGGCCCCGCTTGCTACCATACCCATAATACGTCTTCCGCTGGAGTTGAAAAATCACGTAAAGAATTGTTTTGTTGCTCTTGCGGGAACTGATCTCCTTACCTTGTATCCCTTCCTGAAAATTCGATGCCCTGTACACATTCTTGCAGGACCCTATCTCTGGTTATGACATCAGCTTGTATCTTACCGGTAGCTGTCATCACGTCACGGAAATTGATCGCTGCATAATAAATCTAAGAAAAAAGAATGCATTAAAACTTTTCGACAAGAAGATCAATGTACCCAGAACTGCAACTACTTACATCTACCAATTCTGATTCTGGTTCTACGGAATTTTTTTTGCTTATGGAGCCTTCTATCCATTTCAGGCTGGATAGATCGCCTCTTGTAGTGACATTGACATAGCAATGTTCGCTCTCTACCATTTGCATCTGTGGCAACAGAAGATGCCTGTAAGAACCCCATTGGCCATTCTTCCATACATTAATGGCAACGTTCTTGTCCAGTTGCTTCTTGTAGAATTCGTGGTTGATGGCGAATGGCGGAGCTTCGTCCATTAGAATGACCGTGGATATATTTGAACCATTCTGTTCTCTTCTTAAACAGTTCACCAAGCCCAGTAAGCCCTCAGGTTGTAAACTGTGGCAATACATCACTATCTTCTGGTTTGATTTAACCATGCCTTTTAATGGCTCTATCCATGACAGGTTCTTAAGTGAATCACTGATCTCAATTGGGTGTTTTTCTGATGATAGTTTAGCTTCTTGTAGCAAAACTAAAGTTCCAGTTTGTATATCGATGGATGATATTATATTAATATTAGGTGGTGGGGACATCAGTGAGTTGGATTGTTGGTATGATATGACATACCCCGATGAATCTCGTGTAACTTTCAACGCAGTCTCAAGAAGCTATAAACAAAACAATGATCGAGTTCCATCAACTAGTTGCATAAGTCAAAATATGAGATATACAATAACAAGTATAAAGTAGAACTTACATCATTGTTATTTAGAATATCAGTGGCTAGAACTAATAAGCATCCAGATTGAGTGCTCAATTGTTTATCTTCAACCTGAATACCAGGCAAATCCAATTCTTTCTTTGATAGCACCGTTAATTCTGGTTGAATCAAAGGCAAATCTGCCAATGTCTGTTGAATCAATGGTAAAAACAGTTTGTCAGAATCCATTTCGACAGCCTTCACTTTGATAACATTGGAATTCTCTAGGATAATTTGTGCCAAACATCTGACAGCATCCTGTTCAGAAAGTTGTGCTGTGTATGGAATAAATTTGTAAGTTTCCAAAACTGGTTCGGCCGTCTTTCTTTTTGGGATGGAGCTTGCACCTAGTCCACGAATTTCTATACCACCACCACTGAAAGTGTCAAAATATATAATGTACTAAATGTATGCTGATTTACCATGGAATTTCTCTATACTGGCATTACCTTATCAGAGATAGAGTACTTTGGCATGTTACAGGTATATCATTTTTATATAAAGTGGCATATTTTATATGTCTTGGGCCATCGATAGTTAATTTTTGTATGCTTGTTGGCACATAAAGGTTTCTCGTATCTTCTTGTAATATCTGAACTTGAAGCATATTGTCCATGAAGGTTATCCAACTGCCTGTCCAAGATATGGTTGCGTTTGTGCCACCAATGTTGCACCTTTTTATAGCTCTGAACTGGTTTCTGCAATGTAGTTTGTCATAGAAAAAGTTAATCTAATACTGTGCACTCATTACGTGTATTGATATCCTCTTAATTTTAATTCTTTGTACACGTCTTTTGCTTCCAGCGTGATTTCATCTTGGTCCACTATAGGAGAGGGCAAATCAGCAAATTTAGGGTTCGGTTGTAATTCATATAAATTTCCACTCACTAACATGGTGTGATTTTCAGAAACCTAATCAAAACAAGGGAAGGCTTGGTCAAATCCAATTCGATATTTTTAAATGTGTATAATGGTATGTTATGTGAGGTTACTAACCTCAAAGTAATTGTTTCCTAGGTGTATTGTTACTCTTAAGGTGAGGAACCCTTCGAGTGGAACATTGGCAGCTCTGAGGAATGTGACGTTCTCAAAAGCAATACTCATTTGGGACATTAACTGGCCGATAATGATGGCGTAACTCTCCCAAACAAGTGTTAAGTATCCAGTAGCTGGGAAGAGGTTTCTTCCTAAAAATATAATTGAATAGTGTTTGATATCAATTTTGTAAACTATACTACCATCTACAACATGTCCTGTTACAAAATTCCACTCTTCTGATTTAGCGACTACATGTACAACTCTCTGTCCACTCTTCTTTTCTTCTTCGTTTTTATATAGGAACACTGCGCAGTTGTGCGTGTGGTCCCATTTCACCAAGGGTGACAACATTGGGGTGCCTCTACTAACAGGGAGGCAAATTTGAGGGTATAATTTGTCCAATTCCATATCAATGCCTTTCAGGTAGATCCTAAAAATATTCACTCAGTTGAAATAATGATTTTTTAACCAATATTCGATATACCTTCCAAGGGAATCTAAGAAATTGTTAATCGCGTCATTCTGAAGTAAATCCAGAAGAACAACATTGTTTTCTTTAGTCTGTTGTTTGGTGTTGCCAATTATCAAAGCCACTTCATCTGCTGCAATGTACTTTTGACATTCTTCCATAGGTATAGGTCTTAAGATGTTGATGATTAGATAATCTATGGATCCCAACGGATGAAACGCGTTGTGTATGTTGCCAGTGTAAACAGGAATCCACCTATTCGGTTTATGTACTGTTTTGGGTAGGATTTCGTTTAGTGCTTTCCGGTCAGAACCAATAGAATTGTTGTCTAATTCACTAGCTATATAATAAGCAGACAAAATCACCTCTTCGAGGCTCAAGAAATTATCTAAATAACCACACAACAATTCCCCAAAACCTACTCCTATCGTCAAATCAACTTTCACGTTTAGTTCCTTTAGAACGTATGCTATAGCCAATTGAACAGAGACAGTTCCAAGTACTTGATTGATGTAATTCTCTTTGTTGGAGCTCATCAATATTGATGATATGTTCCGGGACAGTTTTTGGTGTAACACATCTTGAATCCTGCAAAACCAATGATGTGGAATGACAATGGAGAATATACGGTATGTCCCAATAGTGCAATATCGGAAAATTGTGTTTTTATAAGACAGCCTGTATATTGCGTTACCTTTGGAAGGCTCCAGAGAAAATTGGAATAGCCATCAAGTCCTTTCCCAGACGGAACCACCTATCATCGAAATTTGTAAAGACCAAGCACAATTTTGTTTGGAGTGAAGTAAGTTTGATGATCTCTCTTGTGATTTCTCTCTCTTTGGAGATTATGGCGTAACCTCTGAACAACTGGTTGGGGATAAATTTCCTGGAATATATTATTAACTGCAGGTATTTGGGGAAGTATTTATTTGGTATGACGATTGATTTTTGTGGATTGTAACGAAGAAGCTTACCGATATACTTGATGGATCAGCTTGACAAATTCAGCATCCAATTTCCTGCTGGTGACATCATTAATTATGTTTTCTATAGCAAACTTGGTCCTTCCACTGATGGATATCAATCTTGGTAGGTTGTCTTTTGGTTCACCATTGTTTGTCTTCACTTTTTGGTTCCACTTAAGTAAGACGTGTCCGTTTGCCCCGCCAAAACCAAAACCGTTGACGGCTTTGACGTTGAAATTTGAGTATTTGAGGAACTGCTATTAGAAAATTGTTGATACATACCTACTAATCCTTTGTTATCGGGCCATGGTGTTTTTTCTGTGACGACTATCAATCTACCTCTCTCCAAACCATCCACACCTTGCCGTGGTTCCTTATAATTAATATTTGGTGGTATAAAGCCACTCTCCATGCCAATGAGCACTTTAACAATCGAACAAAGTCCGGATGCTGGTTCGTTGTGTCCAATGTTGGATTTTACAGCACCGATGAGGAGAGGTCTATCCCTTCCAGTACAAAATATGCTATCTAAGGTGTTTAATTCTTCAGGATCTCCAACTGGTGTTCCTAAAGTGCAACAACAAATTCAACAAGGCCGTTAAACATTTATTTAGTTAGATGTCTAACCTGTGCCATGAGCTTCAACATACGTCAATGTTGTAGGATCGATCTTCACTTCATCGTAGAATTCCTTCAGTAACACCTGCTGCATTTCAGAGGAAGGAAAAGTGATACCTTGCTCTTTGTATCCGTCGCAATTGGTTTTTGAGTGGACGATCTAAACGAACAAGACCATTATTTGTAATAAATAGTCTGTTGTAGAAAAATATGATAACACGTTTGAGCGTCCCCTATGAGCCGGTAGCGGAACTAACACCATTTGGAGGTTTTGTTATTAGTGGCTCTGCTTGTTTTAATGATTAATTAGATGCATGACAGGTTAAGTGGTTGTTTTGAGCAGTGTCGATTAGTAACGTTTTGGCCTTAAAATCAAATACCTCAGCATAAATTCGGTTGGCACCCTTGTATTTTTCGAGTATGATGGCCACAATGGCTTCAGAACGCGCGTAACCGTTGCTAGCATTGTCGAAGGACTTACAGGAACCATCAGGACTTAAGACACCTAACCTAAAAGAAGATAATAAGTTAAAATGAATTAATCTTTTATCAACTTGTAACTGTATACCTTGCAAATTGAAGCGATACAAATGGTTGAAGGCATAGATTTGTCCCGCAAACAATAGCTTTCTCGCACAGTCCTTCTCTCAGATGTTTGTAAGCTTGGTCCAGGGCAAACATTGAACTACTACAAGCTGTATCGGCATAGATGGCGGGCCCATTTAGTTTGTAGAAGTAGCTAATCCGTTTAGCGAGCATAGATCTTTGAGTCCTGCGTGAAAAAAATGGAAAAATATTGTAACGGTGATGACAGGAACATATACATAATACGGTATTTGACTGTATTAAAAATATGGCTTATATTATAGTCATCCTAATAGATTACAGTTTAAGAAAACTATTTGTTATTACTTTTCAAAAAAAAAAATGCTTTATTTTTATTAAAAACCAAAATTAAAATTGAATTTTATTCACGTCCTACCACGTGATTGAAAACGCTCTGTAATTGGCTCAGTCTCCAGTGACGTCATTCGTTAGTACGCTTAGAGCGCGTTCGGTTTGTCAGGGTAGGGTATAGGCTGAAACAGATAGGAAATGGCGCTATCGTGCCGTTGTAGTAAGGTAGCACCGCCGACGGTATATGGAGTAGATACGAAAGGACCGAACAGAATGACGGTTACCGCGATGCAACAGTAATGCCGCCGACTGCCAAGGCGAAGTAGAAGTGCATGGTGGTAGATCGGACCGCACAGAATGGAGGTAACGAATCGCAACGCAATAGAAAAGTTGAAACTATTTCAACTTTTCGGTAGGATTGAGGTAACGTTTAAACGCTTTTGAGCGTTCTTAAAAGATTGTTATAATATTATGAACAGATAAAATGATTAATAAATATTTTAATTTTATACTTAGTTTGCAATTGATAATAATTTGTTGTTGTTGATAGTGCTATTGTTTGAAAATAATTCGTTGTTGATAATGTTGTTTATAGATCGTCCTAATAATTTATAATACTCTTATTGAATTATAAGTTAAAAATTAAATTATTAAATGACTTTTATGTCCAATTCAGAAATAGTAATTTTGTAAAAAATGGATACAAAGTTTACCCAAGCAACACCAAGCAATATATTGCATGTTTGCTGCATTATGATAATTCAGAAAACGAGAAAGAAATACCTTGGATGTTACATTTTCGATACTATGGACCGCATCATTCTTTGATCTCTGTACAGTACACACTGCACTTGTCTAGACATTGCTTTTGATCAAACACATTTAATAAATAAAATAAACAAAATAAATAAAAATAAAATACCTTTATTAACCAATGTTCCAAAATTGTACAACAAAAAATGCAAAACAAAATAAAAAATTAGGTTGTTTACGATCCTCATCAAGATTGATCGAGTAACATAATGACAGAAGTTGCACCGATCTCTAATGAATTGCAGCGGATCACCCGCAGGTTCCTACAAACCCACAAACCAGTGACGAGAGTTATAACATTACAAATTTAAACGGTCAAGCAGTGGGACGGCACAGCCTCTGTTAAATATGGTTCGATCAACATTGAATTTTCACTATAAATGCTAAACTTGATTTTTCTTAAAAATCTTCTATCTACTTTCTTGATCTTCAAATGGTCGATAAATCACCTACAATAGTTGATGCTCATCGTGCGCTATAGTTGTCGAAGAACGATCACTTGATACGCAGAAGCAGGAACATTTTTTCGTTATACGTAATACATCTAAAAAGATAATGTATTAATGTAACGATAAAGAAAGTTAGAACGTTATTTTGGCAATACCTACTTGTTGAGAAATTTTACGCAAGGATTTGAGGAATTCACTCTTCAATATCATTAACAACTTCCGTTGAAACGATAGGTTTATGTAGTACTTAGTCTCAAATCGTTCGAATACTCCATCATGTACGTTGTCCAAAATACGTCATAATCTACAACAATTGTATTGTTGCACAATTGTAGAGACTAACTTTGTGGTCATCTGGCTGGACTACGGGTGAATGACAATGTGGCACTGCGATAATGCGCTATCAAAATAATGAACTATTGTTTGGGAGTCAAAATCACCTAAAATGTTTATATATTGCATACACATAACCTCAAATTAAATAACTTACCGTTAATATATTTACAAATCAATATAGAGCAATAAAAAGACTACTTTTTAATACATAATAGGTACGAATAAATAATATCACTCCTCGAAAACTCGTAGAACCATTTCGTTGACTGTTGTAAACAAACATATCTGCGACCATGTGTCACAGGGCAGGCATGCGCACTTTTAGTCAATCGCCGTTGCTCAACGTTACGGAAAAGTAGAATAGCGCCGACCATTGCTGCAGCATTGCGGTTTGCTACCTTCGTTCTGTGTGCTTCGATCTACTTAGCCGTACTTCTACTTTTGCTTGACAGATGGCAGCATTACTGTAACTTCACGGTAGCATCGCGTTACCTCTATCTGTTTCCACCTTTATTAGGGTAGAGCAATGCTCAGATAAGCTGGGTCGGCTGTCTCTCTCTTAAGGCCGCTATGTGTGGGCACGACCGATCAAGTTGAGTCTGCTTGACGTGCAGTTAATAGTATATTACATTACAAGAGCAGTAACTAGCATATTACGTACGAGTGGAAATTTAACATACGAGCCGCGAAGCGGCGAGTTTTGTTATTTTCCACGAGTATGTAATATGCGTTACAGCTCGAGTATTGTACATAATTTTACCTACGACCGACAATTTCAATAAATTGTATCAAAAATGACAAACACATACAGGTAAGAATATTTGACGGTTAACCAATCAATGTATTCGCGCGACATCTATTGCAACTACGGAGAACTTTGTCTGAAGTGTCGATCGAAAATTTCAGTACAAATTCAACATAAATTATCACGTGCAAGTAATAATATGTTACAGCTCGAGTATTGCACTTACTTACGACCGAAAATTTCAATAAATATAAATTGTATCAAAAATTACAAATAAATAATCAAAATATTCGCGCGACATCTGTCATTATGACATTAGGTCGTGCGTTAAAAACACAAACGCACAGCCAAAGGCACACGTATGTTATAAGCGATATACGAGCTAAGTAGTCCGTGACGTAAGGGACATTTACACATACGGTCGTAGGTAATAGTATATTACATTACAAGAGCTGTAACTAGCATATTACGTACGAGTGGAAATTTAACATACGAGCCGCGAAGCGGCGAGTTTTGTTATTTTCCACGAGTATGTAATATGCGTGACAGCTCGAGTATTGTACATAATTTTACCTACGACGGACAATTTCAATAAATTGTATCAAAAATGACAAACAAATACAGGTAAGAATATTTGACGGTTAACCAATCAATGTATTCGCGCGACATCTATTGCAACTACGGAGAACTTTGTCTGAGTGTCGATCAAAAATTCCAGTACAAATTCAACATAAATTATCACGTGCTAGTAATAATATGTTACAGCTCGAGTATTGCACTTACTTACGACCGAAAATTTCAATAAATATAAATTGTATCAGAAATGACAAATAAATAATCAAAATATTCGCGCGACATCTGTCATTATGACATTAGGTCGTGCGTTAAAAACACAAACGCACACCCAAAGGCACACGTATGTTATAAGCGATATACGAGCTATGTAGTCCGTGACGTAAGGGACATTTACACATACGGTCGTAGGTAATAGTATATTACATTACAAGAGCTGTAACTAGCATATTACGTACGAGTGGAAATTTAACATACGAGCCGCGAAGCGGCGAGTTTTGTTATTTTCCACGAGTATGTAATATGCGTGACAGCTCGAGTATTGTACATAATTTTACCTACGACGGACAATTTCAATAAATTGTATCAAAAATGACAAACAAATACAGGTAAGAATATTTGACGGTTAACCAATCAATGTATTCGCGCGACATCTATTGCAACTACGGAGAACTTTGTCTGAGTGTCGATCAAAAATTCCAGTACAAATTCAACATAAATTATCACGTGCTAGTAATAATATGTTACAGCTCGAGTATTGCACTTACTTACGACCGAAAATTTCAATAAATATAAATTGTATCAGAAATGACAAATAAATAATCAAAATATTCGCGCGACATCTGTCATTATGACATTAGGTCGTGCGTTAAAAACACAAACGCACACCCAAAGGCACACGTATGTTATAAGCGATATACGAGCTATGTAGTCCGTGACGTAAGGGACATTTACACATACGGTCGTAGGTAAACATTTTTAACTTTGCAGTACGACGCGGTCGCTCGTATGCCCATATTGGACCGTGTGTGTCTCTCTGCGACTAAATTGTACAGCGGCGCAGTATGAGCAGATACTAGTACAATACATGGGTGGGGGTTTGTTGTGTTCAGGCTTGCCAATTTAGTAGAATTTCTACTAAATCTGATAGAATGAAACATTGATCTGGTGGCCAAATTTTGAGTCTAGTAGATAGTGGAAAATCTGGTAGATTGACATATCTTTTTAGTAGTGTTCTGTTCTGTACCTATATTAGTTTAAGTTATACTTAGCTTATACCAATACTAATATAAGTACATAACATTACTCCTTAACAAATGTGGCTAGGGTTACCAAATCAGTAGATTTTTCACTAGATCGGTGTATCGATTAGAGATGTTTAGTGAAAATCTAGTGTCATAAGTCATAACTCAATAATGTTCTATTCTATACAATCTTTAATATTTTTATAAAACATATTTTATTTTATACTAGGAATCTACATTATACCGCATTGTAGGATATGCATAGGTGATTATAATGTTGGTAGATTTAGTAGAATTTCTGTAGAGCTAGTTGAGAAAACTAGACTTTAGTCGCTAGTGGAATTTTTAACAGAGAGCCGTGTCGATTGTCGTTAAATTTATTGGATAAGATTATATAAGGTTAGTCAAAATTATCGGAACACCTAAATAATTCTCCAACCGTAATAAAATTACAAAAAAATCAAACCAAAGTTCCTTGGGTTTAAACAATCTCGCGTTTAAATATACTTTTAATATTTTTTTTTATATATTTTTACTTTATCATACGCCGTATGTAAAGTATTGTAATCATGCCAAAAAAAATTTTTGAGATTTTAGCGGAAATATGTCTTTTTGGGTCCCCTGAACATTTTTGACCAAGGTACAAAAAAATGTCTGTGTGTGTGTATGTGTGTGTGTGTGTGTGTATGTGTGTGTGTGTGTGTGTGTGTGTACCCGTTTTTGTGGCGACGATTCCGGAGAAACTACTAAAGGTATTGGGACAAAACTTCATATTTAGAAGTTTCATAACCAAACTTGAGCTGAAAAGCTTTCTGTTGAAAAGGGGTCCAAAGGAACTGGTGGTTTACTCTTAGCATTTTTCGAAGATTTTGTAAATGAGCCGCTATTTGTGTAATGTCGTCAAAATAGTTAAATAATAAATTAAAGGAGAGGAAATTTTCTATAATTTATGTATATGACATTTTTCGGTAGAATTTATAGTTTAGCTGCATGAGCAAATTCTATTTCATCGAGATCGGTCGTACTGCTTTAAAACTAGTAGCCAGGATATGTCAGATTTTTTGATTCTAATGACAGTAGCTAGCGTCAAACGCTAATGTTTTGAAAATACTACTGTCAATATAGGCTGCGTTCGGATATTGAACACCGTTACACTTTTTACACCCACTAACACGTAAGTGTCATTTGGACGGTGTACCCGGTGTCAACGGAGTACAACATCCGAACGCAGCTTTAATCGAGATATCTGTCTAGTTCTACTAGTTTTATTTTAATGCAGACATAGCCGATCTCGATCAAATAGAATCTCATGCAGCTACACTATTAATTTTATATATAGTATGATGAAGTCATGTGCCTGGCCACATCAGATTTTTTTATTTGTAGATGATCGAGCTATCATAATTAACATATTGATGTTGGTTGTTGGAAATTGGAAATATATGCGACGCGGCAAGCGACTCACAATAATCATTTTGTTAATCATCACTCACCACCGACCTGTGTGTTTTGTAGTTAAATTATATTTACTTTGTAAAAGACCTAATAATATGTTTAGTTAATCGATTACTATCTATTGAGGCAACGGCCATCTCGCATGTCTTTTTCTACCTTATTTAAACATGGACCCGGAGTCGGAGTCGGTACATTTTTTCCGACTCCGACTCCACGACTCCGACTCCACAGCCCTGGTTTTAAGAAATATATGGGGTCGTATGAGTGAAAAAAGTATTGAGTTTTACTTCAGCAAAAGCATATTGACCATATTTGTCTCTGCTTCAATAACAAATCAGCTTCTGTCATACATTAGAGTCCTTCGATGTTGAGCCTTTTCAGGAAGTCAGTAATTGTTCGAGGAGTGTTGTGTCAGCTCTGCTGGTTCAATGATGGCGACTCCCAAGCGGTTTTGTCTTGTGCGCATTAGAGGTACCAAATACAAAAAAAATTACTTTGGCATCACAATTTTGACTAATTATTAACAGGATTTATAGAGCTGTCTAGAAATTCTTATCATACTTTTTTTGAGACGTCACATATGAATTAAAAACAAAAATTATTTTTACAACATAATCTTGAAAGATTTTGATTCTAATTTCTTGTTCCAAAATTCTATAATCTCCATTATCTCTAATTCATGAAAAAGGAAACGTGCCGCAAAAGAAAACATAAATAACCTAATAATTAGTATACAGAAATAGATATATAAAGCAAGATTAAACTGAAAGACTATGTCTAGATAGTTAATAAAATTCCGGGGACTTATTAACCCCTTGATTGCTACGCCACTGATCATGCATAACACACGAAAAAAGCGAAAAAAATGCAACCACAACGAAAAATCATGATCCACAACAAAAATCATGATCTACAAAGTTTTATGGCTCGCTGGACAACCGAGCATCTACCTAAATGCGTCGATCGATGCAAGCAATCGATGGTTTTCAACGCTAGCTGTCGATACGTGGTCAATACAAACAAACGTGTTGCTACCCCAGTCCGCTGTGGCATTCGTTCAGATCCTTCGCACATCCCCGTCAAAAATCCTCAAAATCTCCGCCAAACCTATCAAAAATAATCACCAACCCTTCCCACTACCCATTACACCCATCACCCCAACCAAAAACCCTTACATCAATCCACAATCTCAACCAGAAAATCAGTTTATTCGCTCGACAAGCGACAGTTCCAAATTCCGACAACAGATGCCGCTGCCATCGGCCAGCTAGCATCTGACAGTACAAAAATTTTTCCACGGCGTCACTACGTGTTTTCGGCTTGTAACTTTTCTGTTCATTTATTCGCGTATAATCGTTTGAGATGCCGTAAAAAGTGTTGTAAGGTGTTTATTGACTACCGGGCGACGTTTTGCGCGTCTTATATCAGGGAAATCGGTGAGTGATTCTTTGTAATTTGTGATTAAAAGTTTCAAAGTCAAGGTCATTTTCGGTTCCTGTCTGGTTCGGGTTTTGGCCGCTTGCGCGGAGTTGTGTGAGAGAGAACACGTTCGATGTGGGTACAGGTGGGGAGCGTTCTTGTATTTTATAGGTTATTGATGTGTTTGAGATTGTTTTTGTGGTTAGGAATTGTTATTAACAGAGGGATATGGTATGAAATGTCGTGCTGTTACGGTCTTTATATGGAAATCTTCTGGTTTCATTCATTTTTAATATCGAAAATGTCGAATATCACGAAATATTGAGTTTGATTTTTTATTTTAGGTCGGAATTTGAGAATCCTGTTGCGTTTTAGTTTGAACAATCAACTGGAAAACAGGAAAACAATCTCTATATTGATTATCTTTATCTTTTAAAGCGTTTTGATATTGTACTTTTAAGCTTTTTTATCTAGAAATAGAAGATAACATGAAGTATTGAGTACGGTTGTTAATTTCAGGTTAGAAGTGCATTGACTCTGAAGAGAATATGGATGCCTGGTGAAAAAGGGAATCCCTGGAGAGAGTTGGGACGCCTGAGGGGATTTTGAAATAAACAACGCACTCAAAAACTGGTAAGCTTGGTGCTTGATTTTTATCTTTGTGCATCTTTCCGACGTTTGATATTGTGGAAATTGGGTCTACACACAGAAAAGTGGTCTCTTCAACGATCATATGATCTCACTTGATCATATGAATTAGTTGTGGGTAACTTTAACCAAAATATCCTTTTTTTTCGTTAATTTTGACGTGCTAATTTCGAATATGGCCATAAAAATAAGTAATTTTGAATTTAAAAAATATAAAACCGGTTTTTGGTACAAATGTTGGTGTTGGTAATTATGAAATGAAACAACTTTCTTACAAAATCCTATACTACTATATGCTCTATGTCATAAATTAGTAACAATTGACTATTTTCATAAAAATGTATATTTTAACTTGACTTTTTTTTTTCACTGCTCACATATTTTTGCCCCATTTTAAAACAATACAATAACCTTCTTCTCGACGGTCAACATTTCTACACAGGCCATTAAACACAAAAACAACACGATATACCCGATTAAGCCCTCAAAAGCGGAGCTACGTTATTAATGTGTGTGTGTGTATGTGTGTACCCGTTTCTTGTGGCGACGATTCCGGAGAAACTACTAAAGGTATCGGGACGAAACTTCATATTTAGAAGTTTCATAACCAAACTTAGAGCTGAAAAGCTTTCTGTTGAAAAGGGTCCAAAGGAACTGGAGGTTTAGTCTTAGCATTTTTAAAAGATTTTGCAAATAAGCCGCCATTTCTGGAATTTCGTCGAAATAGTTAAGTAATAAATTAAAGATGAGGAAATTCTGAATAATTTATAAATATGAAATTTTTTGATACAATCAATAGTTTAGCTGTATGAGCAAATTCTATTTTATCGAGATCGGTCGTACTACATTAAAACTAGTGGCCAGGATATGTCAGAAATTTTGATTCTAATGACAGTAATGACACTAATGACAGCGCTAATGTTTTGACAATAACGTCTGTCAATATAAGCTGCGTTCGGATATTGTATTATACTTTTTACACCCAATAACACGTAAGTGTCATTTGGACGGTGTACCCGGTATCAACGGAGTACAATATCCAAACGCAGCTTTAATCGACATATCTGTCTAGTTCTACTAGTTTTATTTTAATGCAGACATGGCCGATCTCGATCAAATAGAATCTCATGCAGATAAACTATTAATTTTATACATAGTATGATAAAGTCATGTGCCTGGCCACATCAGATTTTTTTATTCTAAGATTAATTCTAAGATTCTTTTGTAGGAAAATATTCCTAATTTGAAGTTCAGTTTTGATTAATTGATTATAACTCAAAGATTATGCGTTAAAAAATGATTCCGACAAAATATATTCTTAGACTAATCTTAGTATAATAAAAGAAAATATACACGGTGTTTTATTAGAAAAACGAAAGGTTACCAAGTTTCTATAATAAAATAAACACCCTATATGTTAATAATTTATTTGGACGATAACTTGTTTAACACAAAAAAAGCTTTTGTTTAAACAAAATTTTAGAATTTTTTTCATCTTCAACACAAACTGTAGCTGCAGCTAACAATAAATCTTCTTAGCTGTCCGCCATTTTCCTACACCCTGTCATGGCAGAGACTGCCGGGTTGGATCGTGTGTGTGCCGCTAAACGTATACTGCGAAGTTGTACAACGCCGCAGTACAATTTTGTCGTAGTCCGTCTATTATGCAGCGCGCCACTCTCGCCGTACAATACCGGGTTATCCGAACGCGCTGTTATGCTTCTCCCGTTTGAATTTAATAGCACTAAAGTGCCATGTAAGCATAACTTTGTAGGTTAGGATAGCCCTAACCTTAAGCTGTCAGATCAGATAATACCTGGTTCGAAAATACGATAGATAAATTACTCTAGTCAGTTTTACTTATGTCGAAGTAATCTTCACAACAAAAAACACTTGTATTGGCCACTATTTATTTCATTTGGATTTCTACGAGCCAACCACTTTCTTCGCAGTTTCAAATCTTGCGGAACAGCTACAAATATATATCCGGAGTTTTTCTTGACGTATTTCTGCATTGTGGATTTATACACCATTTATAACAAATTTTGATGTAGAAATTGTGAAAACAACACATCATACAACACAATTACCAAACGGCGACGATGCCGATGCTGACAGACCATTTGGGCCGATTTGACATCTACTATCGGGTGACGTCACACAACAAAAAGTATCGTTTTGGCGGGACTTTTTGTGGTTCAATTTTTAACGCTGATTTTTATGAATAATTGAGGACATAATTACGAAAAATAATGCACTTACAATGTAGAGTGAAGGAATAAACACACTAAGATGGTTTTCCAATAATAGTCAAATACCCTATTCTCTTAGGTACTACCACAAGGAATTTAAGTAACGCCGTGTTGTACAAATGCCCGGGCTTATCTAATTAGTTATGGAGTATTATTAAATTAATTCTTACCCAATGAATGCATCGCCATTCTCAGCCAGGTCTGTATAAAAAACATTTTTTTCGGTTTCTGAAAAGCACGATCCGACAAATACTCCTGTGTTGGTATTCTCAAGGTCAAACGGATGGTAACCAGCGTCTACCATTGCTTCGTACACTTTCTCCAGGACCATACGTATCATTGGATCCATATTGTCACTCTGCAGCTTTGTTATTCCTAGAAAAGAAGTGTCAAAGTACGTTTTAGGATTGCTCTTAATGTTGCTGTCTCCGATTTGAATGAATGATTTTGATAGACAAAGAAAGAGAGCGTTTACTGATAAACCGAGTTTAGTATTTAGCTGTAGATGTTTGCGGATCAGTGCTCAACACGAGGCATTACCGAAAAATCCCATGTCAAATTTGTCGATGTCGTTCAGCTTTCCAGATCGTTGTGGAACCTCTGGATGAATTGGTTTCCATCTTCTGTAATCTCCGGATACGAGATCCACCTTGTTGAATAGGTTATCCCGGAAGTGGTATACGTCGTCTGAATCTGGAAACTTCCCAGCCATACCTGGGCATAAATTGATACTGTTAAGTACAATAGGGTATTTGACTATATTAAAAACACGGCTTGTATTATAGTCATCCTAATAGATTAAAGTTTAAGAAAACTATTTGTTATTACTTTAAAAAAATGCTTTATTTCTATTAAAAACCAAAATTAAATGTGAATTTTATTCACGTCCTACCACGTGATTGAAAACGCTCTGTAACTGGCTCAGTCTCCAGTGACGTCATTCGTTAGTACGCTTAAAGCGGGTTCGGTTTGTCAGGGTAGGGTATGGGGAGAGCAATGCTCAGATAACCTGGGTCGGCTGTCCCTTTCTTATATGCAGATAAAAGAATTTAATAGCACTAAAGTGCCATGTAAGCATAACTTTGTAGGTTAGGATAGCCCTAACCTTAAGCTGTCAGATCAGATACCAGGTTCGAAAATACAATAGATAACTTATTCTAGTCAGTTTTACTTATGTCGAAGTAATCTTCACAACAAAAAACACTTGTGTTGGCCGCTATTTATTTCATTTGGATTTCTACGAGCCAACCACTTTCTTCGCAGTTTCAAATCTTGCGGAACAGCTACAAATAATTTATCCGGAGTTTTTCTTGACGTATCTCTGCGTTGTGGATTTATACACCATTTATAACCCATTTTTCTGTAGAAATTCTGAAAACAACACATTATACAACACAATTACCAAACGGCGACGATGCCGATGCTGACAGACCATATGTGCCGATTTGACATCTACTATCGGGTGGCGTCACACAACAGAAAGCTGATTTTTATGAATTATTGAGGAAATAATTACGAAAAATAATGCATTTACAATGTAGAGTGAAGGAATAAACACACTAAGATGGTTTTCCAATAATAGTAAAATACCCTATTGTTAATTTTAAATAGTAAATTAAAATGTCCAACTGTTGTTTTTTGTCGTATTGCTCTTTCTAAACTGAACCTTAATGAGTGCCAAAAATAGTAATACAGGGCATACACAGGACAATTAAATTCATTTATTTTGGATACCTGTGATGACTATTTCTTCGCCTGGTTTCGGTTTCTTGTAACTTGATCGACCATCGTCTTTCTTCTTTGGTTCAAGTTGAAAACTTTGGACAATACTCTGGATACCCATCATTCTGCGCTAAACTTTATCACTCAAACAGTCAACTAATTTTAGTTTGATTTATATAGGTGAAGCAGTTATGCGAAAGGTCAAATGCATTTTGATCGGAATTGTGGAATAGAATAGAATTATTTAACTTAGTAATTAATGTGTTGACACCGGAACCCTTTACAATGTCTAATTTTCTCTATATTATGCGATTAATTAACCTCATACATATCTATACCTACTTAATATTTTATAAACAATTATTGAAGGAAAATTTCAAACTTTTGCTGTGAATATACTTATAGATTTTATGCGCCTACACACCATGGCGTGTATTAAAAAACGACGGTCTGGAACATGGGCGTATCCAGGGGGGGGGGCAAGGGGGCAGCTGTCTACTTAAGATCTACCTGTTATCTTTAAAATGTGCCGCGATCGACATGTTGTCATAGGCGTAGCACTCCCGCGAGCTATGGGTAGTAGATACGCAAAATATATGTTAAAAACTATTTTTTTTTTATTTTTTACATCACCTATTAAGTTTTCGATATAAAGGCATAAAGAAAATAAATTTCCTGACTCATCTTTTCATATTTGCAGAGTTCTTTATAAAAATGCACAGTATGGCTTAAAATTTGATTTTTGCGAAATTTTTTTTGCCAGGAAAATTAACATGGACGATTTTTAGACTTATTTTCTAAAAATGTTAGACTTTTGTTAATCTATCAATAGATCATGGGAGTTCATCTCGTACTGAAACAACTTGTTTATCTACCTACGTTGTTTATCTAAGAGTAATATTAACATATTTTATTGGGTTTGAGCTGAAAGGATACCCCTTTGCTAATATTTTTATCTTGTCGAGTTGGAAGGTTAGTCCTTTGCGAATATTTGTTTATCTTGTCGATCTAAAGGTCAGCTCTTTATTCAAATATTAATTTATTTTGTTTGGCTGAAAGGTTAGCCCTTTTCTAAAATTTATTTATTTTGTTGAGCTGGAAGGTTAGCTTTTTGCGAATACATATTTGTATCAGCCCTTCACTGGCGTGGTAGGTAATTTATTTTGTTGGGCTGAAAGCTTAGCCCTTTGCTAATATCTGAATGGTTTTGAGCTGAATGGTTAGCCCTTTGCTAATATTTGTTTATCTTTTTGAATATAGCTGTCCCTGTGATAATATTTGTTTAATTTTTGAGATGAAATATGAGCCCTTTGCTAATATTTGTTTATCGTGTTGTAATGAAAGGTAGGCCCTTTGCTAATATTTGTTTATCTTGTTAAACTGAATGATTTGTCCTTTGCTTATTTATTTATGTTCATGAGCTGAAAGGATGACCCCTTGCGAATATTTGTTTATTTTGTTTGGCTGAAAGGTTATAGCTTAACATGCTAATATATGCAGCTGAGCTGAAAGGTGGTTTGTTTTTTGCAATTATTTGACTATGTTTTGAGTTAAACATTTTAGCGTTTTGAACGCAAAGGGAAATGAAATACGTGTTGTCAACTTGATTATTGTTGAATGAGTAACACCTTTGAATTTCGGCAAATTATGAATTGTCGAATGGAAGTTTGAATGAGTTACTGAGACCAAGTTTATCATTGAGGACAATAGTTCTGGAGACTGGTTTTGAGAGTAAAGCTATAGTCAGGATTGGCCGTGTTAGGAATTATTTTATTTGTTGGATTAATTCAGATATTGGGCCAATGATAGAAGATTATAAACACGCTTATTTGTAAATACATGAGTAACTAGTGGACCTGTAGACCGCCTATTGGGTAGATCAGTGAATTGGTACATTGCACAAGTTTATATAAAGCTGTTTCTATGGATTCATATATACAACCAAAAAAATTGGCTCAACTAAAAAGAAAATTGTCTTGCGCAAGTAAAAGAAAATATAATTTGTGCAATAAATTTGATTTTCTTTTTATTGTTGCTTTTTCTTTTCAAATTGAATAATTTTAAGAATAAGTATGGTGTGAAATAATAGTATAAAAATATATTATTAAAATATATTAACAAATTTAGCTTATTTTTATAATCAATGCGAATTACGACGACAAATCTAACAATTGTTTTTTTAAGTGACAAACATGATCTCAATGAAAATGTAAAACTTAGACACCGTGTGGAAGACCTAGATTGCTTTCAATTGGGCAAAATGTGGGTGTATTAGATATTATAGGCAAGATATCTCGAACATGAAATTTATAATTTAATATCCCAAAAGAAGCTGAATTTTTACCATAATTAGGAAAAATGTTGAAAATGAATAACAATTGATTGTTTAAACAATAGGAAGAAATTTTTTAATGGATAATATCACTCTAAGATAGTAATTTGCCATTTCAAACTCAAAAAACACTATTCATGTGGATTTTCGAGAAAAACTAATTATTTAAATAAATAGAATTTGTTTAAGCAAATGGAAATTAACTGACAAATGTTTATAAACATTCCACTTGACTTATAGTAATGGTTTCAATGAGAAACAAGAGACTAAAATGATTAAATTTTCTAAAGAATTAATAAAAATTTAAAAAAACATTTATTTGTGGGTAGGTTGGGGGCGTCAAATCCATATGTATAGTAGGTCAAATTCTTCCTTTGAAAGTCCATTACAAATCCTTAAGTAATCTTTAGTTTTCCCAAACCCCGAACAATTGTTTGAAAAATACCAAAAAATGTCTTCTTCCCATGTTTTTTTTTTCGTGGAAATTTAAGGCATCGACAGGCACCACGTGTCCACTCTTTTTAGATTTGGAAACGATTTGAACCACCCAAATGGACACTTTTCCCCCATATAGCAAGAAAAATTTAGAAAACTGCCCCCTTCCGATTTAAGCTGGATACGCCCATGAAACAATGAGAACTTTATTGACTTTAGAAAGAAATAGAATCTAGAACGTCATTAAGTTTTATTAACATCACAAAATCACCATTTAACAACCAACAAACAATTTAAATATTTTTAACACCAATGGATGTATCATCATTTAGACTAACGAGTGGAATCTTCTCTGCGCTACCATCCATCTCCATAAACTCGTGTATGATTCCTCTGAGTGCTTCATTCTCCAGTATAGTCACGTGATTTCCCTCCAAAACGTGGACCTTAACGTCCTTCTTACAGATAGACGATAAGTTATAATCCTCCTCGATGTCAACAACACCTTGTCTGGTCGGCTTAACCAAGGTGATGGCGGAGTTTAATTTTTCAGCTTTAGGTTGGTACTTCCTCAAGGATTTTAGTCTATTAAGAGCAGCCTTGGCCATCTTAGTCAAATATTGTTCGCTGTGGTCCACCTTTGGTGATACCTTCATGACGTATGTAATTTTATCCTCGTATGTTTTCTGCTTCATGATGTCGAACTAAGTGGAGAGAAGAATATGAAGAGGTTACATGATCTGGACGTGTTTTTCCGCTTACCTTATGCTTTAGAATTTCATCAAATGGCATGTATCTGGTCATCAGAATACACAGCAAAGAAGTCTGGAAGATATCCTCGTTTTCATCTGGGAAATACAGTTTTGTTAGTTTTATCATCAGATCTGGAGCACCGTCGACGAATAAAGCTTTTCCGGTTTTCCCAGAACGTTCCAATAATTGCATCAATTCAACGGCGACGACACAACCAAAGGAGTAAGCAATTATTGAAAATTCACCAGGGGTTGATTGAATAATCTAAAATGAAACTTATCAAGCCCAAGCGAAAATAGCTGAGCAAATGTTACCTCCACTAACGGTTGTGCTAATTCTTCTATGGTATCAGCTTGATTTCCTGTGCATAACTGAAGACAAGTGAATTTGAATCTCATGTGTTGAGCTATTGGTTCGAAGACAGCTGCCATGCCTTCAATGCCAGCAAGTCCAAATACGATTGGTGCGTTGGCATTGCAACCCACTGCTGTGTTAAGTTGAACAATGGGTATATTTGCAGAATGCTCGTCTGCTACGTATCTGATAATCAACTGAGCGTCTTCAGGAAGTGTGTTCATTTCTCCGTCTTGTTGCTTTATTGCTGTTGATTCACCAGTTTCGTTTGCCATGTCTTTCAATCTATAAATTATTTTGGTGTTAAATGATCGATGTTGTTTCATGGTTACCATCATTACTTTGCCAAGGTCATATTCCTGATGTCCTGTGCATTTAAGAATACTTCATACTCTCTCTCCAACGTCTGTTTAACCTCCACTCCCATCATCGAGTCCATCCCTAATTCGGGAAAAGTTGCGTGCATACTCACCGCCTTCAAATTTGTAATCCCCATAATGTTTAGAACGGCATCGAAGATATTATTAGCGCCTGATCCAGTTCTTTTCTCAGCAACGACCATGCTGGCAACGACAGTCTCATCTTGTCTTAAGAAAGTGTCCAAAGTTTGAAGGCAACTCGAGATCCTCTGCTGGAGAGTACCTCCAATCACCAGTTCCTTGTGGTTCTCCTGCATCTCAGCAACTAAACCAACCTGCAATTCTGAGATAAGTATCTAGACAAATAGTGGGAGCAAAAGGCCAACCTCCCCTACGGCGCCCCATTGTATGGCCAAAGCTGGATAACCATTCTCCTTCCTTAATTCGCAAATCCTTTCCATCACTGAATTGGCCATTCCATAATTGGTTTGACCAGCATTACCTCTTCCACAAGAAACTGACGAGAAGATCACAAAGTATCTGCAATTTAACAATTAAGAAAATCATTGGGGCATATCGGAGGGTTTTAAACCTTAAATTTTGACACACCGCTCTAGATATTGTATCTAAGTTCTTTGTGGCGATTGCCTTTGGTTCCAAAGAGATTCTGAACGTCTCCTCGGTTTGGTTTTCGAATATTGCATCTTGAAGCACAACCGCCAAGTTGAAGATACCATCTACGGGGCCTAGAGCATTAGCGACTTTGAGCAGTTCCTCGCAGCCCTTCTCACAAGCCACATCATCATTCCTGATGATGGTTGTAACGCCGTACGTCTTGAAGATGCTAAAACAGAATTCCTGTATTTATACTTTTGGGATAAAAGGTGCTTACTTTAGTCTGAAGGCTTGGTATCCGTTCTTGACACCAGATCTGGAGGTTAGGACTAACTTCTTGGCTCCTCTAATGACCAGCCAATCAGCTAGCTCTAACCCAAATCCTCCTAAGCCACCCAATATGACATATGAACAATCCGGCTTGCATGAGAATCTGTAAAAATTTGTTTTGTCTTGTTAGCTTTTCTAAAGAATTGTATTGAAGAATACCTAGGCAATCCTTTGAATAGAGTTCGTGTAACCTGGTGTGGTACAGTGGTGTTCTCTTCTTCTCTTATTTTAATGAGAACCTTGCCCATGTGTTTCCCTGTGGCCATGTATCGGAAAGCTGCTTCGATCTCGTTATCTTTGAAAGTTGTTCTCACTAGCGGTTTCACAGCACCACTGCGTATACCTTCAGCAAGCTCTCTGGCTATAATACCTTTCATCTCTGAAAATGGTCATTGAAATTATTGGATACAAAGCAATATAAACTTCACTAACTGTTGGAACCAACAAATAATCTGTCCAACATGATTCCCTGGAAATTGGCTTGCTTTTTCAATAAGCTAACCGCAATATGGTTATCACTAGCCAAATCAAATTTTCCGATTTCGAGAAAGGTTCCCTTCGCAGCTAAACACCTAACTGACGCTTGGAGCTTTTCTTCTGCTAAGGAGTTCAGTACGAAGTCCACACCTTTACCGTTGGTACACTTCATGACCATCTGTTCAAAAGAAGTGGACCTGGAGTCGCCTATATGGTCTTCCTTGATTTGCGGAAAGTGTTTCTTGATGAATTCCTTCTTCTCTGGTGTGCCGACTGTTGTGAAGATGACGCAGCCGTAATGAGTGGCTATATTTATAGCTGCTTGGCCCACACCGCCAGTTCCTGAATGGATGAGGATGCTTTGACCTTTCTTCATACCTCCTCTCTAAATTGATGATATGATTAATATTTCTGACTTAAATTTTACATTACATTATGTACCATTCGTAGTGCATATAGAACTGTTCCATACACTACTGGAACGGTAGTAGCGTCTTCTAGAGACCATTGCTGTGGTACAGGCCATAGAAGATGTTTGTCAGCCATAGTCATTGTCGAAAGAGCTCCGCTCACTACCATTCCCATAACACGTCTTCCGCTGAAATTAAAAAATCACGTAAAGAATCGTTTTATTCCCCTTGCGGAAACTGATGTACTTACCTTGAATCCTTTCCCGAAAATTCGAAGCCTTGCACGCACTCTTGCAAGAACCTATCTCTGGTTATGACGTCAGCTTGTATCTTACCGGTGGCTGTCATTACGTCACGGAAATTGAGCGCTGCATAGTAAATCTAAGAGAAATAGAATGAAATTACTTTCAAACCTTGGCGAGAAGACGACCAGTGTAGCCAGAACTTGAACTACTTACATCTACCAATTCTGATTCTGGTTCTACGGAACTGTTTTTGCTTAAGGAGCCTTCTATCCAGTTTAGGCTGGATAGATCTCCTCTTGTAGTGATATTCACATAGCAATGTTCACTATCTACCATTTGCATCTGTGGCAACAGAAGATGCCTGTAAGAACCCCATTGGCCATTCTTCCATACATTAATGGCAACGTTCTTGTCCAGTTGCTTCTTGTAGAATTCGTGGTTGGTGGCGAATGGTGGAGCTTCGTCCATTAGAATGGCCGTGGATATGTTTGAACCATTCTGTTCTCTTCTTAAACAGTTCACCAAACCCAGTAAGCCTACAGGTTGTGAACTGTGGCAATACATCACTATCTTCTGGTTTGATTTAACCATGACTTTTAATGGCTCTATCCAAGAGAGGTTCTCAAGTGAATCATTGATTTCAATTGGGTGTTTTTCGGATGATAGTTTAGCTTCTTGTAGCAAAACTAAAGTTCCAATTTGGATATCGATAGATGATATTATATTAATATTGTGTGGTGGGGACATCAGTGAGTTGGATTGTTGGTATGATATGACATACCCTGATGAGTCTCGTGTAACTTTCAACGCAGTCTCAAGAAGCTATAAAGAAAACAATGGGGGAGTTCCATCAACGAGTTGCATAAATCATAATATGAGATGGACAATAACAAGTATAAAGTAGAACTTACATCATTGTTATTTATAATGTCATTGGCTAAAACTAATAGGCATCCAGATTGAGTGCTCAATTGTTTATCTTCAACCTGAATACCAGGCAAATCCAATTCTTTTGTTGATAGCACAGTTAATTCCGGTTGAATCAAAGGCAAATCTGCCAATGTCTGTTGAATCAATGGTAAAAACAGTTTGTCAGAATCCATTTCGACAGCCTTCACTTTGATAACATTGGAATTCTCTAGGATAATTTGTGCCAAACATCTGACAGCATCCTGTTCAGAAAGTTGTGCTGTGTATGGAATAAATTTGTAAGTTTCCAAAACTGGTTCGGCCGTCTTTCTTTTTGGGATGGAGCTTGCACCTAGTCCACGAATTTCTATACCACCACCACTGAAAACATTAAACGATCAATAATGTGCTAAATCTGTGTTGATTTGACATGGAATTACTCTATACTGGCCTATTTTATTACCTTATCAGAGATAGAGTTTTATGGCATATTACTGGTATATCATTTTTGTATATTTGGGCGTATTTTGTTTGCCTTGGACCATCGATAGTTAATTTTTGTATGCTTGTTGGCACGTACAGGTTTCTCGTATCTTCTTGTAATATCTGAACTTGCAGCATGTTGTCCATGAAGGTTATCCAATTGCCTGTCCAAGATATGGTTGCGTTTGTGCCACCGATGTCGCACCTTTTTATAGCTCTGAACTGGTTTCTGCAATGTACTTTGTCATAGAAAAGGTTAATCTAATACTGTGCACTCATTACGTGTATTGATATCCTCTTAATTTTAATTCCTTGTACACGTCTTTTCCTTCCAGCGTGATTTCATCTTGGTCCACTATAGGAGAGGGCAAATCAGCAAATTTTGGGTTCGGTTCTGATGCATACACATTCCCAGTCACTAATATGGCATCGTTTTCAGAAACCTGATCAAAACAAGAAAATGCTTGGTCAAATACAATCCCACATTTTTGAGTGTGTATAACGACCATGATAATGACTAATGTTATGTGAGTTTACTAACCTCAAAGTAATTGTTTCCTAGGTATATCGTTACTCTTAAGGTGAGGACCCCTTCGAGTGGAACATTGGCAGCTCTGAGAAACTTGACGTTCTCGAAAACAATACTCATTTGGGACAATAATTTTGTGGTAATGTATGAATAACACTCCCATACAAGTGTTAAGTATCCAGTAGCTGGGAAGAGGTTTCTTCCTAAAGCAAATAATTGAATGGCGTTTCATATAAATGTTGTAAACTTCTATACTACCATCTACAACGTGTCCTGTTACGAAGCTCCAGTCATCTGATTTGACGGATACATGTACAACTTTATGTTCACCCTGTCTTTCTTCATTGTTTTTATATCCATGTACTGCGCAGTTGTGCGTGTGGTCCCATTTCACCAAGGGTGACAACATTGGGGTGCCTCTACTAACAGGGAGGCAAATTTGAGGGTATAATTTGTCCAATTCTATATCAATGCCTTTCAGGTAGATCCTAAAAATATTCACTCAGTTGATATAATGATTTTCTTAACCATTACTCGATATACCTTCCAAGGGAATCTAAGAAATTGTTAATCGCGTCATTCTGAAGTAAATCCAGAAGAATAACGTTGTTTTCTTTAGTCTGTGGTTTGGTGTTGCCAATTATCAAAGCCACTTCATCTGCTGCAATGTAACTTTGACAATCTTCCAAAGATATAGGTCTTAAGATGTTGTTGATTAGATAATCTATGGATCCCAATGGATGAAAAGCGTTGTGTGTGTTGCCAGTGTAAACAGGAATCCATCTATTTGGTTTATGTGCTTTTTTGGGGAGGATTTCGTTTAGTGCTTTCCGGTCAGAACCAATAGAATTTTTGTCCAACTCACTAGCTATGTAATAAGCAGATAAAATCACCTCTTCGAGGCTCAAGAAATTATCTAAATAACCACACAACAATTCCCCAAAACCTACTCCTATCGTCAAATCAACTTTCACGTTTAGTTCCTTTAGAACGTATGCTATAGCCAATTGAACAGAGACAGTTCCAAGTACTTGATTGATGTAATTCTCTTTGTTGCAGCTCATCAATATTGATGATACATTCAGGGACAGTTTTTGGTGTAACACATCGTGAATCCTGCAAAACCAATGATGTAAAATGAGAATGGAGAATATATGGGATGTCCCGATAGTGCAATATCGGAAAATTGTGCTTCTATAAGACAGCCTGTATATTGCGTTACCTTTGGATGGCTCCAGCGAAAATTGGAATAGCCATCAAGTCCTTTCCCAGACGGAACCACCTATCATCAAAATCTGTAAAGACCAAGCACAATTTTGTTTGGAGTGAAGTAAGTTTGATGATCTCTCTTGTGATTTCTTTCTCTTTTGAGATTATAGCGTAACCTCTGAACAAGTGACTCGGGATCACTTTCCTAGAATATATTATTAACTGCAGGTATTTGGGGAAGTATTTATTTGATATGACGATTGCTTTTTGTGGAACCTTACTAGAAGCTTACCGATATACTTGATGGATCAGCTTGATAAATTCAGCATCCAATTTCCTGCTAGTGACATCATTAATTATGTTTTCTATAGCAAACTTGGTCCTTCCACTGATACATATCAATCTTGGTAGGTTGTCTTTGGGTTCGCCATTGTTTTTCTTCACTTTTGAGTTCCACTTAAGTAGAACGTGTCCGTTGGCCCCGCCAAAACCAAAACCGTTGACGGCTTTGACGTTGAAATTTGAGTATTTGAGCTGCTATTAGAAAATTGTTGGTACATACCTACTAATCCTTTGTTATCGGGCCATGGTGTTTTTTCTGTGACGACTATCAATCTACCTTTCTCCAAACCTTCCACACCTTGCCGTGGTTCCGTATAATTTATATTTGGTGGTATAAAGCCACACTCCATGCCAATAAGCACTTTTGCAATCGCGCAAACTCCGGAAACTGGTTCATTGTGGCCAATGTTTGATTTTACAGCACCGATGAGGAGAGGTCTGTCTCTTCCAGTACAAAATATGGTATCTAAGGTGTTCAATTCTTCGGGATCTCCAACTGGAGTTCCTGAAGCGCAACAACAGATTAAACAAGTCCGTTAAAACAATATTTAGTTAGATGTCTAACCTGTGCCATGAGCTTCAACATACGTCAATGTTGTAGGATCGATCTTCACTTCATCGTAGAAGTCCTTGAGTAACACCTGCTGCATTTCTGAGGAAGGAAAAGTGATACCTTGCTGTTTGTATCCATCGCAGTTAGTTTTTGAGTGGACGATCTAAACGAACAAGACCATGACGTAAATTATTTGTAATAATTAGTGTGCTGAAGAAAAATATGGCAACACGTTTGAGCGTCCCCTATGAGCCGTTAGCGGAACTAACACCATTTAGGACTTTGGATTTAAATACCTCAGCATAAATTCGGTTGGCATCCTTGGATTTTTCGAGTATGAGAGCCACAATGCCCTCAGAACGGGCGTAACCGTTAGCAGCATTGTCGAAGCACTTACAGGAGCCATCAGGACTTAAGACACCTAACCTAAAAGAAGATAAATGAGTTAAAATGAATTGATCTTTCATTAACTTGTAATTGTATACCTTGCAAATTGCAGAGATACAATTGGATTAAGGCACAGACTTGCCCCGCAAACGATAGCTTTCTCGCATAGTCCTTCTTTCAGATGTTTGTAAGCTTGGTCCAGGGCAAACATTGAACTACTACAAGCTGTATCGGCATGGATGGCGGGCCCATTTAGTTTGTAGAAGTAGCTAATCCGTTTAGCGAGCATAGATCTTTGAGTCCTGCGTGAAAGAATGAAAAAATATTGTTACGATGGTACAGGCACATACCATAGTCTTAGGTAATACCACAACAAATTTAAGGCGGCTTGTACAGCGCTAAAAATTAGTGCATTTTTTCATCTCAAACGTCCCGGGAGCATATAAGCATTCTGTTAACCGCCACGGCACCACGTAAATTGACTCCGCCTACATCGTGCAGCGGTTGGACTGTAAGCGGGCCGCCTTAAGGGTCGGCAACCGATTAAGCACACAGAAATCAAGTAAAATCAATATGTACCAGGCGTTGGTTAGAGACAATTAAATTAATATCTGAATTGGCAAGATTGTTAATGAACGTCTCATTTTAATTACCTTAATTAAGTATCTAATAACCGCATAAAATAGATACAATGGAGATAAAATAGAGATTTTCAACAAATAGTTTACATTGATATTAAATTAAATATCCGATAGTATATTTTTATTTCTATTTGTGACGCCCCCATTACTATAATTTGTCATTTAAAATGGAAAATATACCAGATAATGATATTTATTTCTGTATTATTGACGAAATGCAAATGCATATCAATAAATTAACCATCCGTATTATAAGACTACTAACGAAAATTAATATTAATAGCAATGTTAAATCAATAGTTAATTAAAACTAAAGAATATATTATTTATCTCTTTCAAATAAATCTTATCAGTTCCAAGTTATTCCAGTCTTATTTTTCTATGATGTCTGACTCTATTGTATTGTTTTGGTACAGTTCTTTGATGCAAATTACGACTGCGATCTACATAGAGCAATTACTAAGTTATTGATTGATAATATCGTTGTTACATACCAGTATACAGGGTTGGTCAAAATATCCGGAGCACCTAAATAATTGACCAACCGTAAACATCTTCAAAAAATCAAGCATGAGTTGTTTGATTTTAAACAAGCTATCGTCTAAATATCTTTTTAATATACACAGTGCTTATTTTATTATGGAAACTGGCAACCTTTCCGTTTTCTAATAGAACACATACATTTACATTTTATAATTAAAATTAATTCCACGAATTTGTTGTAAGAATCATTGTTTATACAATGCATCATTTTTTCGTTATAAGCAATTAATCAAAACTCATAAACTTTTGTTTTAACTAAACGGTTAAAAAATAGCAGAACAAGAAAATAGAAAAATAAAATTAAATGTTAATTAAATGTTCAAACAGCAAATTAAAATAAATGTGTGTAGGTATGTGGAAAAAAAATCAGTTTCAAAGTTCACCAGTTTTAATTAATTGCTGATAACTAAAATTGATGCATTTTATGAAAAATGGTTCCTACAAAAAATTCTTAGGAATAGTCTTAGAATTAAAAACTTAAAAGCATACAGTGTTGTTCTATTTGAAAAAGGAAATGTTACCAAATTTCGATAGCTAGTTTAAAACAAAAAAAAATGTTTTTTTCTTTATTTTTTTTTACGGTTGGAGAATTATTTAGTTGTAATTTTAACTAACTCTGTATAAATATGCACTATAATATTTGATTTTATATATATATATATATATATATGACAAAAAAAATAAAAGCCAGTGACAATCTTGATGAATTTCATTCTCACTATATGCCGAAGAAATAATCAAATCAAAGTAGTTCAACAGTTATTCGACGTCAAAATAACTAGATAATAATATTAGGTATCTATAATTTGTATCAATCAATTATTTTATGTGATTTATTTGGTTCATGGCATAAGTAAAGATTGCGACAATGTCCCCCACTTTGACACATATGCACGCCCACATCTGTTCCAGTTCGTAGTTGCCGACGTGTACTATTTAGAGTGTCTACGCGTCCCCTATTTCGTTTGAATAGCTCTATCTCATTTTGTACTTTGGTCGACTCGTCGATGGCTTGCAGGGCAAAAATTGTACAGTCATGGAAATAAGTAAGTTCGTATCGCTATCGCAGGATTTGAAAATAGTATGTCGGTTATATATTCGTGTACTGTTCTACCTCGACCCGGCCGTTTCGCAAAAAGTTGTCCGTCACGAGGTGGTTTTTCGATGGATGTAATGTAACGGGATTTAGTTTATTTTTAGCGTGTCCGACCTTTTCCTTAATGTGATATCTTCATTGCAATGTAATAAATGAAATATGATCACTACAGTTAAGTTTACGAGTAGGTAATGCATTTAATTAAATATAGAATTACTTTTATAATAATATTAATAAACATGAAATTTGATAATATGATACGAAAAGCTCATTTTAAGATATTGCGTAATATCATGACACATTATATAAATTTATGTTAACTAATACACATATTAATTACGCAAGTAAATGCATTTGCCCAGCAGTAGGATGACGGGCTTAGTAAGTAAGTAAGTAAATGCGCAAATCAACTTAATGCCAAGGATTATCACTAAATATAGACTATTTCAGAATTGTAATATTAAAATATATCCACTAAATGTAAATAAATTCTCTAAATTTAATTTAAATTTACATTTAGGACGAGCATGTATTTTGTATGAAGGACAATGGAAATTTTATATCTGTATTTACTTTACAGCAGTTAATGTTCAATTATCTTTCATGACATCTAATACATGCTTGATAACCAAAATAATTTAAATTATAGCAATATATACAGGCTGTCCCACGTTTCTTCCGCAAAACAATTTTTTTCAGAAAGTAAATTACTTTCTCAATTCATTAAAATGTTACAGCCATTTGAATTATTAACAATATCTTATTTTAAACGGCTCCAACTTCAGAAGGAACAAAGAAAACCAATAAGACCATATGAAACATATTACTTTCTACTTTCTAGAAAAAAAAACAAAACATTTTGGTATATTCTTTTGTTCATTTGTTAAGACAAATTATTAAAATTTTACTTATAATTAATAATTTTTTATTGTTGTAATATGTATTTATTGTGTTTCATTTTTGGTTTTGCATTGTTTGATAACTAATTAATTTTTTATTTTTTTTTTGTTAATATTTCAAAGAGCTCTACAGAAGTTTTATTCTAATATAGTTCCAGTTCAATAAGCACACATTTTTCATTTACTATATATTAGCTGGAACTTTATTGGAAATTATATTTCTAAATTTGTTTTCTAAATAAATTAAGAGGCGTGCATTAACAACGATAATAAGTTAAAAATAACATTTTGACTTATGAATTGTGTACTGTAAGGTTAGCTAAAATGCATATACATTAAAAATGAAGGTCTTTTTAATTTCCAAACAATATAAACTATAGCTGAAAATGTTTAACGACATACTTTGTCAAAGTAATATTATAAGTTAATAATATGGTAACATACAGGCGGGATGTAAATTTTAAATATTTAAAAAATTACGACCGCAACCTCGACTTGAACCAAGGCCTATTGCGTCGCTAGCACAATGTCAATAGCTTAGATGGGAGAGCATTGTGCTAGCGACGCAAAGGCCCCTGGTTCAAATCGTCAAGTTGTTGGTTTCTCTTACGTGTAGCTTTTGATGATTGTGAGTAATTAATATGCAATAAAAGCTATACGTAAGAGAAACCAACAACTTTTCTTTCTGAAGCGTCTCCTTTTGGGAAATTATATACCCGTTACCAACACAATTTAGACTCATCCCAGGTCAAATTTGATGAAATAATTTTTATGTTGTATAAATGTTCTTTTAGATGGTCGTACATTTTGGTTTATTTTTTTTTAATAATAATTATAATATATTTACTTTCCATCAAAATTCGACGAAAATTTAGAGCCAGTTTCCAAAAATCTTTGTAAATTAGTGATATACATAATTGTCATTATTTTCAGTTGTCAGATATTTGAAACATATTGCTGTAAAGTAAATACAAAATAATAATATAAAAAAATAGTAATGATACATTCATGCTATACAAAATACATACTCCTTTCTGTTTATTAAGTTAAACACTGCAAAATATCGTTGAAGCTAAATACCTCGTAAACACCAGTAAATCACAACAAATTACCATAAAGACAAATTTAAAGCAATTTAATTTTAATTTATTTCTATTTTGTGAATAAATGTCAGTTCTGAAATAACCTGAAAAGTAAAAATATTGACAACAACAAATTGATTTTTGTATTTATTAACACAGAAAAAGCTATTAGATGCAATAAGGTTGTAAGTATAATTTGTTGTGTTGTATGCAATATCTGGAATTGAGATTTTCATTGTAGGAATTACATTGATTACATTGAAAGAAAACAATTACATTGCAATGTAGGAATTACATTAATTAATTACACATTAAGCTAATAAATAGAAACATATAAATCATTATTAACCAATTCAAAGCATTCGAACAAGGTTTCGCAAATAATAAATTTCCGATATACGAGTTGAAGCGTAAACGGACAATTTTTTGCACTTAGCGGCCGAGCGGTCAACCAGAATAACAAAAAACTTGTACTTGGATGTATCATCGACACACTGCTAAAATATTTATAGAACTTACTTAATACCAAGAGTGTACAAACCACCTTAAGTAGCGTTGTGTTGAGAAAATGCTCGGGCTTATCTAATAAATATAATCTATTATTTTTAATTTAAATCTTACCCAGAAGGTGCATCTCCATTCCTAATCAGGTCGGAATAAAAAAGTTTTTTTTCGGTTTCCGAAAAGGACGATCCGACAAATACTCCTGTGTTGGTATTCTCAAGGTCAAACGGATTGTAACCAGCGTCCACCATTGCTTCGTACACTTTCTCAAGGACCATGCGTATCATTGGATCCATGCTGTCACTCTGCAGCTTTGATAAACCTAGAAAAGAAGTGTCAAAGTACGTTTTAGGAATGCTCTAAATGTTGCTGTCTCGAATTTGAATGAATGATTTTGATAGACAAAGAAAGAGAGCGTTTACTGTTAAATCAAGATTAGTATTTAGCTGTAGATGTTTGGGGATCAGTGCTCAACACGAGGCATTACCGAAAAATCCCATGTCAAATTTGTCGATGTCGTTCAGCTTTCCGGTTCGCTGCGGAACCTCTGGATGAATTGGTTTCCATCTTCTGTGATCTCCAGATACGAGATCCACCTTGTTGAAGAGGTTATCCCGGAAGTGGTATACGTCATCAGAATCTGGAAACTTCCCAGCCATACCTATGCATAAATTGATACTGTTAAGTACAATTGTTGGTTTTAATAGAAGATTAAAATGTCCAACTGTTGTTTTTGTCGTATAATATTGCTCTTTCTAAACTGAACCTTATTGAGTGCCAAATAGTAACAGGGCATGCACAAGGCAGTTAATAGTTATTTATGTACCAAAGGCATTACACGGATGTTTATGCCCCGAGGGTGACAGTTTTTAAGTCGCCCGAGGGTATACGCATCAAGTAATGCCCGAGGTAAATACAAAATTTTATGTCCTACAATGGTTTTGTTCCTCCGTTTGAATAATATTATGAATAATATTAATAAATATTTTGACGATATCAAGTGACATGCGTATCTACGGAGTTGAATAACAATACAAACAATTCGGAGTTGAGTGACAATACAGACATTTACTTGTCAAACTTATAACCTTAATCGCCAATAATTGACATTGACGATTTAAAATTTACAATTTGAATATTTGATATATTTGACATATGGGTATATCCCAAAAAAGGTCAACCGCAAGCGAAAAATTCAGACTGGTCCGAATTGTTTTTTATTACTTAATAATTTTGCTTGCATGTGTATATGTTGTAAATATAAAAGCAGTTTCAAATTTCGCTAATGTTGTAATAAATTATAGGCCTGTAATTTTTATATTTTTTGATTGAACCTTTTGGCTAATAATAATAACTTTTATCTTTGTGTACTTAGGTTGTTAAAAGTAATATCATATTGTTGTTGTTATTTCGACTTTTTCTACAAACAACAACATTTTTCCTCAGAATGTAAAAAGTGCGAACCGAGTTCGAACAACGGATTATTTTTAAATTTGATCTTACCTATATCCTAATGTCGCGTCCGTTACCAAAAACCATATTAATTGTTGTCATTAGTCGATACACATTTGAAATTCAAGCAACATTCAGTTACAAAGCAAGCTTATTCATTTGTTTCAGAAAGCAAACAAATTTACTCGCGACAACTCGAAATTAAAATTTTATTTATGTTTGCAATTTGTCGCGTCCGTAACCGTAACACTATGAGGCGGCCTTTTGACTTATTTCGTTGCAAAAATCATAACTTTTGAACTAATGAAGATATTTAAAGAAATTAAATTGCATCTGAAAGTGTAATATCTTAGCATTAAAATACAGAACATCAAAAATCCGAACGTCAAAAATCCGAACACGTTTTAAAAGAGTTTAAATACATAATTATGTAATAGTTTGTGTAATAGAGGCATATTTAATCGACTAAAGTACATGTTTTACTCATTTTTAGACATTTCTTAAGCCTAAGTGTCATTTTCTAGGTTATTTTCGAAAATCCGAACAATTTGATAATCCGAACCACCTTCGGTCCCAATTAGTTCGGATTATCGGCGCTCTACTGTAAATGCAAATACAGAGTGCTACAGCAAACAGGGTGCTTGTTGAGATATTTTTGAAAAATTCAAACCATAAAATTTTTAGTAAATACCATAGTAAAATTACTGAAAGTTTGTTTATAAAGTTACTGATTTGAAATCGGACCTGTTTCAAGCTGTACGTTGGAACGGTTGTACCTTGAAACAGGTCCGATTTCAAATCAAGTATGCTTAAGGTGTGTTCTGATTAGTGGTAATGGCAGTGGTAGTAGATGCCATTATAGTATTTCCGATAGGAAGTGTTAGTGACTCAAATTTATGTACATGCAAACTAGTCACTATCACCGCTGGTGAGAAATACTATAATTTCGTCTGCTACCACTGCCATTACCTACCATTACCACCAATCAGAACGCACCTTTACGTTCTGATTGATCTCGTAGTAGCTCGATCAGTCGGTACTCGGTATAGTAGCGTGTGGTAATCCAATTTTACTATATTTTTATAACTGAATTAATTTTATGTTAAATTTCTGAAATAAAGTTATAGTTGAAATGAACATTATTGTATTTTATGCTTTGGAAAAAAACTGTCGCGTCCGTAATGTCGCGTCCGAACTCGTACTATACATCATAAAAAAAGCTGAAAGATATTTCCCACATTTCATAAGTCTACCGACAAAAGACATTCTTTGGTCTTCATTTGCACATAAAACAAAAAGATTTTTTTCGCCAAACATCGCTGAATTTGGAATATTTCTACTCGCGTTAAAAAAAACTTCTATTTTTTTGTCGCGTCCGAACACTTTTGTTTTTGCTTGTATATTTGCACTAAACTATTTATCCTTCCAATTTTTTTTGGTTTAATACAGCACTCTACTAGTACTTTACACTAATTAAAATATGCATACGATTTTTCCGTTTCTTTCCTATTTTAAGCTTTGGTAATCGCGTACGAATGTCGCGTCCATTACCCAGGATATACCCATATAACCCCACAACCCTTGTTGCCAGCTCGGGGAATTCTTATTGCCCTCGCCTGAAATAAGAAGTTGTTTTCGCCCCGGTATCTAACATCTAAATAGGGTATTCCGGTCATGTCAAAATTTAAGCAGATATTCGGTTTAACCTATTGTACAATTTATGAGGATGCATAAAGTTAAGCTATGAGCTTTTTTATTTAGTTTTTCTATGAGATAATTGCAATTAAAAGTGCATTTCGTTTGAATTCACCGACCACCCTCGGAAATACACGATGATTACCGATCCCTAGTAGCGGTGGCAACAGCGGACAGCTCTCGAACAGCTGATCGGCCAAGTTGACGGTTGGCGACCCTGTTGTTTGACAACGAATAAAGGTAACTTTTTTGAGAGATGATTTGATCATTGAAACTTGAAGCCAAACATCTGTCATCTCGCTAGTCGGCAATGTAAAGAAAATCTTATCAGGAGTTACTGTTCTACTGCTGTTACAGCCCGGCACAGAACAATGTAGGCGTTGGAGTTTATACATTTTGAACAAGTGTTTGATATAACCTCAATAACCAAAGCAGGTGTCAACAAACGAACGATTCTAAACGTTGAGACAACAGACGACAAAAATTTACTACGTGCACCCTAGATATAGCAACGTTGTCAAGTCGCTCACTTTGAGCAGTCTTTGTGACGTCATAAAGACCAATCCTAATTGAAACTTCAAACAACGATTTCTCTTTAATTTAAAACAATGTTTGATATTTTACTTGTGAAGTAGCAAACAGTAGCACCCATACTTTGTAAAAAATGACAATTTCAAAAACACCGGAATACCCTATTGTCAGTTTATGATCATTTAGGACATAAAATTATTTATTTTGGATAATACCTGTGATGACTATTTCTTCGCCTGGTTTCGGCTTCTTGTAGCTTGATCGGCCATCTTCTTCTTTCTTTGGTTCAAGTTGGACTGCTTTGACAATACTCTGGATACCCATCGCTCTGCTGTAAATGTAGTCACTCAAACAGACAACAAATTTTGCTTTGATTTATATAGATAGCAAACTTATGCGAAAGGTCAAAACATTTGGATTGGAATTGTGGAATAGAATAGCATTATTTAACTTATTAATTTATTCGTTGACATCTGTCACCTCAGAGTGCACAAATAAGACTTATTTATAGGTACTATATTATGCTATTAATTCACCTCATATACATAAAGGTACTTACGTAATATTTTGCAGAAGAATATTGTGAGAAAAATATATTCAAGTTGAAACTTTTATATCAGCTTATCTAAATTATTATATAATATTATCTAAAATGAACCCCAACAATGTCAACAATCATCAATGGCTTAAATCCAATGTTTTTCAGCGCTTATAAAAACCTTATGAATCAGGAACAAACTAAACAAAATAGAGCATAACCTAACATATTCTTTACAGATAAATCTCATGTAGCTTGCTTGCAATTTGCAATGCAAGAGCACAGATTTGATAATTGTTGTGCTGGAAATTGATGCGAAAGTTCAACTAATTTGGTAGTATAACCATTAGCGGCGCGTCATTAGAATTATTTAACCTATTCATTAAAGGCTTGACAATGACTTTACCAACTACAGAAAAAAATCAGCGTATTCATAGTAGATTATTCAAATGAATTAATTGACCTCATTATAATAGAATCGATAATTAAATTGTTTGTTTCTGCCAATGAATTGTTTTCCATAATGGTAATGATATAATTAACTAAAATGATAATGTTTGTATTGTCAATATAGTACAAAATCGGCATTAGAACCTCAGTCGAAGAGATCTTAAAAATAAGTGAGAAATGTATTTATATTAGAAATCACAGATTGAGGTACACAGAGGAAACAAATTTTTATTGTGATATTTTCAATAATGCCAAACTCCTAGTTGTGGGTTATTCCGCAGTCACGTGTCACACCCGTCACGCCCGTTTAACGACTATACAAAAGCAATGGGGGCTTTTATTATTATTTTGATGCAACATTATAACAAAAAGACGACTCATCTTTTAGAATTTTCGTAGATAGATGTTCAAAGTGACAAGTTTTATGAAAAACCTTTTTGAATAGCCGTGACGGTCGTTACCAGCACAGAGATCTCTTAGTTTTGGTAACCTACAATTAAAAATTGGCGGAATGACCCTAGTGTAAAGTTTCTATTCTAATAAAGTTAATAAATAATTCTAGTTTTTATGTGAAATTTAGGCTAGCTACTATTACATTGATTGCATCATGTGTAGTAGCTAGAAAAAGCATATAAATAAACCATTAATCTTGTGAAAGACATTAATAACAATAATGTGAGTTAAAACCAAAGTACTACCTGACAATGTCACACAAACATTTTCCTAATTATATGAAGATATTGGGAGATCACAAGATGCTAACTTGGTATTTTTAATTTTAGAGAAATATCAAAATCTATGAAAAAGGAGTTCTAAATATGTTTTTTGCCAAAATTTTTATGGGAGTTTTTCTAGCACAGCCTTGCATTTTTTACACAGCAAAACTCCGAAGTTAAAACTAGGCCATGGAATAAAAACTTACTGAACTTTTTAAGGGGGATTTACGTTATTTTGTGACATCTCTTGTTGATTTAAAAATAGTATATTATTATACAAGTTTTATAAGACGTCAAATTGGCGCACGAGTTGTTTTGGGCACGACGAGCGTAGCGAGGAGTGCCTACATGGAACGAGTGCGCCAATACGTCTTATAAAACGAGTGTAATATACTATTTTTTCTACTTTGCGTCATTAATTTTATATAAGTTTAGAAATTGTGGTTACTATATCGCACTAAATTAGAATCTAGGGTATTTTGCGGGTACCACGTGGCAGCACTGTAGTAACTGTCAACTTCGTTAAGGATGAGAATTGAGATCGATGAGATAAAATCACGACAAAATCTAATTGTGAATAATTTTACTCTACTTTAGCCTACAAGTTTGAATAAATATTCAGCGAGGTCGCAACGATGATCATAATGGAGCTTGGGGCAACACTTTTAACCCTACTGTGATAAATACATGAAACTTAACCTAAAAAGTTAATAACTTTAAAATAGTGGTTTCATAAGTATAATAATCAGAATAGAAGTGTTTGCCGATGACTGATTAGTTACTTCGAAGAACAAGAACTTACTAAAGAATTGTTATAACGCTTAACGTTTAATAGCGGTGTCTACCTAATTCCGCTACGTAGCCGTTGCGGCTTATATATTTACAAGCACTTATAATTGAAACCCAATTCTAATTTCGGCAAAGTAGTTTATTAGAATAAATTATACTTAGTAAAATTACATGTGATGGAGGTAATACAAATACGTTGCACACAACCAGAACTAAGACGAAGTCGAAAGCGACGGACAAAAACGAATATGAATTGAACCGAGCATCCAAGCGTCCAAAATATTACCGAAAACTTATACGTTACATAAACTAAGAAATCCTCTACACTTTAAATATACTATAGCTTCGTACGTGTATGCTGATAAACCATTTATTGCGCATATACAATCTCGCAGCAGTAATTAAAATCGTTCGTATCTACGATGTAGGTTTGATCTTCGCATAATACCTTATTAAAGTAAATGTGGTCCTTGAATTATATCTGAAAAGGGGATTTGATGTTTAGTTGAAAAGAATGATAACGATCACTTACTAGAGTCGTAAAACATCACCGTAAACGTCTTGCTGGCGTATTTTGATGAACACAGCAAAACTAAGAAAGCCCCAATCCTTTGGCCATACTATAGCAGGCTACACCCATGTTTAAATATGTATAGAATATTGATATTTCGCAGTTTATGTGATTGCAAGCGATTAAGAAGATGCAGTGTGTGGTTATGTTGGGTTATGTATTGTACGTTTGACATATGGCATTTGATATCACTGTGTACCAATCAGACAAAAATGTTACTGTTTTCGGTATTACAATGTGTTAATTGTAACACCGAAAACAGTGTTACAATGTGTGCATTGTGAATGCAAAGTAGAAAAAAGTATTTTTTTGATATTGCCTTGTAGTATTTCAATGCACAAAGCGGCGTAATACTAAGAACTATTTTCTCAAAAACATAATTTTTACCATTAAAAATTAGAAAAGACAGTGTTAATTTAATGCGTTAAAACAGCAACCATCGTTTACCTTTTTAGGGCTATTTTGCACTACAAGAAGTTTAGAGAAAGTCGAAAATAGTGTTTTTCTAAACTTCTTTTTAATAACTAGAAAAAAGTTCTAAATGATAGTGCAGTTAGAGATGACTTGCTATTATATTTGTTAACTTTTTCTTAGAATAGACGCATGCGCAGTGGAGACATTTGTAAAGTCAGCCAACAGTGCCAACGTTAGACATTTTGTTTTGTTTTGACACACCGCAGAAATGTATACTTTTAAGTTCACACTTTAGAAGTAGGCGAAAGTAGAGTACTGTAAATAAGACTTGTTAAGCAGATAATAATAATAATAACACGTAAATTTGTGTTTTTTAAAAAATACATTTATTTGTCACCGTATTTTCACAAATAATAACACAATAATCGTAATAATAATTACAATAATAATAATAATAATAATCGTACAAAAATAAAAAGAGATAAATGAACGTTAACGTATTGCACATATATACAATGAGTGAGAATGAAGTACCTCTCCGGGTATATTTTTCCCAGAAAGGCCGAATCCAGAGGCTGAGCCAGTTAAACCGTATTTATTTATTATTATTATACTAGAGATAATCACACGGTTGATGCAGTTCACAGTTTAAGTGCACACAGCCCCTCTTCGATAAGAAAGAAAAAGGATTAAAAGGACTTAACGATGCTTTAGTCGTCTTTTAGGTGTTCTGTTCGAAAATTTTTAGCTTCATCTTGTAGCGACCAGATCATCTTTTTACAGTGTAGACCTTACTCATTAGTAAGACAAAGATCGCTACAAGAAAGCTATAGTGGCCGTTTCGCGATTGTTTAGTATGGGCCGCCTCCAGTCTTCGGTGGAGCACCGTAACTGCTGGAGATTCCGCCTCCGGTACCGCCTCCAATACCGCCTCCAATACCGCCTCCAATACCGCCTCCATGTCCTCCTCCGATGCCATCACCTTTGGGAAAACAAAAAAGATCATGTTAAATAAAGTTTAAAGCAGGTTTTGGTAATTCTTTTACCGCCTCCATGTCCGCCTCCAGCGCCGCCTCCGAAACCACCTCCAGCTCCGCCTCCGAAACCACCTCCAGCTCCGCCTCCGAAACCGCCTCCTGCTCCGCCTCCGAAACCGCCTCCTGCTCCACCTCCAGCTCCGCCACCGAATCCACCTCCTGCTCCACCTCCAAATCCACCACCGCCGCCTCCGCCTCCAGTCTGCTGAAAAGAATGGTCAATGTTTGTGATATTGTTTCAAAATTATAGCCAGTAATCAAAATTATATAAATACAAAGTTTTAAAGTTTAGTATTCTATTCGTAAGTAATGGATATTACTCACTCAAATGATTTCTTAACTATTACTCATTCGAATTATTTTAACATTTTGGAACAAAGTATCTACATAATTATTTAAAGTAACAACAGATTATTCTTAAGAGTTTCAAAATTACTAATAAATAGCATAGCTAGTAATTAAAATTATATAAACGAAACGTTTTAAACTTTAGTATTCTATTCGTAAGTAATGGATATTACTCACTCAAATGATTTCTTAACTATTGCTCACTCGAATTATTTTAACGTTTTGGAACAAAGTATCTACATAATTATTTAAAGTAACAACAGATTATTCTTAAGAATTTCAAAATTACTAATAAATAGCATAGCAGGTAATTAAAATTATATAAACGAAGCGTTTTAAACTTTAGTATTCTATTCGTAAGTAATGGATATTACTCACTCAAATGATTTCTTAACTATTGCTCACTCGAATTATTTTAACGTTTTGGAACAAAATATCTACATAATTATTTAAAGTATCAACAGATTATTCTTAAGAATTTCAAAATTACTAATAAATAGCATAGCAAGTAATTAAAATTATATAAACGAAACGTTTTAAACTTTAGTATTCGTAAGTAATGGATATTACTCACTCAAATGATTTCTTAACTATTACTCACTCGAATTATTTTAACGTTTTGGAACAAAGTATCTACATAATTATTTAAAGTAACAACAGATTATTCTTAAGAATTTCAAAATTACTAATAAATAGCATAGCAAGTAATTAAAATTATATAAACGAAGCGTTTTAAACTTTAGTATTCTATTCGTAAGTAATGGATATTACTCACTCAAATGATTTCTTAACTATTGCTCACTCGAATTATTTTAACGTTTTGGAACAAAGTATCTACATAATTATTTAAAGTAACAACAGATTATTCTTAAGAATTTCAAAATTACTAATAAATAGCATAGCAAGTAATTAAAATTATATAAACGAAACGTTTTAAACTTTAGTATTCTATTCGTAAGTAATGGATATTACTCACTCAAATGATTTCTTAACTATTACTCACTCGAATTATTTTAACGTTTTGGAACAAAGTATCTACATAATTATTTAAAGTAACAACAGATTATTCTTAGAATTTCAAAATTACTAATAAATAGCATAGCAAGCAATTAAAATTATATAAACGAAACGTTTTAAACTTTAGTATTCTATTCGTAAGTAATGGATATTACTCACTCAAATGATTTCTTAACTATTGCTCACTCGAATTATTTTAACGTTTTGGAACAAAGTATCTACATAATTATTTAAAGTAACAACAGATTATTCTTAAGAATTTCAAAATTACTAATAAATAGCATAGCAAGTAATTAAAATTATATAAACGAAACGTTTTAAACTTTAGTATTCTATTCGTAAGTAATGGATATTACTCACTCAAATGATTTCTTAACTATTGCTCACTCGAATTATTTTAACGTTTTGGAACAAAGTGTCTACATAATTATTTAAAGTAACAACAGATTATTCTTAAGAATTTCAAAATTACTAATAAATAGCATAGCAAGTAATTAAAATTATATAAACGAAACGTTTTATTTTAAACTTTAGTATTCTATTCGTAAGTAATGGATATTACTCACTCAAATGATTTCTTAACTATTACTCACTCGAATTATTTTAACGTTTTGGAACAAAGTATACATAATTATTTAAAGTAACAACAGATTATTCTTAAGAATTTCAAAATTACTAATAAATAGCATAGCAAGTAATTAAAATTATATAAACGAAGCGTTTTAAACTTTAGTATTCTATTCGTAAGTAATGGATATTACTCACTCAAATGATTTCTTAACTATTGCTCACTCGAATTATTTTAACGTTTTGGAACAAAGTATCTACATAATTATTTAAAGTAACAACAGATTATTCTTAAGAATTTCAAAATTACTAATAAATAGCATAGCAAGTAATTAAAATTATATAAACGAAACGTTTTAAACTTTAGTATTCTATTCGTAAGTAATGGATATTACTCACTCAAATGATTTCTTAACTATTGCTCACTCGAATTATTTTAACGTTTTGGAACAAAGTATCTACATAATTATTTAATATAACAACAGATTATTCTTAGAATTTCAAAATTACTAATAAATAGCATAGCACGTAATTAAAATTATATAAACGAAGCGTTTTAAACTTTAGTATTCTATTCGTAAGTAATGGATATTACTCACTCAAATGATTTCTTAACTATTGCTCACTCGAATTATTTTAACGTTTTGGAACAAAGTATCTACATAATTATTTAAAGTAACAACAGATTATTCTAAAGAATTTCAAAATTACTAATAAATAGCATAGCAAGTAATTAAAATTATATAAACAAAACGTTTTAAACTTTAGTATTCTATTCGTAAGTAATGGATATTACTCACTCAAATGATTTCTTAACTATTGCTCACTCGAATTATTTTAACGTTTTGGAACAAAGTATCTACATAATTATTTAAAGTGACAACAGATTATTCTTAAGAATTTCAAAACAACTAATAAATAGCTTAAGAACTTTAAAATCAAAATTCGTTTTTGAAAATGACTTAAGTTATAAATACGAAATACTTTTAAATATATAGTGCGTTTCATTTCTAAGCATTTCAAATTTGTAGCTTCAGCAATTTCCTAAAACTTTTATTTGAATCTTTTCTTGTCAACTTTTAAGAAAGAAATATATTGAGTAGTTACGCTTCTTTTTATACACACTGTGTAATAGTAAGGACTTTGAAAGATTTACAGCATTTTGCAGATAGGAATCTTTATTTTACAGACTCTTTTGGAGCATTCATCTTACAGAATAGATTCCAGAATAAAAGGATTATTATTATCATTAGTCTCGTACAGTAAGTACTAGACTTCTTTTTGTTGAGTTATTTGAGGTTATGGTTCACGCCAATAATTTTAATACTCGAGAAGACTACGAGTTGATTATGAATTGAAAAGTGAGGTTAGGGACTCGAGGCGATGAATGATAAGTGAAGACGAAGGCTTCAAACTACTTTCAAGTAGTGAACAGATGTGAATAATAGTATGATTTATTTCACAAATGACTAAAATCTCATAGTAGTAGCTAGAGATTAAAATGTTCATCAAATCATATTGAGCAAAATCGTGCTCAAATAATGTAAGGTCAAAACATAAACCAAATTGGAAGTCTCTATTAGACAATCAATAGTATAAAATTAGCAGTGTATCCAAATGACATCCTATACAAAAAGTGTCAGCAATAATTGAGACATACAATGGTGACATTTCTTCCTAAACAACAGCGCGTAAAAAAAACGTTCTACAATAAGATGTGTTAATACGCTCAGTGACTATGGTCACACCATCTCGCTTTCCAGACTATCGGAGCAGTTACTAAGCCATTAAGACCACAATGGGAGATGAAAATTATCCCATTGCAAGAACAATGGAGGAAATAAAAGTGCGAGCAAAAGACATTAATTCTCATGGTTATTCCTCGAACTCGTTCATCCATTCATACGTGTGTGAGAGTTTGAAAGTTACACCGAGCAGAATAGAGGAAAAACACGGACGATGGTGTCAAATGGCGATTTTATATCGCCAATAATGAGCTTCTAGCTATGTCGTGGAACAGATGCGAAGCGCGCGCGATGAATAAACCACTAAAGTTTTACTTTCGTCCTGACCCGAGTAGGGAATCTTCAATTTCTACAGCCACACATCTCTCTCGAGAGAAAGTAACAATTGTCAAATGCAGGAAGCGCATTTTACCGCGACCATAGCGTCGTGCGTTACCCGACTACGACCTTTCAAAGGTCAGCGGGAAATTGAAGAAAGTATCCGTCGTGTGAATTACTCTAGCAATTTCTATTTATCGGACAGATTAGAGTAGAAGAAATTTTACTCTAAACTCAAGTCTAGAGTCCTAGAGATGATATGACCGAATCAAGAACAAAGGCTTGCTTCAACCAAGAAGAAATTGCGATACAACTTCTGACATGATTCCCATGGTTATTTAAGACACTCTCGCTGAAATGGTAATTATTGTAATTTGTAAGTGGTAAATTATATAGTACTAAGAGGACGTGTTTCTTGCAATCTGTTCTTACATCTAAAAGAGCTTCCTGATTTGCTCCAACTGTCCATATGCATGTTTTGCAGAAATAACTATAAGACATTATACGATCTTTAAGAAGGAGGAAGAAATCTCCCAAAATCAAATGAGAAATGCATGAACCAAGGAGTGAAGGAAGAAAATCGAGTTGGAGTTGAAACATTACAGGTTTTGATAGTTTTAAAACCGACGGAAACTGAAGAAGAAATAAAGGAAACCGAGGAAGATATTGGCAAGAGTTTAAAAGATATTGGCAAGAGTTTAGAAGGCATCCTAGCAATAAAAACAGCAATGGAAGAGCGATGGATTGATTGCAGTGTAAAGACGTCGGAAGTACATGAACCAATGAGCGAAGGAAGAAAATCGAGTTGGAGTTGAAACATTACAGGTTTTGATAGTTTTAAAACCGACGGAAACTGAAGAAGAAATAAAGGAAACTGAGGAAGATATTGGCAAGAGTTTAAAAGATATTGGCAAGAGTTTAGAAGGCATCCTAGGAATAGAAACAGCAATGGAAGAGCGATGAATTGATTTCATTGTAAAGATGTCGGATGTGCATGATCCAATGAGCGAAGGAAGAAAATCGAATTGGAGTTGAAACATTACCGGTTTTGATAGTTTTAAAACCGACGGAAACTGAAGATGAAATAAAGGAAACTGAGGAAGATATTGGCAAGAGTTTAAAAGATATTGGCAAGAGTTTAGAAGGCATCCTAGGAATAGAAACAGCAATGGAAGAGCGATGAATTGATTTCATTGTAAAGATGTCGGATGTGCATGATCCAATGAGCGAAGGAAGAAAATCGAATTGGAGTTGAAACATTACCGGTTTTGATAGTTTTAAAACCGACGGAAACTGAAGAAGAAATAAAGGAAACTGAGGAAGATATTGGCAAGAGTTTAAAAGATATTGGCAAGAGTTTAGAAGGCATCCTAGGAATAAAAACAGCAATGGAAGAGCGATGGATTGATTGCAGTGTAAAGACGTCGGAAGTACATGAACCAACGAGCGAAGGAAGAAAATCGAGTTGGAGTTGAAACATTACAGGTTTTGATAGTTTTAAAACCGACGGAAACTGAAGAAGAAATAAAGGAAACTGAGGAAGATATTGGCAAGAGTTTAAAAGATATTGGCAAGAGTTTAGAAGGCATCCTAGGACTAAAAACAGCAATGGAAGAGCGATGAATTAATTTCAGTGTAAAGATGTCGGATGTGCCTGATCCAATGAGCGAAGGAAGAAAAACGAGTTGGAGTTGAAACATTACAGGTTTTGATAGTTTTAAAACAGATGGTAACTGAAGAAGAAATAAAGGAACCAGAGGAAGATATTGGCAAGATTTTAGGAGGCATCCTAGCAATAAAAACAACAATGGAAGACTGATGTTTTGTTTTTAGAGTAAATATATTAGAAGAAGTAGAAAAGTGTGGAGTTATATCTGGTGTGGAACAAATGCCCAGAAATGGGAAGTCTTGAACATCAGTTTGTGGTCTTAGCTTGACTTTAGATAAGCCAAAATGACTACTGGAGGTCCAAACCTCATCATCTTCACAAACCAAAGCCTGTTTTACAATCCTGTCACCCTTACATCCCATCCAATCAACAATTATTACAAACGCGACGTACCTGAGTCCTATATCTGATGAAGTAGACCTCTGGTTTGCTAGGTTGGGTTGGAACTGGCGTTGGGATGTTGATTTCTGGTGCTTCATCAGGTTTCTTAACCAAAACGTAAACGAGGGTCTTCTCCTCATTCTGTGGTTGCACTGGAATAATTGGCGCAGTTGGGGTTGGTGGAGCTGGGGCCTTGATAAAGATGATCTTGTAGTGCTTCTGGGCTTGACCAGTGACGATTGGCCTTTGTGGTCTGAACTCTTCCGGTTCTGGTGGTGGTACGTGGACGTAGATGTGCTTTTGCACGGTGGTTCCACCGCCTCCAAATCCGCCGCCGAATCCGCCCCCGAATCCACCGCCTCCACCGCCGCCGCCTCCAAAACCTAGAATTGAAATTTCGTGTGATTTGACGATATTTAATAACTATGATGTAAAGTATTTACCTCCTCCTGCTCCGCCACCGAATCCACCGCCGCCGCCGCCTCCGAAACCGCCTCCTGAACCGCCTCCGAAACCGCCTCCAGATCCACCTCCAAAGCCTGCCGAAAAAAAAAAACAATTTATTATTCATTTCAATTTGGTTTGTTGACGTTTGGTCTTACCGCCGCCTCCAAAACCGCCCCCGCCGCCTCCTAGGCCTCCAAATCCGCCGCCTCCGTGGCCTCCTGATCCTCCAAATCCGCCGCCGCCACCGGTGCCTCCAAAGCCTCCACCGCCTCCACCGCCAGATGGAGCTCCATATGAAGTTGATGGAGGACTGTAGCTGTACCCAGCTTCAGGCCTGGCAGCGACTAGCGCCACCAGAGTTGTTAACAACTGGAAGAAGAAGAAGAATTACGATTATACACTCGCCTTCGGTTCAAGTATACAGGGTGTTCCTAAATATCATGTAAATACGAAAAGGGGTAATTCTTTGGCTTATTTAATGACTAAAAATTCATATAAACATAGGTCCGCAAACGCTTCGTTGCCGATTTACAGGGTGTTGAAATTTCAAGATTTTTTTAGTTTTTTCTTTATAGCTCTTGTAGTTTTTGAGATATTTAGCTCTAATTTGGAATATGGTTTTAAGAATCTACAGGGAGATACTTTTTCAGGGGTAAACTGTTAAAAATTAAAACTAGGATACAAGTGCTATAAAGAAAAAATTAAAAAAATCTTGAAATTTCAACACCCTGTAGACCTATGTTTATTTACCTGTTTTCGTATTTACATGATATTTAGGAACAGCCTGTATAAATTTTATCATTTTTAGAGTCGGTAACCAATAGAAACAACTGTTTTTCGTTGGTTGGTAACAGAACCAACAACTGCACGTGTTTTAAGGTTAGAATTCAATCTTCTTATTCTGTTATAATGCTCTAGATTACAGTCACTTGACAACTGTCTTTCCTGGACTTAATTTTTAGGTTAGGTCGTTTATATTACACTAATTTGACGTTTGATTTGACGTACCGTTGTTTGACAATCAGGTATACCAACTTAACACTAAACAATGTTGTCTGTCATCAACTGTTTGAGATTTATTATACTAATTTGAGTGTTAACTTATTTGAATCAAATGATCTTCAAGTATTAATATGCAATCAATAATCTGGAGTCATTAAATTTATTGTTATGGTCGATAGTTCCATCACTATTAACTGGGACGTGTTTTTTTTCTAATTTAACATTTGCTAGGCGCTAAATGTACCAATGAACAAACAAAATAGCGCCGATTTGAAAAGAATTAGTTTCTAGGTCAACAGATGGGCTATGGAATAGAAAATTATTAAGTATATTATAAAATACTCGTGTCGACGAATACTTTATATTGTTAGATGTATTATTGAAAGAAAGTTCAGCTGCTGTAGGTTATAGGTTAAGTCATTTTCACGGTGTGATCTCAAGTCTCGCTTTTATTGACGTGACAATTAATTGTACGTAGTGTACGGTACAAAAATCGTGTTGAGAAAGTTGTACTTGAACTAATCGCTGCCTTTTGCACTTGACTTTGAATTCTGAAGTTTGTTGATTTTTAATGAGAACAGAGATATATGTGTACTTGTGAAAGAAACAATTACAAAGGAAAAAATCTGATGTGGCCAGGCACATGACTTTATCATACTATATCTAAAATTAATAGTTTAGCTGCATGAGATTCTATTTGACCGAGATCGGCTATGTCTGCATTAAAATAAAACTAGTAGAACTAGACAGATATGTCGATTAAAGCTGCATTTGGACAGTAGGTATTGTCAAAACATTAGCGTTTGACACTACCTACTGTCGTTAGAATCAAAATATCTGACATATCCTGGCTACTAGTTTTAATGCAGTACGACCGATCTCGATGAAATAGAATTTGCTCATGCAGCTAAACTATTGATTGTACCAAAAAATTTCATGGTCATAAATTATTCAGAAGTTCCTCTACTTTAATTTATTATTTAACTATTTCGACGAAATTCCCGAAATGGCGGCTTATTTGCAAAATCTTTCAAAAATGCTAAGACTAAACCTCCAGTTCCTTTGGACTCTTTTCAACAGAAAGCTTTTCAGCTCTAAGTTTGGTTATGAAACTTCTAAATATGAAGTTTCGTCCCGACACCTTTAGTAGTTTCTCCGGAATTGTCGCCACAAAAAAAACGGACACACACACACACATCCACGATAACAATACTTTACATACTACGTATGATAAAGTAAAAAAAAAACTGTTTTTGGTACGCTTTTTTGAGTAGAATTTGAATCCGAGCTAAATTGTGTCTAGTTTTTGAGCAAGAAATTCATCTTTGGGTTTTTTTGCAGTTTTTTAGCACTGATTTTCTCAAAAACTAGGTTCAACTCAAAATGTCTGCCTTCAGATTCAAATTCTATGGGAAAAAGCAAACCAGAAAACAGTTTTCACATCTAACCTAAAAGTCAGATAGTGTTTAAAATTTAATTCAATGCCACACAGCGTCTGTTTGTTGCACATATCAAAATGGCAACCATTTTCTTTCAGATTATTTGTGCCAATGAAAACTGAACTCTGAAAACTGTATGTCGTAATGCGTCACGTAAATCTGAAACAGTTTTCATTGATTTTAGCTGTGTTATTCTATTGCTATGCTAAAATTGGACAATGATATTTTTTTAAAAAGTGACTATTCTGGCCAACAAAGAACAAAATCGGACAAGTGACTTCACAGGAATTAAGTATGGATATAAAGAAACAAATTAAGAGGATCCTGCACAAAAGCAAATGCTATTTTTGATATTTTTTTCCAAAAAATGATTGATTTGAACCACGTATATCATTTTCACTTAAAATGAACACGTTATGTTTCTAAAATATTGCTTTGCCTCCGAGTTATCTAACCTAAAAGTCAGGTAGCGTTAAAAGTTTAATTCAATGCCACACAGCGGCGCTGTTTGTTGTTTATATCAAAATGATATTTTTTCACTCAAAACGACGAGGCAATTTTTTAAAACTTTTTACCGTCCTCTATGCAGTGAAGTCTTAAAGCAACTCAAAACAACAAGTAAACTTCTTCTTATTGAATCGTCTCGGTAAATTTCGAAGCCGTTTGTAATCGAAGTATCCAAACGCACTGTTAAGTCAAACAACCAATGACTGAAACCACTAAACTGGCTAAAACTAAAACTAAAACTGAAAAACTAATGCTACAATGTGTACATACCAAGAAAGGTCTCATCTCAACACTGTAAATGAACTGATGATGCCGACATATGCGTCCAAAGCTTTTAAATAGTGGACGCCCCACTTCAAGGAACAATACGGTGGATAGAAGAAGACACCGTCGCAAGAAAATTGAACATTCACCGAGAGTATAGGTGGCTGTGAAAAATTACTTTTACTTGAGGATCGGGGAATTTATTATAATGTGAACTATGACTTCTATACCACGGTAATTGGACGCCTTTTTCGACTTCGCGGGCAGTGACCACTGTCAATGCATGAATTTTCGTTATCTAACACAGATTTTATCTGGTCATGTCCTTTATGTATTGTCTTCTCATATTTTTGCCTAAAGTTGTGATGTTATCTATGATAATATTCAATTTTCTTTGTCTTTTTAACACTTTTTTGGTGGCGTATAGTGAAAAAAAGACAAAAGAATAATGTGTATTGTTTGTTATTTGGACCCGGAAAAATTCTGGCTGTTGGACTCGAGTATTTATTTCCTCAAACACTATTTTTTGTTCCAATAACATTTATAATGCAGAATTTCTTTGATATATACAACTTGAAGAGATTACATTTTTGCATGTTTCCCATGGTAGATTGAATATAATCACACATAATTTTTTAGTCTTTGTAACAACTATGCAAATTTAGTGAAAGATAAGTGCACGATGGTAGTTTTCTTAAGCGATATCGCTTTTGGCATATGAAATGTTTCCTCTTTTACGTTGGGATATTTGAAATCTTTAGTGGACACTGCTTTCGCTTAACATTCCTTTAGACCAGGGGTTCTCAACCTTTTAGGTTCCGTGTACCACCTAAAAAATATCCAAATTTCTTCGTACCACCACCCTTTATACAAAAATGCATATTAATATAGGGAAAGAAATAATCCTACTTTTGGGGTTGTTTTGCTAAACCAATTTCTTTAAATATCATGATCTGTGTCAATTAGTTTCAAGCTCAAATTTGGCTCAATCACTAATTTTGGCTTATGTTTGTTGTTTAAATATAATATTGATGAAAACCCATACCTACATAAATTTCACATAAATCGTGCCGCAAAACGCCATTAAAAGTCTAATATCTTATTCTCCAGTTTCTTTAAAATAATTCTTCCTCTGGATCCACAAAACGGTGATTGTAATAATTTTAAATTCTTCTATCAGCGCTGTGTGTGAGGAAATGTCTATCAAATATTCTTAAATATTCTTTTTCTATTAGGTTGTGAACTTCGGTATTTACATACCTTTTAGATTTCTGATACAATTTTCATTGTCATTTTTTTTTTTATATCCGACTAATTCATCAATGATGTTTCCCATCTTTCTTCAAGGGAGCCTTCAAATGCTGGCAATAAACTACATTTATTTTTATTAACTTCTTTTATAATTAACTCGATTTATTTATTGGTAATTTTATCTTCAACGATAATTAAATGAACCTTTGATCCCTGCAAAACTAAATTTAATTCATACAGGTTTCAAAAAATAGCAGCTAAATATGCTAACCGGGCCATCCACAAATCGTCAAAGATAGAATTTTTGAATTCGAAATTAGCGTTTTCAAGAAGAACTTTAACTTCTGAAGTTCGAAGAGACGATTCAAAACTTTAGCTCTCGAGAGCCATCTATCATCGGAATGTAACAAGAGTTACTTCTGTTGCTACCCATCTCCTGACATAATATTAAAAACAGTCGTGAACTGAATGCTCGACTTTTAATAATATTGACTGCAATTATTTTTTTGTTAAAGCCCGAGCTCCATCAGGGCAGACACCAGTGCATTTCGCTCATGGAATGGAATTGTTAAACATAAAATTATTAAGAAATTTGAATATTTCACCAGTTGTTCTTTCGAGCAGAGGTTTACAAAACAATTATTCCTCTGCAATGTTCTCTTCCACCTCGAATCGGATGAAGACTAATAATTGATAAAAATTAATTATCTCAGTATATCATCTAACTGTAGCGCAAAATATTAACTTTGATTTATCTTTTTAACTACACTTCCTTTTACACAATGTGCGATTTGAAATACGTCTGCGTACGGTAATGGGTATTATCTGATTTGACCGCTATAATTTTGGGTCAAACAATTTAACAATATCATCTGAATAAATATGATTTTAAGTTTGGTACCTTTTGAGTACCACCTAGAAGTCCTTCGCGTACCACCAGTGGTACGAGTACCACCGGTTGAGAACCCCTGGTAATGAAATAAGCACTTACAATTCTCCACAGGGTGTCTCAAAGTTACACCACCAGACCATAATCTTGGTTCTCCAGGTATAATAATCTGCATTGATAAACATAAAAGTTATAGCTATCTGTTAATCTTAAAAAAACGATGAAATAATAATTATTTCATAGTTTTGAATAGAATTGGGCATTTAATAATTGTTTGAATATGACACATGTTAAGTGACAGAAGTGACAGTACCTGTTACTGTTAGTAGCTGGTAGTATTGTTACTGATCTTGATGTCTGCATGAGTATTGTTTATGGTTTTATATTTTTGGTTCATTGCAATATCTAAAAGATAAACAATTTCATGAAAACCTTTACTATTTTAAATTTGGTTAAACCTTCGAACAAATATTTAGAGGTTTATGATTATCTAGATTCCAGAATTTCTCTAGAATATCCAGAAAAATAAAATAAATAAACACCTTCAGATATTGGTTCGTTAAAAAGTTGTTGTATTGGTTGAATATTTTTGCTGTTCTGTTTGTAAATTTGAGACGACATTTTACATCTGTTATTAACAATTCAATGTACGTACTTGTCATGGAAGTCTCAACATATTGCCAACTCGTACAGAATTGCCTATATTATAAACAATATAAGATACAAATTTCAACTTAGGTCATCTTAGGTCGTTTAGGAGGTCTCGTGCTGTGGCAGTACGCTGACGTAGAGACGAAATGACAAGAAATCGGTCTCGATTTTGACTAGTTTTTCGATTTCGATCTTGTCCAGCTCTTCTAACATATTGGCCAGTCTGTAATTTTCTTTAGTTTTCTTTTCTCAGAGCACTTGACTTGATTAGCTCAGTGAATTGTGCCCTGAACATATTCAAACATCACCTCAAAGATGTTCATAACTCTAAAATGATTTTTTTGCAGTAAGAGGTTTATTTGCAGTAAGAAGTTTATTATTGCAGTTAAAATAATATACAGGGTGTTCCATTTAAAAATATCAAGTAGAAGCCATCTGAAGATGTTAAAAAATTACAATTTGACAACGTTACAATTTAAGCCACAGAGTAACTTTTAGGAGTAATTTTAGTATCTATTTATAACAGTTCCTCATCCCTTTCTATAAATTACAATAAGCAGTTAACCAAATAGGTACTATAATTACGCAGATAATTGCAAAGCAGTCATTTTTATTGCCCACTTCTACACCAACTTTCCGCTACTGCAATTTCGCAATAAACAAAGTACTCGACGCGCTTCCTTAAGATTTAATTGTCGTTGATATGTTACGAGAAAATTATGACTCACATAGGTGCATCTCGAATAGCAAGTGGGATAAGTAGTGCAGTTTGTAGAGACAATGCGTACATCTTGTTTTCACTTTTTTCTATCAACCGCCAACTACAAGTTAACCCACATCAGTAAGGAATTTAACACACGCTGGCTGGACGCAAATTGTTGACAAGTGCTTCTGTAAATACACTTAGAAATTTGTTGTGTTAAATTTCACGTTTCTCCGCGCGCACAATACTATTCTAACATTTATTTAATAGATTTGCTGAATTAGGTGCGAAATGGTAAATGCATATATAACTGTCAGAAACGTCAGAACGATATAGCAAGAAGTGAGTGCTCTTCTAGGTGATTGATGTGGTCCCCATTTGTGGGCGATAAATCAGAAATCAAATTACCATTCGACCAATTTAAACTTTATTTATGTAATCAATTGGTTGTAATGTATAATTTAGTAGTCTGTTTCTCTATTCCCTATTTTTTTTTCTGAATAAATAGTAACAAATGAAGAGTTGAAGTAAATAATGAACTGTGCCAAAAACTGAAAAATTGGTTTTATTACATTAAAGTGGGCTGGATATCACTGGCTTTAATGTAAATAGCGGGCTACGTAAAAATATGTCGTGAAATGCATAACAAACTTGACCGCTCGATCTCGCATGAGTTAACTGTCGGCGTATTTTCGTAAATATACAGGGTTAGCCAAAATTACGGTAAAAAATTTCAAAAAAAAATTCAAACAAAAGCTTTTAGACTTTAAACAATCCATCGTTCAAATATATTTTGAATATACAGGGTGTTCATTTTATTATAGAAATCGCGTAAATTTTTTTTTTCAAATGGAACACCCTGTATCTTTTTACATTTTATAATTTTAGAACTAATTCTGGACATTGTTTATTAAAATAATTTTTTTATAAAATGCATCACTTTTGAGTTTTAAGCAATTAATTAAAATTAGTCAAAATTACCGCAACACCCAAATAATTCTTCAAAAACATTCAAATAAAAGTTTTTTACTTCAAACAAGCTATCGTTCAAATATATTTTTAATATACAGGCTGTTTATTTTATTATGGAAGTATGGAAAACTTTTCCTTTTTCTCATTAAACATCCTGTACATTTTTATTTTTTAATTCTAAGAATTTTTTTCAAGTAGGTTTTTATAAATTGATTCATTTTTTAATCAAAACTCCAAAACATTTATTTTAGCCGAACGGATAAATAATAACAATGTGAAGAAAAAATAACAAAACAAATTAAATTTTCAAACTGCCATCCCTTTTAGCGGCTTGAAAATGCCCCAACCTATCAACAAATTCCCGTAAACAGTTGTCTAAATGATCGACAGTAATACTCTGAACTTCGTCCACTATCCTCTGCTTCAACGCATCAATATTTTGCGGCCTATTGGTGTAAACCTTGGACTTTAGGTGGCCCCAAATAGAAAAATCCAGTATTTGTAAATCCGGCGACCTAGGTGGCCATTCAATGGATCCTCTCCTTCCAATCCACCTCTGCGGGAAAATTGAATTTAAATAATTCCGAACTTGGACACCGTAATGCGGCGGTGCACCATCTTGTTGAAACCAAATATTATTCAGATCTTCGTTGAATATAACTAGGAGATGAGGTATTACTGCATCTAATTGCTTATAACTAAAAAATTATGAAATTTATAAACAAATTATTCCAATAAAAAATTATTAGAATTAGTCTTAGAATTTTAAAATGTAAAAATATACAGGGTATTCCATTTGAAAAAAAAAGTTAACCAAATTTGCATAAAAAATGAACAGCCCTGTATATTAAAAATATATTTTAATGATAGCTTGTTTAATGTCAAAAACTTTTGTTTGAATGTTTTTTGAAATTTTTTTACCGATGGAGAATTATTTTAATTAATTGCTTAAAACTCAAAAATGATGCATTTTATAAAAAAATTATTTTAATAAACAATGTCCAGAATTAGTCCTAAAATTATAAAATGTAAAAAGATACAGGGTGTTCCATTTGAAAAAAAAAAAATTTACGCGATATCTATAATAAAATGAACAGCCTGTATATTCAAAATATATTTGAACGATGGATTGTTTAAAGTCTAAAAACTTTTGTTTGATTTTTTTTTTGAAATTTTTTACCGTTGTAGAATTATTTGGGTGTTCCGGTAATTTTGGCTAACCCTGTATATATTAAATAAATTAAATATATTTCCTATAAACTATTCTTAGAATTAATCTTAGATAAAAAAAAAATTAAAATATACAGGGAAAAAAGGAAAAGTTACCAAATTTCCATAATACAATATATTTAAACGATAGCTTGTTTAAAACCATAAAGTGTTGTTTGATTTTTTTTTTAAATTTTTTACGGCTGGCGATTTATTTGCGTGTTCTGGTAATTTTATTATTACAAAAAAGTTCATGTTGTTTCTGTTTTATATTTTAGAATTACAATTTTTTTTTATTTTTAATAAAAGAAAATGTACGATATTGTTAGTATCAATACTGCGCAGGGATGTAAAAGCGAATTAATTACCGTAATTAATGGTAATTTACCAATTTTTTTTTATTTACCAATTACCGTAATTTACGGCGTAAATTACCGATGGTAATTTACCGTCAATTTAAATTACCGTTGGTAATTTACCGACAATTTTAATTACCGTTGGTAATTTACCAAAATTTATAAATTAATTTCAAAGACCTTCCATGAGTAGACGCATGAATGCGCCCCACCCCTCTTAAGCAGTCGACAAGTGCACTGTTGTTTGCGTTTGCCTGGGAAGTACCTAACAATCCGCGTGGTGTCATTTAGCCAATGGAAATGGGTCTATGGGTGTATTCTTACTATTCCAAATAATCCGACATTACTTGAGAAAATACAGAACTAATATTTTGTATTTAATGAACAGCGAAGTGGAAACCCCTTCGCCAATGGCGACCAATCCAACAAATCCGATAATGCAGTTTTGAAATCAGAAGCCATTTATTATCAAAATTCACTTTTTAATAAATATGCCAGTGTTAGAAAAGTGACAAATGACAAAAAACCCTCTGCGAACCGGAGAGTTATTTTGTGAATGTGGACAGAATTAAATTGTTTATTTTCTACTATTATTATTCTGTTTGATTTTCCTGTTTTTGTAGTAGTAAATAGTATTTCTATGTAGTCTTTGCTTTGGTTTTAGTACTATCAAATCAGGCAAAAGATCAGAGATAGCTAGTTATCCACGAAATAATGTTTTACATTTACAGTTTACATTTTCAATGTAAACTTTATATAAACATCTTTAGATTAGAAAGATTGAACAAAAAGCAACAGTTTTTCGGTACATTTGCAAAATAACAAATAAACGCATTTTTAAAGAAAATTAATGACTATAAAATTGAGCAGAACTATCAAATTTTGCATGGCTTTCAGTAAACGAGGTTCCCATGTATTTTTTCGAACAACGGTCACTCTGTATGAAGTATACTTGGTCAAGCAACTTATTTTTATTAAGTTTTACTTTCTAGTATAAAAAAATATCAACTTAGCTTAAAATATGTATAAATAAATATTATGGCACTTAGCACCTTCTACGAATTTTTGAATTTGCTTTAGATTTGTTCTTGCGATACAAGACCTCGGCAAAAAGCCACACCAACATGTGATGTACAATCTGTTTAAATATGCACCAAAACTTAGGGATGGCTTTCTATAAAACATTTATCTTGCTGCACACTATTTTCTAAATATCTCGGAATAATGTTTTTGGCACTTAGTTCGTTATTTACTTCAACTCTTCAAATATCAAACTATACCTGTTATTATTAGCTTCAAACACACTTATTCAAATTGTTTGTTGAAATGCAGTAACATTTTTATCATTTTAAATCAAAGTTTTGGGGTTTTCAAAAGTAGTTTCTCAGTTTTTCATTTCTTTTTTCGCCTCCTAAGAGAAAATACCATAGTTCCTCAAAACGATCAAAGTGATGGTTATATAGCGTATGCGACCTCTTCCTGAGTTGGGGTCAAATCTTGCAGCGGAATTGTATTAATATTTCACATTATAGACGTATTGTGTACGTTCACTCGGTGCGAAGCGAATTTGAAAGGCTTTTAATTGTGCCATCCTGCAATAAGTCACCTTTATACAGTCTAAAAGTGGGGCTGAGTGAATTACAGTCGTGTGATTTATTGGTAGACGTTGAGGATGACCACTCGAATATTTTGTAATTACTTATGGCTAGATTTATTATGGCTAGATGGCGAATTACGTTTAGATTGCTTTCAACAAGATTGCAAGGAGATGGCTACCTATATTTCTTAGATTATTTAGTTTTAAAGTGTTTACTAAAATATGCTTTCGTGTGATTATATGCGAAAAATACCCAGGACCACTTAATGTAATGTTTCGGTAAATGTCATGAATTTTACAATTTAGGCTTATGAAAAATTCTTGGCAAGCCATAAGTTCCAATTAAATGCTTAGATTTGTAATAGCAGATGTACATTAGATATTAATTTTGACTAATTGTTAGTTGTCGGCTCTATTTGCTTTAACCACAGTTTCCTTAGATCATATTTTTTTAGTATTTTCGTATAGATAATGCTCATGCAGATTTCTAAACATACTCGAAGAGTGTCCGGATACATACTTAATTCCCTAGCAACTAGCAATTGCCCACTTTTACGGAAATCCGTGTGGTAAATTTTAAATGGAAAATAGACGAGTTTCTACGTATAAAGGACCTAGAATTAACCTGGATGTAAGCTTGCCAGATCTCTCGAATATTTCATTTAATTTTTTAAATTAAACTTTATATTTTAATAGAAATTATTACAACTTATTATCTAAACCTGTAACTTTTTAAATAATACTGCTAGGCGAATCAAATCTGGTATGCTTTAAGACCATATATTTAACTAAAGAAAATTACAAGAACCATGTCACAACTCTTAGTTACTTCTAAGTTACACTTAAAAATGTAAATTAATAACGCAAAACAAAAAGGAAAAATTGTCAAGTATGCTTTGAATTCACGTATGAAAGGCTACTAAAGATGACAATTGAATTCAGTTGTCATTCAGTGCTGACGCCATTATTCTGCAAGGCCACTCTATTCGACATGTCAGCAGGGACCTTCGAGTTTCCCCTTCTGTTATTCAGCGTTTCCTAATAATTTTGTGTATGTGACTATCGCATGTACTGAAATGCTTTTCTTGTATATTTTAAATACAAATACAATTCCACAAAACAATACAGTGATACAAATTAATTAATTGCTTTATTATAACATTCCTATTTTACTACTAACTATGGTTGAACATTTTACCTTTTGTATGTTGAAAAAAATTGTAGTTTTGGTAAAACAGACAGCTTTTCTTACATAAATCATTTATTGCTTTACATTTATTATTAGAATTAGTAACTAATTATCAGTTAGCTCCGAAGAAGCGAACAGCATGGTTCGAGAAGACAGTAATTATGAATTTTTACTCACGGCATAAACCGGTAACTATTTATCATCTAAATTTAAATGACTCTGGCCGTGAAAGCATTCGTACTCAGATACTTATTTAAATCCATTTAACGTTTTCTTTGTGCATCGATAATCTCGAATGTCTCGTTCGTACTTAGCAGAGATCGATACTTTCAGGTAAAACACACATCATATAAAAATTCAAATTTTTATCGGGTGACGCAAGTAGGTGTTAGTAAATATAATATTCCTATAAAAAATTCTAGATACAGTTGGATACTGCATTTTGAAATTTTACTCAACATTATTATTGCTATGTATAGACTTGGTAGTATACGTACTTCAATTTCAATTGTAGGTATGAGAAAAAATAGCGATTTCGATAAAACAGGCAGCTTTATGTATATGTATAAGTCATTTATTATATATTATATAGATACATGTTCAAATATTTTAGACCTTTATAAAACTTTTTTGCCATATATGGTAATCCGGCACGCTTACACCTATAAGAGAGTATTGCCCAAATTAACTAGCGAAGTTAATTAGCGAAGAATTACACTACACGTATAATATCTACATATACACTTACCGCAGGTACTCTCGCAAGTTATTAGTTTTCTTAGAACGCGGGCCACATAAAGGCAGCTGATTTTTTAATTTGCCCATATTTCTAGCGTCTGTTCTACGTCTGTTGTACAACAAGTAGAACTGAAGCCAACCATCCGACATAGATTGAGATTGCCCTGAATGCATTGTCAAGCGACAAGTGTTTGGTATTAATATTATTTTCTAAATCTAAATACCAATATATTTGAAATTCTATGACGAAAAATAAATGACTGATTAAAAATTAAATTACTTGTATTTCCTTAGTAATAATTTATTTAACTCCTATTAATTATTTAGTAGTTGTAACATTGTAAGTAGGTATTGCGGTTGTTGATTATTCTTCGTTCCGTGTGTCGTACGGGGACTGCACTATAAACCCTTGCGGGAACATGCGCTCCTAATTTATAACTCGCTCTTTGCTGTCTGCGTAGAGTCCATCAGGACGGCAAAAATTATTTCTCGTATTCGTTTCTAGCCTATTTTGGTCGAAATTCAACAATTCATGTTGATCACATACACTTCCGCAAGAACATGCTGTCCTAATTTATAAGCGAGTCGTTGCTATCTACGTAGCACCAGCACGGTAAAATTTATTTTTCGTATGGCTTTCGTTTGCCGGGCGCGGCGCCGCTACACCTTCCGTGTCAACATGCGATCAATATTTTTGTTAGGCCGAAATTGCTCAATATTTGTGATTCCCCTGGCTACGTATTCATGCTGCTGCTTCAGACTGTACCATTTGAATTTGATTGGTCGAAGAAAATGATGTGGTGTTTATCCAACAGATGGCTGCACCGTACGACTATAAAAATGTTATTCTCGTCTCATTCACATGTTCAAAAAACCAACGGTTAAATCATTACAACATTCATATTTTGTTGTCATTTTTTTTACACAAGTTCATGAAGGCTCAATACAAAATGCTGTAATATTGCTTTTTTGATGTTTGGTTCGGATTTGGAAAAAAAAATAAAAAAAATTTCCAATTATTGGCTTCTTTAGCAAGGGTAAAAAACAAAACAACAACGCAAATGAAAAAAAGTGGCATTCGTACCCGGTGTAATACACCTTTATCTACAATTTAATGTATTATTAACGTGATTACTAACGTGATTATGAACAAACAATTAAGCTCATGTTTGGTTTTATGTAGTGTTGTTTTGTAGTACGCTACTACCTCTAGGGATTCCTCTTAAAAGAAGCGAATTTGAAACCAAGAAGACCTGTCCGAGCAGCATGCCTTACGCAGCATCACAAAGCAGCGCGAATGAGGTTTGCTCTGGATCACAGAGATAGGCAACTTCGTCACTGGACGCCTGTGCTGTTTACAGACGAGTCCAGATTTCGTTTAACTCGTTGTGACGGTCGAGTACGTGTATACAGACGTCCTGGTGAACGCTACGCAGCCGCTACTATACAAGAAGTGGATAGATTTGGTCGTGGATCTGTGATGGTTTGGGCTGGAATCAGTATAGACAGCAGAACTGATCTTGTGGTTCCTGGTAGACTAAACGCCATGAATTACATCGAAAACATCTTGGAGGGCCATGTGTTGCCTATATGCCGCTGAACTATACCAAATTTGATTTGACTAGAACTATTATTTAAAAAGTTACAGGTTTCGAAAAAGTGTTCCCGTAATTTTTTTGAGCAGTTTATAACATCGATGGTATTAAACAAGGAAAAGTTAAGAAACCTGAAAAAGACAAGCTATTTCTTAAAAGTTTATGAATGTTCACAAGTTGATTTTAGTTTTATTTATTCTAAAAATAAACATTGCAAAAATGTGTTTGTATGATTCGTGTAGTACTGGAGAATCTATAACAGTTATTACAAGTGAAAACTGTTTCTGAAAATAGTTACAAATAGGTTTGAAGTGTATTTGGTTTTTTTACCACGTAGCCATATTAATTAGTATACATTTTGTGTAAAGAACATAAATATGTAGTCTAAAAATTACCACGAATATATTTCGTTGGCAATACGTCGTAGTGCTCGAAAACAATTTTTTGTGGGCATAAGAATGTATTTTTCTGTGCAGCATTTACAACGTTATGCGATGTTATACCAATCTCACAAAAAATTCAAGGTAAAATTCGTTCCCGAAGAAATTCTCCAGGTATGAAACATGTCAGATGTTTGGACATATTTTATTCTGTGGATTTCTTATTGATATTGTGCAGTTGATAAATTATTCATGCGTATTTTACTTTAAATAAGGAAAATGAAAATACACATCAAACCATGTGACAACGATGTACGCAAACAGTACCGTTTAATATTGATTCCTCCCGAAAAAAATTTAGTTTTGTGGAATGCCCTATAAATATTTGGAGCACGCTGTTATTCAATTATTATTGCAGATATACACTAATTGCAGGAATGATCACAACCATGCTCATAATCGATTTTAATTTATGACATGTTTTGAGGAAGCTTTGTTTACATTACTTTCTTTTAAATAAAATCTGACACATCGCTCATCATTCATTCTCCATGGCTCATTAGCACCATGCTAAATCACCATGGCGCCCATTAAAAAGAAAAGTGGGCGGACATGTACCTATTTATAATGGCGATTATTAATTTTGACTGTGAAGGTACTCATTTAACTATTTAACATTTCATAAATTTCCATATCTAATAAACACAGACACTGACACCGATTTCAAGTCCCAAAATACCATAGAATTAGCGCCAGAAGTTTCACTTGTATTGGCTATTTGTAATTTTAGCACGCGGAATTAAACTATTAGAAATTTAAATTTGTTTATAAAACTTTTTCTCGCATAGAAATTCCAAATGTACGTTTCTTTCATGTATTCACAATAACATTTAAATCGTTTGTTAATTACGAAGATTGGAAATCGAAATTAAATTGTGGAGATAATTGTGTAACACTCGGTTTTTATGATGACATCGACGGATAATATAGAAATTTTCTGCCATCTTCACAGCACTTCCTGTTGAGAGCGCTTCTTACAGTCTTGGATAGAAAATGCTGTGCAGCATTCCTTCCTGTAGTTGGTTTCGCGTCAAAATAGAAACATAATGACGACTTGGTAATTGAAATTGCCTTTTCTAAGATTGATTCATGCCCTGCCATCAAAGAGAAATAACGCATAGGCATTTGTTTTCTCACGTGTTGTGTGTATACTGGAATGTAGTAGTAAGTTATAAAGTATTCGTGAAGTACTCAAAATGTATTTTTCTACTTTGCATTCACAATTCACACATTGTAACACTGTTTTCAGTGTTACAATTAACACATTGTAATACCGAAAACAGTAACATTTTTGTCTGATTGGTACACAGTGATATCAAATGCCATATGTCAAATGTACAATACATAACCCAACATAACCACACACTGCATCTTCTTAATCGCTTGCAATCACATAAACTGCGAAATATCAATATTCTATACATATTTAAACATGGGTGTAGCCTGCTATAGTATGGCCAGAGGATTGGGGCTTTCTTAGTTTAGCTGTGTTCATCAAAATACGCCAGCATGACGTTTACGGTGATGTTTTACGACTTTAGTAAGTGATCGTTATCATTCTTTTCAACTAAACATCAAATCCCCTTTTCAGATATAATTCAAGGACCACATTTACTTTAATAAGGTATTATGCGAAGATCAAACCTACATCGTAGATATGAACGATTTTAATTACTGCTGCGAGATTGTATATGCGCCCTTATAAATGGTTTATCAGCATACACGTACGAAGCTATAGTACATTTAAAGTGTAGAGGATTTCTAGTTTATGTGACGTATAAGTTTTTCGGTAATATTTTGGACGCTTGGATGCTCGGTTCAATTCGTATTCGTTTTTGTCCGTCGCTTTCGACTTCGTCTTAGTTCTGGTTGTGTGCAACGTATTTGTATTACCTCCATCACATGTAATTTTACTAAGTATAATTTATTCTAATAAACTACTTTGCCGAAATTAGAATTGGGTTTCAATTATAAGTGCTTGTAAATATATAAGCCGCAACGGCTACGTAGCGGAATTAGGTAGACACCGCTATTGAACGTTAAGCGTTATAACAATTCTTTAGTAAGTTCTTGTTCTTCGAAGTAACTAATCAGTCACCGCCAAATACTTCTATTCTGATTATTATACTTATGAAACCACTACTTTAAAATTGTTAACTTTTTAGGTTAAGTTTCATGTATTTATCACAGTAGGATTAAAAGTGTTGCCCCAAGCTCCATTATGATCATCGTTGCGACCTCGCTGAATATTTATTCAAACTTGTAGGCTAAAGTAGAGTAAAATTATTCACAATTAGATTTTGTCATGATTTTATCTCATCGATATCATCCTTAACGAAGTTGACAGTTACTACAGTGCTACCACGTGGTACCCGCAAAATACCCTAGATTCTAATTTAGCGCGATAGTAGTAACCACAATTTCTAAACTTATATAAAATTAATGACGCAAAGTAGAAAAAATAGTATATTACACTCGTTTTATAAGACGTATTGGCGCACTCGTTCCATTTGGGCACTCCTCGCTACGCTCGTCGTGCCCAAAACAACTCGTGCGCCAATTTGACGTCTTATAAAACTTGTATAATAATATACTATTTTCTACTTTGCCTTCACAATGCACACATTGTAACACTGTTTACCTGCTCTATTCAATTAGTGGCGAGTCCACTAAGTACAAATTTGTTGGTATGTCATAGATTTTTTTGTGTTTTATAATAACCAGCCTGTAATCAAGGATTGATGAAAAATATTCGGTGAACGAACTTAAAAGAGAAAAATAAATCACTGGCATCGTTTAAACAAAAATTTTCGATTTGCGTGGCAAATATATTTGCCAACTATTTAACATGTCGATAATCGTTGAATTAGAGTAAACGTGACTTGTCGAGTAAATAAATCCATCATTTTTTACTTATTTTTCATCATTACGGTATGGGTAAGGTGACAAGACTTTTATCGTCAAAAGATAGTCCTCAAAAATCCACAAACTCAAGGATTTCGATAAATATTTGACACAGAAATTATTATTAGTATGAAGAATTAGTTTGGTTGGTTAGAACAGATTTTTTTCTTTTGAGAAACATCATCACATATTTCTTTAAATTATTGTGCTTGTGATCAAACCATTTACTTAATTGAATACACATAGTTTGCACAATTAGTGATTAACTGTTTTGCCATATTTATTTAAAATAAACAATTATTGTTTGCTACAAGAAAAAGTTTATTTAAGAAAGATAAATTATATTCTTATGGTTAATAAAACAAATCTTAAAGTAAAAAAATAACAAACTAATTTTCTAATAATCCTCTACACCGATAAAAAAAGTTCTTCTTCTTCTAAAAAAGTTCGATAAAAAGTGACTTTGACTTCTACGCTAACTTTGATCATTAGGTCAATATTTTTTTCGATTTCCTTGCTTCTAACAACATTTGTACGCTTAGAATTTCAACAAAATATCAAGTTTTTGGTATCATTGTAATCGGAAAGACGTTTTCTATCGAATAATCAGGGTGTGGCCATTCACTGACCAAAAACCAATTAAATCTCGCTAGAGGGCGCCAGTAATAAAATATCGGCCAAAAAATGATTTATTTAGTGTTTATTTGACAATTTTCGACTATTTTCACCAATTAATAGCCACCTAGATTAATACACAAAAAAGTTATTTTTGCGTTGTTATGGTGATAAAAATTGACTTTCAATATGTTTTTTTGTGTTCAGAATGTCATCCTGATTGAAAATATCACACATAGAATATAAGGTGCAATTTAAAATTTCAATGACGACGTCATTTTCGGAAAAACCGGACGTCATATTAACCTCAAGATTATCCCAAAGAATGGCATTTTTTGTCTCTTAACACTTTCCCAAATTTCATTCGTCCAATTTTATAAACAAAAAAAAATAGACGGGGGTACCTATGACGTGGGTCACCCGGTATGCTAGGCAATAGAAAAGTGGAAATAAAAAAAAAAAACAAGGATTACTAGATGCATAATTTCGTTGGCTTTGTGAATTTGCTTGAATTTGAAACTGCAAAATGTCAGTACTTTTCAGTGGAATTATTTTCAATAGACTAATTTTAATTTTTGTTTCCTGTTTTAGGATAAAAGAGTCATACACAAACCATTTCAAGAACATGGTGTTGACTGGTGTTGGACGTCCAGACCTCGCGGACTACAATAAAACTCAGTCAGATTCTACAAGAAATTCACCAATAGATGAACGCGACTTGACGTATAGTATCAAGCCATTCTTCGCAGAATGTAAGTTATTTTCGTGTATTAGTAACAGTAATTAACCTGTAACGATTTTGTTAAATTTTGGGATCAGAATATGTGACCCCGCACGAGAGAATCGCCCTAACTGCCATCTCTCGTTTCGATAATATTGACTCCTGTGTTTAAAGGCGCATAACTCTAAAACTATCGAAAATAAATAATTGAAATAAAGTATGTCATACTCCCGAATCATTTCTAACAGAAATGCATAATAATTTTTAAGTAATTTTTAAACCGATGTAATATGAATAATATAAATTTCGTACAGCGCGCACTACGTCAATCGTAACGGTAAATGGAAACGTAGCTGGGACAGTGGAAGATTATTTACTATTAGTACGATACGATCAGAACAATTTAATTTCGGAATTTTTAATAGTAGTGCGAGTGAAATATAAATAATGAATTTAGATATACAATTAATTATACCCAAAAACATTTTACAAACACGGATTCAAACGGATTCACTGGTCGCGTCAAAACTTCGCATCTTGTTCGACTGCCTCGCACCAAAACCCACAAGCGAGGGAAGCCGAACTGCGCAAAATATTGTTCATGTTTATTTCGGTCTTAAAAGTTGACAAATAGTCGGAATGCTATTAAATTCAAGGGATACGTATCGCAGTAAATAAGGATTATTTGCATGCTAACTGCGTTGTCCTGCTAACATTCGTTCCTGAGATATCGGCTTCCATTAAAATCTTGTTCGCAACCTTTATTACATAAAAACTGAAGAAAACAAAAACACCAATTTATAGAAGAGGCTCTAAATGCAACCTGAAAAAAAAATTTAAATTTTTGTGGCAAACGGTTTACGAGGAAAAAAATTGGAAAGACGAGCGTTAATATAAATGTCCAAAAATCGAGTACTTTTTCTCATTTTGGCCGCGCTCATGTTTGCGTTACTGCCCCCCAGAATGTTTTCTAGATGTACGTATCCTTGCATTGCAAATAACTCTAAATTTAACTTTTAGGCGGAATACCAAAACGAGTGAAGGACAACTGGAAAGACGACAATAAGTTAAACATGTATTTCAACATCAGTCACAACAAAAACATTACTCTGGCTTCAGCAGTAATCAGGCTTCACAAGAGTTCAACAGCAACACCTACTCTTTCCACTGGTTCTTCTGACAGTAACAAAGTCAGAGTAACGGTCAACTACTATATAAAAGAACCAAACACAAGTAAGTAATTATTGAACAAATTATGGTACAAATTAAATATGTGGGTGTCAGGTATTTGGAGAATCTAAAGCCGGGGCTACACATTCGTATACTTGCCAAATATCAAATATTTGCCAAGTATATGAATATTATTTGTCACGAAAAAAAACCTGCTCTATTCAATTCATAGCGAGTCCACCTCTAAAATAAATTTATATATTCGACGTTCGGCTGTGCGGACGAGTTTTTTACGCCATATACTTGGTATTTGCAATACCCAGTTGAAGTGGGCATAGCAAATGCAAAGGCGACAAATATTGGTGCTCGATGAACATTTTAGTACGCTGTTTAATTTTTCCATTTTTTAATTTCGTTTTGTGTGTAGTAGGTCGTATACGAAGATTGACAATAGATTTGTAATTATTAGTAAGATTTTTTATTTTTCTAGAGGGCGAAACCGCATAAAATTGTAATTTAGTGAAACCGTCAGACAGACAGTTTTCCGGAAACCTTCAGACAGAAATTAAAAAAAAATATTGTTGTTTTTACCTGTCCACATAAACGCAATGTTATTTCTTTCCAAGAAAAGCGTATACCATATACAGAGTGTATCCTAAGTTGATGCTTTTCTATGAACAATATAGATGATACTCATTTATGAGCTTTCAAAATATAACCTTTTTGTTAAATAAAAAACCTACACAACATTGTCTCTACTTTTAAAATATTTTTAATAGTAGAGACAATTTTGTGTAGCTTTTTTATTCAACAAAAAGGTTATATTTTGAAAGCTCATTTGTTTAAATTTTTGTTTCAGTAGCTAATTGATCTGTATTTCAGACAATATTAGGACATATTTATACAACGAACCTAGTAGTACAATTGGATTTAGTAGAACTTGAAAGATGACGAAGAAACCATATCTAACATTTCTTTTATGGGCAACATGTTCCTAATTTAAATAAAAATATATATATATATTTTGTCTCTTTAAAATAATAATTTATTTAAACTAGTTCACGTCAAATGACCAATAGTATTGTTTTACAGTCTTAAAATTAGATGCTGCGAATTAATAATACAGAAAGCTGCTGAATTAAACAAAAATTCATTAAAATGAAACAAGCAGTTTCGTCAAGATTTGTTTTGTAAATTTCCACAAGAATGCCCTTGTTAGTACGCAGTGAATTCGGCATGTAATTAAAAATATGTCGGCATTATAAAATAAAACCTTGCTTGTTCGTAATCAAATTATCAGTTTGATTTGAAAAAGCTAATGTGCAAATAAGGCGAACTAATCAAAAAAATAGCTAGTGCCCATTCGGTACGTACATGTAGCAAGTCCTCAAAGAAGATTTTCACGTATTAGAAAATGCTATGTGGCGATGCATCAATGTCCGATGCATTTACTGTTGCAGTGCAACTCTGAGGGTCCGAAAACACAAACGAATATTGTACACATTTGTTGGTATGTCATAGATTTTTTTGAGTTTTATAAAAATCAGCCGGTAAACAATGATTTATGAAAAATATTCGGTAAACGAACTTAACCTAGCGGAATTAGGTAGACACCGCTATTAAACGTTAAGCGTTATAACAATTCTTTAGTAAGTTCTTGTTCTTCGAAGTAACTAATCAGTCACCGCCAAACACTATTCTGACTATTATAATTATTAGACCACTATTTTTATGTTAACTCTTTAGGTTATGTTTCTGTATCTATATCCTATATTGTAATTTAGAATTCTAGAGGAAATTATATGTTCATACTTGCTGATTGAGCAATAAAATAGTTTGTGAAACCCATTCACCGCGTATTTGTAGCATCCTTAGGAGACATTGGCCATCTGCTCGTAGAAATGTAGGAAATCTGAAAATCAGAATTGCACAGAAAAGTACGCTAAAGAGGTCGCGGTATCTCGAAGAAAAATCAAATTTATTGATCTTTAAAACATTGCAACTTGTTACGAAACGATCTTTTCACAAATTCTTTAGTATTACTAGACTCCATCACATGTGAACCGAATTCTTATTCTTACTGCTTAAAATAACCGTCATACCTCCCTTTTTTGTGTTTCTGTCTCTTGACGTACTACAATATTTAAGTTGTAATATGATAAAAAAAATTAAAAAAAATAAAAATAAAAAAAAAAACACGTAATCTGGTGTAGCAAAAAAAATCGGCCCGTGTGGGATTCGAACCCAACGATCTCCACGTAGAATTCAGTGTGGCGCTCTTACCACTAAGCTAACGAGCCTACAATAAACAATTTATCTACACTGATACTTAATCATATCTACTGCTAAAAATATCATGCACCGGAATTACATACGTTAGATTATCAGATAAAACAATGATGACGTCAAAACAGCGATAAAGTCAAAATAGTGACGAAGATATCACAGATTGATGGCTCAAATATGCAGCTAAGTGTATTTCTGCATAAATGAGCACGTTTGGATTAAATCAATGATCAAAATCTTCTATTCGAAGTATATTTTATACTAATTTTATTTGTATAATACTACGCGAAGCCCATTCGAAAAAAATGAACTATTATTTTTAGTCTCAAGACTAGTACCTAGTCTGTAAATTTTAATTAGGCTGAATATATGAACAAAATATAACTAATATTAAATCTGCGATTATTATCTCATGTATTTAAGACTCTGCAAGAGTTAAGGATTGATTAATTTGTTCCAGTTAAATTGAAAAAGTTATTACAAATAAAATAGTTAAATTCAAACCGCATACGGCCATAGTACCGTATGAGATAGTAAGAGATAGCTTGCCCACTTCACTGCGGGTTGCATACCAAATGCATTTGCCTCACTTATTGACCATTGCGGGTCCTTTCCAGTTATACGTAGTATATACAGTTCACTGGTTCTGAAAGATTACTGTCACTTGACCTATTGTTTTACAATTTGTGTTTGCAAAATTAATTCTCAAAACAATATTTCTAAAAACATTTATTTTTACCCCTTCTAGCGGATGAAACCCCTCAATAGTATATTACATTACAAGAGCTGTAACTAGCATATTACGTACGAGTGGAAAGTTAAAATACAAGCCGCAAAGCGGCGAGGTTTGTTATTTTTCACGAGCACGTAGTATGCGTTACAGCTCGAGTATTGTACATAATTTTACCTTCAACCGACACTTACAGATCCAATCACTTAGTTTAAATAAAGGAGAAATATTGCGACAGAAGTAGATGTATTAGGTTAGGTTAGTATATTCGATAGTTCAGCAAAATAGTATATTATTATACAAGTTTTATAAGACGTCAAATTGGCGCACGAGTTGCTTTGGAACGAGTGCACCAATACGTCTTATAAAACGAGTGTAATATACTATTTTTTCTACTTTGCGTCATTAATTTTATATAAGTTTAGAAATTGTGGTTACTATATCGCGCTAAATTAGAATCTAGGGTATTTTGCGGGTACCACGTGGCAGTACTGTAGTAACTGTCAACTTCGTTAAGGATGATATCGATGAGATAAAATCATGACAAAATCTAATTGTGAATAATTTTACTCTACTTTAGCCTACAAGTTTGAATAAATATTCAGCGAGGTCGCAACGATGATCATAATGGAGCTTGGGGCAACACTTTTAACCCTACTGTGATAAATACATGAAACTTAACCTAAAAAGTTAACAATTTTAAAATAGTGGTTTCATAAGTATAATAATCAGAATAGAAGTGTTTGGCGGTGACTGATTAGTTACTTCGAAGAACAAGAACTTACTAAAGAATTGTTATAACGCTTAACGTTTAATAGCGGTGTCTACCTAATTCCGCTACGTAGCCGTTGCGGCTTATATATTTACAAGTACTTATAATTGAAACCCAATTCTAATTTCGGCAAAGTAGTTTATTAGAATAAATTATACTTAGTAAAATTACATGTGATGGAAGTAATACAATACACAACCAGAACTAAGACGAAGTCGAAAGCGACGGACAAAAACGAATACGAATTGAACCGAGCATCCGAGCGTCCAAAATATTACCGAAAACTTATATGTTACATAAACTAAGAAATCCTCTACACTTTAAATGTACTATAGCTTTGTACGTGTATGCTGATAAACCATTTATTGCGCATATACAATCTCGCAGCAGTAATTAAAAACGTTCGTATCTACGATGTAGGTTTGATCTTCGCATAATACCTTATTAAAGTAAATGTGGTCCTTGAATTATATCTGAAAAGGGGATTTGATGTTTAGTTGAAAAGAATGATAACGATAACTTACTAGAGTCGTAAAACATCACCGTAAACGTCATGCTGGCGTATTTTGATGAACACAGCAAAACTAAGAAAGCCCCAATCCTTTGGCCATACTATAGCAGGCTACACCCATGTTTAAATATGTATAGAATATTGATATTTCGCAGTTTATGTGATTGCAAGCGATTAAGAAGATGCAGTGTGTGGTTATGTTGGGTTATGTATTGTACATTTGACATTTGATATCACTGTGTACCAATCAGACAAAAATGTTACTGTTTTCGGTATTACAATGTGTTAATTGTAACACTGAAAACAGTGTTACAATGTGTGCATTGTGAATGCAAAGTAGAAATATGTATTTTATCTATTGCTAGTTACTATTTCATTATTTACTATTATTTACTATTTCAACAGTGTGGGAACTGCATTTGAACTATTGTGACAAGAGGGAAATTATAATCAACTAGGAAAGTATGAAACAAAATTATCTCAACTGTAACAAAAAATGCAACATAATATTGTCACTTTTACAGTAACATATACCTGGTATCATTCAAATTTTACACGAAATGGTCATATAACCTAACAGATTATTCAGTAGATGATAATAGTTAATCATCTGATGTAGCCATTATGTAAGAAGTGAAATGAAAATGATATTAGTTTGGCCCGCTGCCCAATAGTAGCGCTGTATTTTCTGCACACCGCGGTATAATTATGTCACAATAACGAGAATGCGAATGTAAAATAACAATCTTCTTTAAGATTACTTGGCATGCAAATCGTTGAGATAATTTGACCGGCTGCGGTAGGCAACTTCAGGAAATTATTGAACTTAATTCCCACCAAATTGATTCAAATAATATTCAGTTGAAGTCAGTTATATATTAAATTTATTCTAAAGAAAAATTAACCTTTTTTCCTCTATTTATTTAGCCATCATGCCATCAACAACCTTTCCATGTCACATTTGCCAATTGTTCAATATTTACTATGAGCAGTTTGGATGTTTTTTTTTTAACTGTTTTTGGGTACTTCCATGTGTAAAGTCGAAAAGTTATGGACGTTCAAATTCAGATGTTTCCCATTATTTTCAGATTGTCTGAACTTTACCGACAGTTTAATGACCTGTTTCAATCCATAATATTTTATTTCTATTTTTTATTGAAAGCCCATTTAAATGTGCGTTTAACACGAGTTTGTTTATTAGAATCGGTTGAAATTTGACTGAGTTATCGATGTTTAATCACCGTCTTGACATTCACACTAGGCAGGAATATACCTACGGCCCGACCGTAATAACCGTACTCGTGATTCACATTAACTAGACATTATTTTGTTTGGTTACCCTGTTTTATTGTATTTTAGTCTATCTAATATGTTATTAAGTACTATTCGACTTGTACCCAAATATCGTAAAATCATTAATCGACAATCTTAATCTATTACAATTGCGTATACTATTAGGACGATGTAGGTCTTTAGTATCACCAAATTTCATATAAAATAACAATCAAACTGATCCATAAGAAGTAAGAAATCTAGTGCAAGCTAAGTGCAAATATAAAAAAGTAAAATGTGTGACAATCGCCATAAGTTTTGTTACGTCTGCGGATTGTTTGTGGACAAACAGCATCGGCTACAATTAATAAAAAATAAATCAGTGGTTGAGGCATACAACAAATTTTTTTACCGTGTTTACACCGCAAGTCGCTGGTGTGAACCAGAATACGTGTGTGTAGTTTGTTCGTCAAAATTGAAGTTATGGAAATAAAAAAATGTTCATAACTCAAGAACTGAAGTGGCCTTTTCTACTCCGATGATATGGCATCATCAAACATTTCCTAGATTGAGTAAAGCTAAAATTAAAGAAGGTCGGTTACCTTACATTTCAAATCGTTGACAGTAAGAATTTAGGTATTTCAACTGATCTATTTTCAGGAATGTTTGTTGGGCCACAAATTCGGAAAATTATGCAGGACAACAATTTTGCAACTAAACTGAATGATGTGAAAAGACGAGCCTGGAATAGTTTTACTTCATTGTGCGATAACTTTCTTGGAAATGATAAAAGTGCCGACTACGCAAATGTTGTACAAGAGTTTTTGAGTGCCTACGGTGAAATGGGCTGCAACACGTCTATCAAAATTCACTTTTTGTATTCTCATTTAAATTTCTTTCCGGACAGTCTTGGCCAACTCAGTGACGAGAAGGTGAACGATTTCGTCAGGAAATGGAAGCTATTGAAAAACGTTTTCAAGGAAAAAACACCATCAACATGATCGCAGACTACTGCTGGTCACTTAAACGCGAAACAGATGATGCTTTGTATTGGTGCAATGTTGTTGTGTTGGTGCAATTTATTTTTAACTCAAATATACCTGGAAATGTAATGAACGTGTACTTAGTAACATATTGTGATAGTCTGGGAGGTAACAACAAAGAGGAGAAGGAAAAAAAACAGATTCATAATTTTAGAATAACATTGTAAATCTAAGTGCTAGTAATGTCTAATTAATGTGTATAAAGACTACGGATTTATTACAGTCTGCCTGTATATTTCTTCTCCGTAGTGTGATGTGTCTAGCCGGTCAATAAAATTTGATTATTCTGTTAAATTTCAACCGATTCTAATAAACAAACGCATATTAGACGCAAATTTAAATGGGCTTTCAATAAAAAAAAATAGCAAAGAACTATTACGGATTCAAACAGGTCATCAAATTGTTGTTAATGTTGAAGAAATCTGAAAATAATTGGAAACTTGTGAACGTCCATAACTTTTCGATTTGTCATTGGATCTGACCGAGCAGTACATCTTTATAATGGTCTATGCTTCCTCTTTCATTTCGTTTTTTTTTTTGTAACAGTTCTTTAATGTCACACAGTCATGATCCAGAACGCATTTGCTCCAAACCTATACTTTAAAAAGCATTATAAATTTACGATCGAATAAAGACTTGGGCAAGTGCACCATAATGCCGTTAAGAATTCACTTTCTTTTCATGGTTACCTTTAGGCCTCAGGTATAATCATTCCTTTTCTTATTGAACTTTGTCCAACGCCGATCCAGTTTTATCGCTATTTGATCGCTCGCGCTGCGAACATAGGACCGATCTGCAAATAGCGTAAATACCTAACTGCGCAGTAGTTTATGGTAGTCGTCCAATTTACTAGATATTATAGTGAATGTAATGCGTACCGACCTACCCACACAAAAGTTTCCACGTAATTATTAACCTAGTTTAATGGGTTCATTTTTTTCGAATGGGCTTCGCGTGGTGTTATACTAATAAACTACTATAAAATTATATAAAATATACTTCGAATAGAAGATTTTGATCATTGATTTAATCCAAACTGGCTCATTTATGCAGAAATACACTTAGCTGCAATACTCGAGCTGTAACGCATATCACGTGCTCGTGGAAAATAACAAAACTCGTAGTTTAACTTTCCACTCGTACGTAATATGCTAGTTACAGCTCTTGTAATGTAATATACTATTGAGGGGTTTCATCCGCTAGAAGGGGTAAAAATAAATGCTTTTAGGAATATTGTTTTGAGAATTAATTTTGCAAATAGAAATTGTAAAACAATAGGTCAAGTGACAGTCATCTTTCAGAACCAGTGAACTGTATATACTACGTATAACTGGAAAGGACCCGTAATGGTCAATAAGTGAGGCAAATGCATTTGGTATGCAACCCGCAGCGAAGTGGGCAAGCTATCTCTTACTATCTCATACGGTGCTATGGCCGTATGCGGTTTGAATTTAACTTTTTTATTTGTAATATCTTTTTCAATTTAACTGGAACAAATTAATCAACCCGTAACTCTTGCAGAGTCTTAAATACATGAGATAATAATCTCAGATTTAAAAAAACTTATATTTAATTCATATATTCCGCCTAATTAAAATTTACAGACTAGGTACTATCGCGAGCACAAAAAACGGGGACACTCAAATTTGCACTACTTAAACTGGGCTTCGTAGTGCCTTGTCAGTACGCTTGTCATGTTACATTAATGTCATCGTGAATTTTGATGTAAGAAATAAAAATGACGCAATGGGGTATTCCGGTGTTTTTGAAATTGTCATTTTTTATAAAGTATGGGTGCTACTGTTTGCTACTTCACAAGTAGAATATCAAACATTGTTTTAAATTAAGAGAAATCGTTGTTTGAAGTTTGAATTAGGATTGGTCTTTGTGACGTCACAAAGACCGCTCAAAGTGAGCGACTTGACAACGTTGCTATATCTAGGGTGCACGTAGTAAATTTTTGTCTTCTGTTGTGTCAACGTTTAGAATCGCTCGTTTGTTGACACCTGCTTTGGTTATTGAGGTTATATCAAACACTTGTTGTTGTTGGCGGAGGTGGCCTAGTGGATAAGGCGAATGCCTTCCACTACGAAGCCCAGGGTTCAAGCCCAGGTTAGGCAGGGATTTTAAAAATACTCCGTCTCCACGACCGCCGCACAGACAAGCCAACAGGCTTTGTGCACGTGGCGACATCCCAAAAAAAAAAAAAAAAAAAAAAAAATGTATAAACTCCAACGCCGACATTGTTCTGTGCCGGGCTATAACAGCAGTAGAACAGTCACTTCTGAAAAGATGTTCTTTACATTGCCGACTAGCGAGATGAGAGATGTTTGGCTTCAAGTTTCAATGATCAAATCATCTCTCAAAAAAGGTACCTTTATTCGTTGTCAAACAACAGGGTCGCCAACCGTCAACTTGGCCGATCAGCTGTTCGAGAGCTGTCCGCTGTTGCCACCGCTACTAGGGATCGGTAATCATCGTGTATTTCCGAGGGTGGTCGGTGAATTCAAACGAAATGCACTTTTAATTGCAATTATCTTACAGAAAAACTAAATCAAAAAGCTCATAGCTTAACTATATGAATCCTCATAAATTGTACAATAGGTTAAACCGAATATCTGCTTAAATTTTAACATGACCGGAATACCCTATTGAAAAATATTTTAGAAGGCAATAATTTAAACTTGACTACATGATGGTATGCATTCGAAGAATAAAATTGATGAAAGCGGAACAAATTTGTCGGTTGACAAATACTGTAGAGTTTAGACGTCATATGTCTAAAGATACTGTCCAAGTATATATTACACAACTAAAATTGTTGAGAATATAAGTGCCTAATTTCACTTTGCTGTCCCCGTATTTATGCTCGCGATGGTACTCTCAAATTATATATTAGTAGATATTCCCTAATTTGAAACATTTGCAGTCCAATAACTAAATGCTCTTTGTATTACTGAATTAAGGAAACGCATTCTGACATTAAAAGTAGTCCACATGATGCTGATTATATTTATTCGATAATATTAATATTTATAAATTATTTTTCACATTTTAAAATTTGTATTTATTCGAAATATGTATACATTGAGCGCGTAAAGTAAGGAAACATGACACAAAGTCTGAAACGGTTTGTTATTTGAAAAATTTCGTCGATTTTTAATTATCAAAATATACATATTCACATCAAATTTAATTTCAGACTTTCAATTGTTTTCTACTTATGACGTCATCGACACTTTCTAAATGGCAATCCCATATTTTTGTGCTGATATTGATAGCTCTGTTAATTGTCGTAAAGATAATTAACAAAACTTATCGTTACATTAAAATAATATCGAGAAAAAGACAGGTGAAACTTAGGGTTATATTGATAACTTTTGTTTGTTTATGGTAAGCGAATAGGGGTTTTCAAAAGCTGCATATCTCGTCTGGTTATTGCGTTTTTTTACCTTTTTTTTTTAAGAATCGCCGTAAATGCGTCAAAAACATTTGGGAACAAATTTTTGAAATTTTAGGTAAAAATACAAAGATTTAGGTTTACTATGAGGTCATTTTGAGGTTTCTAGGACATGAGTTAAAATTAGCTATGTTTCTCTAATTAAGTTCATGATTAAATCAAGCTCGGTTGAATTTTATATTTGTGTATTTTAGTTTTGATGTCATAATTTTTAATAAAACAAATTCATTCCTTAATAAGAATAATGGAGAATAAGCGATTAGCATTGTTAAGGAATGGAACTAAATTACTGCTGTGACTAAAAACATGCATCTTATGACCATTCCCATTCTATAATGGTTAATAACAAAATGCATTAAATAATTGATAAAAAGTAAAAAAATAATTTGCATGTGATACTTTCTATGGATGATCTAGAATTAAACGTCGTTTATTACGTCCATTAAAAACCTAATTAGAACCACACAATTTATGTAACGTAATTAACGCTCGATTGCGCAGTTACTCTACCAAGTCAACCCGACATTAAAACAGGATGCAACAATATCTTTTTTTTTGTATCCAAACACTAATGAAATACGAATACAAACATTGGAAGATCGTTCTGCATTCACTGATTGGTATTAAGTCTGAAATTATAGATCTGCGTTGAGTAATTGTCTTAAGCGTAACAATACTCCTTCTAGTGTTACTTAATACTGGTTCATCTCCGAGAGACGCTCACATTTATTCCACTTCCTAGTGGCTATGAGTTATAACGGCTAGGAAGTTGTATGTACGGTCGTGTGAAAGTTCAATTGGAACAACATTGCACAGCGAGGTTCTACACGCTAGAATAGCAATTTCGTATTCAAACCATTAGTCTGCTGGCATGGATATCAGGTGAAAAGCACAATGGCAAATTGTTGGATCGATTCTTTGTGAGAAGTTACTAATCCAAAGGCAAGCTGTTATAGTCAGGCAAAAAAGTTATTTAGAACTTCTTTTTAATAGATTTTGATATTTCCTTAAAATTAAAAATACCAAGTTGGCATCTTGTGATGTCACAACATCTTCATATACATAATTAGGAAATTTTTTAAAAATTTTTTATCAATTATTACAGTTAGATGAAATACTGACATAATTAATTTTTATCAATTATTAGTCTTTATCCGATTCGAGGTGGAAGAGAAAATTGCAGAGGAATAATTTATTTTGTAAACCTTTGCTCGGAAGAACAACTGGTGAAATATTCAAAATTCTTAATAATTTTATGTTTAACTATTCCATTCCATGAGCGAAATGCACTGGTGTCTGATGGAGCTCGGACTTTAACAAAGAAAAATTGCAGTCAATATTATTAAAAGTCGAGCATTCAGTTCACGAATGTTTTTAATAATATGTCAAGAGATGGGTAGCAACAGAAGTCACTCTTGTTACATTCCGGTGATAGATGGCTCTCGAGAGGTAAAGTTTTGAATCGTCTCTTCGAACTTAAATCAGAATTTCAAGTTTTTCTCGAAAACGCTAACTTCGAATTCAAAAATTCTTTCTTTGACGAATTGTGATGGCCCGGTTAGCATATTTAGCTGCTATTTTTGGAAAGCTGTATGAATTAAATTTAGTTTTGCAGGGATCAAAGGTTCATTTAATTATCGTTGAAGATAAAATTATCAATAAATAAATCGAGTTAATTATAAAAGAAGTTAATAGAAATAAATGTAGTTTATTGCCAGCATTCGAAGGCTCCCTTAAAGAAAGATGGGAAACATCAATGATGAATTAGTCGGATATAAAAAATATATTGATTGCACCTCTTTAAAAAGCAGTAGTTATTTTCCCAAATCTATGACAATGAAAATTGGATCAGAAATCTAAAAGGTATGTAAATACCAAACTTCGCAACCTAATAGAAAAAGAACAGTTAAGAACATTTGATAGACATTTCCCCACACACCCAGCGCTGATAGAAGAATTTAAAATTATTACAATCACCGTTTTTTTGATCCAGAGGAAGAATTATTTTAAAGAAACTGGAGATTAAGATATTAGACTTTTAATGCCTTTTGCGCCACGATTTATGTGAAATTTATGTAGGTATGGGTTTTCATCAATATTATATTTAAACAACAAACATAAGCCAAAATTAATAATTCAACTAAATTTTAGCTTACAACTAATTGACACAGATAACGATATTTAAAAAAATTGGTTTAGCAAAACAACCCCAAGGGTTTTTTTATTTTACTTTTGTATACCAAATGAAATGTTATAATTTATGGTATATAATTTTTATTGGTTTTGATGCGAATAAGTTTTTAACAAGTGAACTTTTGTTATAGATGGTATTATTTTATTATAAAATAAATAAGTAGGATTATTTCTTTCCCTGTATTAATATGCATTTTTGGATAAAGGGTGGTGGTACGAAGAAATTTGGATATTTTTTAGGTGGTACACGGAACCTAAAAGGTTGAGAACTAGGGTCATTCCGCGAATTTTTAATTTTAGGTTACCAACACCAAGAGATCGCTGAGCTGGTAACGACCGTCACGACTATTTAAAAAGGTTTTTCATAAAACTTAGCAGTTTGAACAATTCTAAAAGATGAGTCGTCTTTTTGTTATAATGTTGCATCAAAATAATAATAAAAGCCCCCATTGCTTTTGTATAGTCGTTAAACTGGCGTGACGGGTGTGACACGTAACTGCGGAATAACCCACAATTAGGACTTTGGCATTTTGGAAAAATCTCAATAAAAATGTATCTCCTCTGTGTACTTCAATTCGTGGAGATATACTATATGTTTATTTGTAAGAATTACATCCAGTTTTAATTTTTAAAATTTCTCTGGTAGTTTGACATTTTTAATTGACTGTGCAATCGCCTTTTAAACTGAAACAATTGCCCTAACTATTCTATTTTTCCGGGTCCATTTACGTCATTTACAGGGTAGGCCAAATTCGATGTTACTATAGGAGATCTCGGCAACTATAAGAGATATCGAAAAATGAGTAAGGTTGTTGTGTCGTCTTTTTTTGAGAGAAACTCAATGGTGAAAATCAAAATTAGCTATCGTCTTTTGTTTTCGAGTTATAACACAAAACTCGATTTTCAGCTATTTTGATACTTGTCGATATCTTTGTTGTTTGTTAAATCGGACGAATGATATTTGCACGTTCTTCAGGCACTTTTTCGATTAGAATTCAGTGGAATTCACAGATTTTAAATATCTCCAACAGTTTTGTAGATATAACATAAAGTTGTGTTTTTTTTTTAAATAGAAACCATAGCTGGCTATGACAGAAATAAATAGAGCCTTTTTTCCTCTTTTCAACGATATATAACATGCTGGTCCAAAATATTCAAAAAGTAACGTTTTATTGAATAACATGAAATTAGTATATATCAGAGGCATTATGATTATTGTCTTCGAGATTTCTTTGAGTAGGCGTATGTCACTAGTAGTTTGACACTTCTAATTAGTGACAAGTATTGAATTTGCATTCTTTTGAATATTTATTTCAATTAAAAGTTACTAAATGCCGTATGAATCATATGAAAAATACGCAATGGTCGAATGCTTTATTCAAAGTAATAACAATGCTGAAATTGCAACCAAAACATAGTTCAATCGTTATCCAGAAAGAACACAACCTCACAAATCTATTTTTGAGAGATTAAAAGAAAATCTCATCAATCACGGGTCATTTAGTATGCCAAGACGCAAACATTACCATATTGAAAATGCTGAAGAAGCTGCCACCAACATAGTTGCAGCCGCAGTTGCAAATCCCTCAATTTCAAGTCGTGAAATTGAAACTGAATCTTCAGCATACCAATCCATACCACAATGTTCGGCTTTTGGCATATTAATCAACCCGTAATTGATGGGATGGTCTTTTAATCCCAAAAACAAGTTTGTGCGGTCGTGCACTACCTGGATAACGATTGAATTATGTTTCGGATGTTATATCACAATTATTGTTATTACTTTGAATAAAGCATTCGATTATTGCGCATTTTTCATACTATTCAAACGGCATTCCGTAATTTTCAATTAAAATAAAAGAATGAAATTTCACTAATTTTACTGATTAGTAGTGTCAAACTACTAGTGACATACGCCTACTCGGAGAAATCTTGAAGACAATAATTATAATTTCTCTGATATATACTAATTTCATGTTATTCAATAAAACATTACTTTTGGAATATTTTGGACCGGCATGTTATATATCGTTGAAAAGGGAAAAAAAGGCTCTATTTATTTCAGTTATTGCCAGCTATGGTTTCCATTTAAAAAAACAGAACTTTATGTTATATCTACAAAACTACTAGAGATATTTAAAATCTGTGAATTCCACTGAATTCTAATCGAAAAAGTGCCTGAGGAACGTGCAAATATCATTCGTCTGATTTAACAAACAACAAAGATATCGACAAGTATCAAAATAGCTAAAAATCGAGTTTTCTGTTATAACTCGAAAACAAAAGACGATAGCTAATTTTGGTTTTCACCATTGAGTTTCTCTCAAAAAGAGACGTCACAACAACCTTACTCATTTTTCGATATCTCTTGTAGTTACCGAGATCTCCTATAGTAACATCGAATTTGGCCCACCCCGTACAAGTCTGAATTTGGGAAAATCATTATTTTTTAATCATCATCATTGATTTCTATAAAATACAGAACTACACTAAAATTCTGTACACAAGGAATTTGGTGCTGGGTTTATGACGTTCATAACTTCACCTATAAGCTACCTTATGCAATAAACAGTTGCAGACATTCAGCCACCTCTGTTTATAGCAACATTCACCGCAAATATAACCTAAAAGTGACCACTAAACAGTCCATAAATAATGCCATCAAGCATGAAGTATTTGAAGTAGTATTGTTCGTATTCAACAAACATAAACACCTAGATATATATTCACAGAAAACAAATAATAATTAATTGCCGAAGCATAATATATAAACAAACCGTGAAGGGAACTAAAATAGCTGCATTTCAACACTTAAATCTAGATTTATTCACATCGCATTCGTTTGTGGTTAATTATAACCAATAAGAAATAGAGACAAGATATTTATATTTATATATATATATATATACATGCACTGTTGGAGTCTTAATTTATCTGGAAGTGGATTTTAGTCACTTATGGTGAAGTGTCATCTAATGGGACAAGAATACGAAGTGAAAGCACCCAGAAGTTGGCTTTTTCTTGGCGCTGATGTATAATATTTTGAAGGTTCCATATGACCTGTGCATGCTAACAAATGCATTAGGAAATACTTTCATCTCGTGGCGTACGTGTATGGGTAACTCGTTATTATAATTATTGGTTTTAGTCAGATTGCGTGATTTTCTTAATAAGTGTAAGGAACTTTGTAACTTTGTAACGAAGTTTGTTGAAGATTATTAATTTAGCGCAGTTATCGTTGAGTGCTTAACAAGTTTACAGTTGTGGATAATTATTTCATTAGATTCTTGTTAGCTCTATTAAAAGAATATTCCCAAAAAAATGTTAAGATTGTATTACTTATATCTAACCTTTTCAGGGATTTTGTCCAATTTCCTTATAGTCCAGACCACATTGAATCAAAATCTAGAATAACTCGTCTTAATCAGTTAATTGGATTGTATGGCTTCCTAAAATATTAAATTCCCATTGCTTTGAAAACTTAACATTCACCTTGGATGTAATATATCACACAGTATCTGGGATTAAGCCATTACTGAATACAATGCTTTATTGTACTATTCTTTACTAACAGGCCGGTGAGAAAAATGATACCTTTTCCCCCGAAATAATTGTGTATAATAAAATATTATTATGCTATTTTTATAAGACGTCAAATTGGCGCATGAGTTGTTTGGTATTTGCGGGTACTGTTGGTAGTACTGTTGGTACTGTAGTAAACTGTCAACTTCGTGAAGTTGGGATAAAATCATGACAAAATCTTATCGTGGATAATTTTACGCTACATTAGCCTCCAAGTTTTAATAAAGAACTTACTAAAGAATTGTTATAACGCTTAATATTCAATAGCGGTGTCTACCTAATTCCGCTAGATAGCCGTTGAGGCTTATACATTTACACGCACTTATAATTGAATCGGTGGGTTCGAAAACACTACAAGTCCAAAAAGTGAGTTCTGGGAAAATTAACAAAATTATTTTGTCAATGCAATATCTTGAAAAGTAGCAGTTAGCTATTTTGTGCCAACAGTCAAAATATAAATAAGTTCACAGAGAATTAAATGTATTACGTATTTTATTTATATTTGCATTAAAATCAGAGCTATGATTAAAACAATCATCATGGACATGTTTTTGAACTCCACGGAAAAACAGCGTACACTTTTAACAATATTTGTTTATTTAAAGCATTTAATAATATTTTTATTGCGATGTAGGTATGTATAGTGTTTTTGGCGTCAACAATAAATTCCTTATTCATTACATATTATTATATTTTCCGAAACGCGTTAGTAATGCAGCAAAAACAAACATGTGCATACTTCGCACAAGGATATTATTTCCTTGTCGAAATTGAAATATAAAAAGACATCTCGTACTATGCCTCGAAAACAATTTCTTTCGACAACAAAAATGTATTTTTCTGTGGAGCAGTGACGGTATGAGTATGTTTTCGTCAAATATTCGAGCAACATTCGGAGTAGTTATTTTACAGCCATAATAGAACACGTTTTTGTCCAGCCGGCCGGTCCGCTTCGAGAATTTGAAACGTGTTTTCTTAGTACACATGTACCTACGATGTTTCGAATCGAAATAACATTTTTATACTCTAGGAATTTTTAAGCGTTGACTTATTTATAAAATATCGATCTCAGTTTAATTTGCTTAGACGAATAATATACTGGGTATTACAACAACTTAACATTTTTTTATTTCTGCAACGAATTAAATTGAAAATTCTAATACTTCTAGTACTGTAGTTGGACTAAAGTTCTTTGCTTTTTTTTTTAATTACGGATTATATTATCTAAATAGACACCAGATCTAACGATGCTATTAACTTAACAAACCCGGATACCCAAAGAATTTTTAAATGAAGATTTGCAAACAAAAACTTATTTGTTGATTTATTAAATCACATGCACTATTTTTGAACTCGCCGGAAAAACAGCTTACATTTTTAACAATACTTGTTTATTTAAAGCATTTAAATAATATTTTTATTGTGATGCAGGTATATATGATGTAGGATTTGCATGAAACTTATTTCCCGTAATATTTGAAGATTGATAATTAAAAATGTCATGTCAGATTTTTAAAATAAATTCAAAATAGCGGATTATACATGATTAGTCAAAATTACCGGAACACCTTAGTAATTCTTTAACCGTAAATAATTTCAAAGAAAAATTAAAACAATTTTTTTTTTGTTTTAAACAAACTTTCTATATACGGGTGTTCATTTTATTCTGAAAATTTGGTAAACTTTTCCTTTTCTAATAGAACATCCTGTATATTTAAAAAAAAGTTCATTCTAAGAGTTTGTAAGAATAATTTTTTTATAAAACGCATTATCTTTGAGTTATGGGTAACCGATCATTAACGGATAAAAAAATAAAAAAATCAAAAAAAATTCCATCTGGCAAATTAAATAAATGTGTATGTATGCGGGAAAACATTCTTAATTTGAAGTCCAGGAATTTTGATTAATTGCTTATAACTAAAAAATGACAGTATTGTATTTAAAAAAATGATTTCTATAAAAGAATTAATCCTAGAATTGTTGAGAGAATAGAATTGAAATGTATGTTACCAAATTTCCAGAATAAACAATAGTTTGTTTAAACACACATTTTTTTCTCAGTTGTAGAATTATTTAGGTTTTCGGTAATTTCGTCTATTTTTGATTAATTGATCATAATTCAAAAGTAAGGCATTTTATAAAAAAATAATACAAAAGATTCTTAGAAATAATCTGAGAATCAAGAAATGTAAAGTTATACATGTTCTATTTGAAAAAGGGAAGGTTACGAGATATCCAGAATAAAATGAACAGCCTGTATAATAAAAATATATTTAAACGATAGATTGTTTAAAACAAAACAACTTTTACAATTTTTTGAAATTGTTTACAGTTGGAAAATTATTTAGGTGTTCCGGTAATTTTGACTAACCCTATACATATATGGCGATATGATAGAGTATGATATAGAGTTTGATGATTATATACATAATAGTATTAAGTTTCCTCTTCTACGGTGGTAGTCGGTCCGGAAGTCACTTGTGGACTTTTTTAATATTATTTATCTTTTTGATATTGATATTCATATTGATTACTTCGGCGTACCTCAACAACGATTTGAATGCAAATTACGAAGTTGGCGAATGTTTACGACTGATATGTCAGTAGAAACTGAGTAGAAACGCGTTGCATGAGCGAGCAAAAAGCACTGTTCTGGACTTGTTTATTTCGCCCAAGCATCCTCTTTAGGTCTATTCGATAAAATAAATCATAGTGAACATTCTGGCTATTTCAGTTCAAATAGGCCAATTTTGGACCAAAAAGTTACTAAAAACGATGTTAGAATTTGTTAATTGTAACACCGAAACCAGTGTTTCAATCTGTGCATTGTGAATGCAAAGTAGAAAAAGAATATTTTTCAATATATGTATTATAGTAGCTAAAATTTGACACATTGTATAATTGTTCTTTATGTCAAATCTTGTAAAACCTGTGTACCTAAGTATAACATTTTGCACTCATTACTTAATATTAGCTACGTAGTTTTACTGTGGCGCATTTTTAAAACTTCATCTAAGATCAACACAGATGATATACAATATACGGTACTTTCTTTATTTTAATTGTTTTCTAATATGCGTCCTAACAATTGTCGTTCACAAAGCTGTTCGTGCAAGCTTGAAACGTGTTGAATAAATCTATAGTATAGTTCCTTGAAAAATGTTTTCTCCTTTTACATTGAAAAAAAAAAATCTTAAGTGCTTTTTTTTATACAGTATGTCTTAAGTTAAATATTTTAAATGTAAATTTATGTAATAACACATCCAAAAATACAATAAATTTATGAAAATTTCGCTGATGATATATTTCCTTACGAATCTCAAGACAGAAATCCAAACGTTTTGCATCATCAAAAATAACACCAACTTAAAAAAAAACGAAAAGTTATAAAACTAAACAATACGAATGTATAATTGCATAAAAAAGTCTATTGCGTAAAGTGACCACACTATTTCAAGAGAACCCACAGTCGCAACGCTTGTATAGAAAAGAATATTAACCTAGTATATGGCTCGACCATCTAAGAAATAATAAAAGCAAATAGAAAAGAAGCACCTGGAGCAGAATCTGTGCTCTGTGTGAGTGGATAAGTTTTCACAAGAGTTAATGAGTGTACATCATTAAAATGATAGTGCACTCATCGAACTGTCTGTGTTGCATAACATTTATTTTTTGGTATGAAGAATTCCAAGCTCATCAGTTAAGATACAATAAATTACACCGTTTGAGAATGGATTTGTTTTTATGGGATGTGTATCTAGCTACTAGGAGTAGAACTGTTGAAATTTTAATGCCATATATTTCACAAGATATACCTACTTATTTATTGTTATTAGTATTATAATAGGACTGCTAATATATATTGAAAAGACGTTCTGTATTTATTTTATCTGCTTTTGAAGCTGTATTTAGATATAATTAGGTTTAGAATGTTGATATAATTGACTATACTTTCTCTAATAAAACTTATTATTGGGAGTATTTATTATAGATTTTTTTCATTTAGAAGATGCCCGCTTATTTCTAGATGATACGGAACAATTTAATTTCGGAATTTTGAATAGTAGTGCGAGTTAAATATTAATAATGAATTTAGATGTACAATTAATTATACCCAACAATATTTTACAAACACAGATTCAAACGGATTAGTGATCGCGTCAAAACTTCTCATCTCGTTCGACTGCCTCGCACCAAAACCCACAAGCGAGGGAAGCCGAAACTGCGCAAAATATTGTGCATGTATAGTTCGGTCTTAAAAATTAACAAATAGTCGGAATGCTATTAAATTCAAGCGATATGTATCGCAGTAAATAAAGATTATTTGCATGCTAACTGCGTTGTCCTGCTAACATTCGTTCCTGAGATATCGGCTTCCATCAAAATCTTGTTCGCGACCTTTATTACATAAAAACTAAAGAAAACAAAAATGCCAATCTATAGAAGAGGCTCTAAATGCAACTTGAACAAAAACTGAAATTTTTGTGGTAAGTGGTTTAAGAGAAAATAGATCGGAAAGACGAGCGTTAATTCAAACTGCAAAATTCGGGTCCTTTTTTTCACTTCTCTCGCGCTCATGATTACACCGAGAGGCAAAGAATTTTGACAGTCCTACAACTTATGTAGAAATGATTCAGGAGTATGACACACTTTATTTCAATTTTTTCTCTTCAGTAGTTTTAGAGTTATGGGCCTTCAAACACAGGAGTCAATACTATCGAAACGAGAGATGGCAGTTAGGGCGATTCTCTCGTGCGTGGTCACATGTGCATTTCTAAAACAGGTATCAAGTCCTCGAACACTAGCTGGACAAAAAAACGTGTTGTTCTATATGGCTCTACGCTGAATGTTGCTCGATTATTTGAGCAAACCAAAAGCGGTGCCGTCAACGGTCCACAGAAAAATACTTTTTTTCTAGTTGAAAGAAATTGTAATCGGATCAGTTCGAGGTTTCTTTTTATGTTTGAGTTTCGACCAGGAAATTAATATCTTGGTATGTTATATGCACGTGTTTATTTTTGCTGCATTACTATCTCGTCTCGCAAAATATGTACCTACATATAATAATATGCAATGATTGAATTTATTGTTCAATAATAACTAGTTATATAATTTTACGAATCTAGCTGGACAAAATTAAAACTGTTTATTTATGAAACTAGAGTGGAAGTTGGTGGAGTGATAATAGACGACAAATAGTTTTTTTTTTATTTTCTTGAGGGTAGTATTACTTCCGCTCTTGCAAAAAAATATGTCCTTTTGACACTTTTAAAAAAATTTGCTGTGATGGCGATTTTTTACTATGATTTTCGTAATCTACACAAAAAAAATCTGATGTGACCAGGCACATGACTTTATCATACAATTAATAGTTTAGCTGCATGAGATTCTATTTGATCGAGATCGGTCGTGTCTGCATTAAAATAAAACTAGTTAACCAGGATTTGACATGTGTTGTGATACTATTGACAGTAGGTTTTGTCAAAACATCAGCGTTTGACACTACCTACTGTCATTAGAATGAAAATATCTGTCAAACCGTGGCTAGCTAGTTTTATATTAATGCAGACACGACCGATCTCGATCAAATACAAAAATATAAAATACCAAATATAATAAAATACCAAAACATTTCATAGACATAAATTATACAAAATTTCCTCTACTTTATTTATTATTTAACTATTTTGACGAAATTACAGAAATGGCGGCTCATTTGCAAAATCCTTGAAAAATGCTTTGAGTAAACATCCAGTTCCTTTGGACTCTTTTCAACAAAAAGCTTTTCAGCTCTAAGTTTGGTCATGAAACTTCTAAATATGAAGTTTAGTCCCGATACCTTTAGTAGTTAAACTTTTAAAAGAAATTCTTGAATTTACTGAAAAATTAGTACCGTTTTTTTTCCTACGGTGTATAATAATTTGTTGTTTGTCCAATCCACAACGATTACACTGTATTAATTTTATTTCTCTTTGCAGATAAAATAAGATGGCAGCTCAACCAAGAGCTGTGAAGTAGAAGTTTAAGAAAAATTCAGTCAATGGAGTCGGTGTCAATCTACAATTTATTATCAGGATTTGGAGTCGAAGGTATGTTCTAAATTGTAACATAAGATTTGGTTATTTGTATTCAGCGTTTATAAAACAAGTACATTTGATATACCTACTACTAACAACTAAGACACTATAAAATATGGCCTAAAAGAATACAGTAACAGCTTTTAAAAGTTAGCCATTTTCCACATACTCATGGCGTGTACATAAAGTACCTGTACTATGACGCCATTAAAAACGGCGTGTCACCGATGCAACGTCTGTGTTTATTCAGCATTGTGCGATGTTGATGACAGTGATGACATTCTGCACAAGTCTCGCACGCAGATAATAAAATCATGAGACGACACAGTTTCATTTTTGTTGCTGCTATACATACTGAATCAGTAGTACATTGTCAGGACTCTTAATAACCTAACAACGCACGCATTTGTTACGAAACTTCATGTTTATTTCATTAATCTTAACAATAATCGCGTGTATATAGCTCTAGTCTGTTCACAGTTGCAGAAAAAGTAGAAAAACTATAATAGGTACACTTTAAATAAGGTTACAGTACATTAACATTCGATGCTATCGTTTGTTTTCTTCATTAGGTAGGTTTCATGTAAGAATTGCTTTCAATTGGAAGCAAAACTGTCATTGTAACGATGTGAATCAGATCTACTGCTGCGATAACATTTCACTTTACCACTATACATCGCATTACAGTTTGCTTCACATTTGGTAAAAATGACTCTATTATTTTCACGTGATTACTTCCTACAACATAGATATATATAGGAGCTCAACAATCTCCAACAGTAACATATCGATCAATTGTCTATTTACAATATCATCATTTTTATTATGACAAGTTATTTTCAAGTATTTTTTATACACTTTCTTCAGGGTGATTAGGTTAAAAAAATTAAAGAACGTGTTCAATCAATGTGGGGCATTTTTTGCTGATTTAAAGTTCTCAAAAAGAGATGGACAGAAGTTTTTGTTGAATATTGAATACGAAAGTTTAAATATTGATGGAAATAAATCCCAACATGTGACCACGAACGAGAGAATCGCCCTAACTGCTATCTCTATATGACTGTTGAATATCAGTAAAGAAACTTTAGTTTGCAGTAAACATTTTTGGTTAGTTATATCAAAGCAGGAATTTGCTTGATACAGCAAAATATTTATTTATTATTAACATATATGTTTTAGGACAAAGAAATATTATATTGTATGTAAAATTAGTTAGTTGTAGCAAAGTTCCAATTCGTTTGATACAGCAAACTATTCATTTGTTACTAACATATATTGTTCTACTCCAAAGAAATATTCTATTGTCAGTGAAATTAGAAATTATTAAATTAATTGTGTATATATTTAATGTTTTCATATATTTGTTAAATTTAAAAATTTAAGTTTGTTACACCTAATAAATATATGGTGAATTCAAATATAACTTCTTTCCGTTCAAATGCTAAAATTACCTTCGATTTTATATTCACAAATTTATACATTTCTTTGATATAAACTATTACATGCATAGAAGGAATTAGTCATGTTGTTGACTTTATTAAATATGATACTTAATTTAAATAAATATACGCTATAATTTAAACAACCCTTCTAATAAATTTCTTTCCATCAATATTAGAGCTGTTGGACATTTCTACGTCAGGTACATTGATGATATAATGGCACAATCACTGATGTTGCATAGACATGTATGCGCTTATATACCCTCTAGGACAGCGTTCTTCAACCTTTTTACGCCTGCGGACCGGCAAAAGTAGGGAAAATATTTCGCGGACCGGCTGACGATTAAGGGGTAATACCACCCCTGGAGGTAGAAAAATGATACCTAAGTTGTACGTAGTAGTAGTGTAAAAATCAATTTTATTAGAAAATCAAATATTCTGCTATACTATTCTGTTTGACATAAGTCTTTTGCTTTATTTAATCATTTGCATTTCAAAAACGGTCGGATATCACAACCAATTTATACCTGATTGATTTAAAATTACTACATAGACAGATTTTATGTATTCTCTGATACAAAACCCAGTCCAGTACGTAGGATTTTAGCAAATAGTATTTTTTTTGCAGTTCGGCATGTTATTGAACACAAATTTAACACTCTTTATTCGACAATTTTATAACCAAATAGCTCTAACCAAAAAGAAGTTTTGAAAATTAAAAAAAAAAGATTTGCTGGACTGGTATATGTAGGTATCGGAGAAGACTGTCCCAATTTCAAGTCAATCGGTTATGAATTGGCTGAGATACCCGACTCAACGTATTTGATGATTGATGATATTGAGTTTTGAGGAGAAAAGCCCGTACGATGCCATTTTTGTTAATGTTTTTTAAGTACGTAATTTTAAAATCTTGTGTAAATTATGTAACTACTGAATAAAATTGATTTTGACACTGTACATGCTTAAACTTTTTTCGACCTAAAAAACTGGACACTTATACACCCACTATAACTTGTATTTCAATGTCGGTGTCAAGTTCAATGTCATTAATTCTTCTCTGAGTTATGGTATCCGATAGTGGTACAGCCTCTAATTTTGTAGCAAATTTTGTTGAGGACCCAAAATTTCTTGAGCGACATCTAAGACGCAAAGCTTTACTAACTCCTAACCAATAGTGAATGTTTTTTTTTGTTTTAGTTAGGTATACGAAGAGCTACGAAATAAGACTCTTGAAGTAGTGACTTGTTACTATAGTAGTCATCATAATTTTCATTTGACTTTTCTGAATTTTCATCTGATCGTGTAATCTTTCAAAAAAGTCCAGTGGCTTATCAGTAAAATGTTTATGCTTTGAATGCAAATGACGAGCTAGTTTTGAAGGCTTCATAGCTTCATTTGAAAGAATTTCTGAACATACTACACACAAAGGCAGTGGCGATAGTTCGCTGCCAGGGGTACAATAAACCGAACTGTAGATACTCCTTATCATATTGCCTTATAAAGTTACCTTTTCTCTTTTTTGTTTGTATTGTATATTCAGAAGTTACCTATCGACCCATTTCCTTTTCTGTGGTCCTTCTACACTTGAAGCACTGGTACTTGGCATAATTTCGATACCATTAGTACTTTTCTCCTGAATATTGTCCTTGCTTCTACCAAGAAAGAAGGCTTTGCTATTTGACTTTTTTTAGGTACCTACTTCCATTCTGAATTTTCATCTGATCGTGTAATCTTTCAAAAAAGTCCAGTGGCTTATCAGTAAAATGTTTATGCTTTGAATGCAAATGACGAGCTAGTTTTAAAAGCATCATAGCTTCATTTGAAAGAATTTCTGAACATACTACACACAAAGGCAGTGGCCATAGTTCGCTGCCAAGGGTACAATAAACCGAACTTTAGATACTTCTTATCATATTGCCTTATAAAGTTACCTTTTCTCTTTTTTGTTTGTATTGTATATTCGGAAGTTACCTATTGACCCATTTCCTTTTCTGTGGTCCTTCTACACTTGAAGCACTGGTACTTGGCATAATTTTGATACCATCAGTACTTTTCTCCTGAATATTGTCCTTGCTTCTACCAAAGAAAGTTAGAAGGTTTTGCTGTTTGACTTTTTAGGTACCATTTTGTACGGCTTCAAGTTTTACGAAAGGAAAATTTATTTTCCAAAATACCACACAACACTATAACGCACAATATTCAAAAACAATACGCTCGAGCACGATAAAATAAAAGACAAACGACCTGACACAATACTGGGGTGGAGCATACACGAATCGTTGTAAATTATGTTGTATGTATAGGTGAGCAATGTTGCCACCACCAAACTAATGATCGTACAATATGTAGTTCAGAATAATAGAAGATGATATGTATTTGGAATATACTTTTTGTGCGTGTTTTACACGCATTTCTATGACTGGTATTAGTGCCATCTAGTGAAAGCTATAGCAAGTGTTATAAAGTATAGAAAAATAGTTGAGCCGCCTTGATAAGGGCGAAGTTTTTCGCGGACCGGTAAAATATTTCTGCGGACCGGCGGTTGGGAAACGCTGCTCTAGGAGACCTCTCTTACGACGAGAAACTAAAGCGCCATCTATCGGCATCCTTCACATTATTTTCACAACAACTACTTTCTTAAATCAATACAATCGTTTGATTAAAGCAAATATTTAGGTTATTTTATATTAAAGAAATAAAGTTTCAAATAAACAAATATTTTGTTGTTGTTAGCAAATCATCAAAAAAATGTGTTTATTTGAGTCAAAACATGTAAGAATCTGAATTCTTTCTTATAAATAAAAATCTATTTACGTTAATAAAATATCTATTTAGGGCAAATATATTTGTTTAAGAAATGGATTCTTTGATTCAACAGTGTTTTTTCTCTCTGTGTATAGATTGGCGTTTTTGTTTTCTTCAGTTTTTGTGTAATAAAGGTTGCGAACAAGATTTTTATAGAAGCGGATATCTCAGTAACGAATATTAGCGCGTTAACGGGATATGCATGTAAACAATCGTCATATTTTAATTAATGCATCTGTAGAAACATAATTGCATAATAATTTTTAAGTAATTTTTAAAGCGATTTAATACGAATGATATAAATTTCGTGCAGCGCGCACTACGTCAATCGTAACGGTAAAAAGAAACGTAGCTGGGACAGTGGAAGATTATTTATTATTAGTACGATACGATCACAACAATTAAATTTCGAAATTTTGAATAGTAGTGCGAGTTAAATATAGATAATGAATTTAGATGTACAATTAATCATACATAACAATATTTTACAAAAGCGGTTTCACTGATCGCGTCAAAACTTCGCATCTCGTTCGACTGCCTCGCACCAAAACCCACAAGCGAGGGAAGCCGAACTGCGCAAAGTGTTGTTCATGTTTATTTCGGTCTTAAAAATTAACAAATAGTCTGGATGCTATTAAATTCTAGGGATGTGTATCGCAGTAAATAAGGATTATTTGCATGCTAACTGCGTTTTTTCCTGTGCAGTAGTTTTAGAGTTATGGGCCTTGAAACACAGGAGTCAATACTATCGTAACGAGAGATGGCAATGAGGGCGTTTCTCTCGTGCGGGGTCACATATACAATTCAGTGACTTACCTCTTTTTCGATTTACAAAAATATACGTTTTACATAGCAATAATCGTGTTCTAATGCCATATTATACAAAGGTTGTAATAGAACTTCACATTTTACATAGCGTATAAACTGTTTCTTTATTAATTAGTGACGATGGCTGACATTTTGTATACTAGATAAAATTATTATTAATTAAATTCACTTCACGATTCGTTAATGGCAAACCTCGATCTGTAAACGAGTAATAAAATACAATTTTTACTGCGCCGTAAATGAAGATATATAGATAATTAGAAAAATCTTCACAACAACTATTAACCTAAATAATATTCATTACGGCTTGACATTTGAGTATTAAGATAGCCAATGCGCATCAATTTACCGTTTGCAATTTTGTAATAATATTGTTATTAATGAAACACAATCTGTGTTAATGTTGTGCTGAAATAGATTTCGAAACTAGAATGATTTTAATAACATTGTAGGTGTGACTCATTTCTCGAGAAAAAGTCATTGTGTTTGAAGCGTTTTGTCCTAAAAACATCACACCCATAGTCGGAATGAACATACAAATACAAATTTGCTGAAAAGTTAGTGTTTTTTTAGCTTCTGCACATAATAAATCCTTATAAAATTCTTCATAGAAAATGGTATATTACTATTACATTTCCTTGGGGCTTTAATAATTCTATATACCCATAATATTTGAAATCAATTCACTTCATATTAAAATGATGACATTTATGTCTACCGCAATTAAGAACCCCAATTAACCTTTGGCCTTAATTGGAAAAATCTAAATAGTCATCGCTCTCACAATATTCGGTGGCAAAAAAAATCGGTCAACGTCAAAACATCGAGAGTGGTGTGATTTTTTTTCGGTGTATCACGAATCTATTACGTTTTCAAAGGTTCAAAATGGTAATGCACATTGTACAATGGTCCAGAAGAAAGTCGGAATTGTATCGCCTAATCATGCGAATGGTTACGTGTCCAATGTACGTCTGGCTTTCTCATTAGAAAGGAGTTATCATCGTCTATGGGAAAAAAGAAATATTAACGAGAATTAACAAGCAATTTACATAAGCTGTATATGTTTGTTTTAATTCTTATAGTATTATTGTTTTCGCAAGATTTATCGGTCCCAAGACAGAACCTTGCGGCACCCCCAAGCTGTTTATTTGTTCCCTTGAATCATTTTCTCCAACCGTAACCTTTTGTTAAATACTTTTCAAACCATTTCAATTCTTATTTAACAATGAATTCCAGCATTTCTTTTAGTTTTGGGAACATATCGAAGAGTCAGGTACTATTCCTGTACTATTCCTGTGACTCAATGATTAAATCAAATTATACCCATTAATTAATTGATATAGAATTGGTGCGGTTTGATGTTTTATTTTATGGTATTGGCCCACTGTATACAGTGTGTCCACGAAAGTCCGCACCATATGGAAAAGATTTTTATTGTGTATTTCTCAGAAAATTTTATTCCTTATAAAAGTTGGCGGCTCGTATGAAACCAAACCTGCAACCGTCAAATATGTAAATTTCGGTGCCATATACCGAGCGATTCAGAATATGTGAATTTGTGATAAGAGTAAAGTACCTGTATTTTCATTATTATCGATAAACTTTATTTGGAAATGTTGTTTAGAAGTAAAAATTATATTCAACTATGAAGTCAGAGCCATCTACCTTGAAAAAAGATATTTTCAGTTTTCTTCTTAATTATTACTCTTGTGACAAATATTAGTAAATGCCAGTGATACTAAAAGGTTCTTTTTAATCCATTTTTTGGAAATTTGAATACATTTTTTATATTTTTTGTTATTTTGGTATGATAACTAATGTTTATTTAGAACTAAAATTACTCATTTTCTTGGTTCGAAGTTGATATTTCACCCTGTAGATATTAATATATCATACAATAACTAATTAAGGAGCGTGACTTACCTTTTATTCAGTGTATCTTCTTATGTACAGCAGCACAAAACGCACCAATAACCACCTAAGTATAGGTTCTTGTATAGGCAACCCAATGATACAAAAAAGAAAGAATATGAAACAAACAGTTTATTTTCTTTATGCAACATTGTTTAAATTTTAAAGTAAGCATACACCACTATCACAGGTGGCTATGAAAAACAAAAGCATTATCCAGACATTATCCGTTTAATCGTACTCACTGCAGCTTACGTTAGTTTATGTGCTGTAACTTTTAAAACCATGCTTACACTCCAACAAAAAGTTGAAATTCTTTTAATACATGGAGAAAATAGACCGCACCGAGATGTTGCTGCTATTTTCAAGACATCCACACAACCAAATTGCTCATTCAACCATTTCCAGGATAATGAGAAAAATCAAAGAGACTGGGTCTGTTGAAAATAGCTTCAAGAAATCCCACAAAAATATGTTGCCAAAATGAGGAAACAAGTTTACCAGTATTGCAAGAAGTAATCGAGCATAAAACGACTTCTGTTCGACAAATTGCTTCACACAGCCAATGCAGTAAATCAAAAGTACATAAAATAATAAAACTAAACAAGTATCACCCTTATAAACCAAAATTTATAAGCCTACACTAAAAGAAAGAGACTTCGACATCAGGTATGACTATACCGGTTTGAGGTGAATATGAAAGAGAACATAGTTTTTTTTTTTTAATATTCTTTGGACAGATGCGGCAACATTTACATCAAATGATACTGTTTCTTCAGAAAATTGCCGGTGGTGGACACATGAAAACCCAAACTTTACAATAGAATGCCGAGATCAGTACCATTTTAAAGACTAATGAGCTGTGCGGTATTTTGAATAATCAAATATTTGGGCCTTTTTTTTCGTCAAAATATAAATGGGGAATTATATCTTCAGTTCCTGAACAGAAAGTTGTCACCTTTTGTGCCGTTAATTCAACGGGCGTTAATTTAGTTCCTGCTTGATGGTGCGCCCATATACACAATATAAAACTCTGTCTAGAAAATTTTAAATCATAAATTTGGCCATCGCTGGATAGGCAGAAATTCGGAATCAAGATCCTGGCCACCTAGATCCCCCGACTTTACCCCGTTAAATTTGTTTTTGTGGGTTTACGTAAAAAATAACGTATACAAACACCGACCATTTAGAGATATAAATCATTTAGAGGAAACTATACAACATTTAAAGTAGTAGAAATAAAATAAGTTCATAGATAATAAATTAACATTAATAACATATTCATAATAGTTATTAACTTAATAACGGGCAAATCAGTCATAATTAATTCAAGAAACAATAGATGTTTGATGCTTTAGTTATTTTTATTAAAATATTATCAGTGAAAATAAAATTTCATATAGGTAGCACCGCGCGTCCCACCACTTGAGAATCGCTCGCTGTAGATGGATAACTACTATTATAAACCTATCCACAGTCATTAATATTAACTGAATAAAAGCTAAGATACGCTGCTGAATTAGTTATTGTATGATATATTAATATCTACAGGGTGAAATATCAACTTCGCACCAAGAAAATGAGTAATTTTGTGCTAGTTCTAAATAAACATTAGTTATCATACCAAAATTACCAAAAGTATAAAAATGTATTCAAATTTCCAAAAAAATAGATTAAAAAGAACCTTTTAGTACCATTGGCATTTATTAATATTTGTCACAAGAGTAATAATTAAGGAAAAAACCGAAAATATTTTTTTTTCAAGGTAGGTGGCTCTGACTTTATATTTGAATATAATTTTTACTTCTAAACAACATTTCTAAATAAAGTTTATCGATAATAATGAAAATAAAGGTACTTTACTCTTATCACAAATTCATATATTCTGAATCGCTCGGTATATGGCACGGAAATTTACATATTTGATGGTTGCAGTTTTGGTTTCATATGAGCCGCCAACTTTTATAAAGAATAAAATTTTCTGAGAAATACACAACAAAAATTTTTTCCATATGGTGCGGACTTTCGTGGACACACTGTATATCCACACAAAGAAAAAAAATCTGATGTGGCCAGGCACATGACTTTATCATACTATATATAAAATTAATAGTTTAACTGCATGAGATTCTATATGATCGACATCGGGTATGTCTGCATTAAAATAAAACTAGTAGAACTAGACAGAAATCTCGATTAAACCTGCGTTCGGATATTGTACTCCGTTGACACCGGGTACACCGTCCAAATGACACTTACGTGTTATTGGGTGTAAAAAGTGTAACGGTGTATAATATCCGAACGCAGCTTATATTGACAGAAGTTATTGTCAAAACATTAGCGTTTGACACTACCTACTGTCATTAGAATCAAAAAATCTGACAAATCTGACTACTAGTTTTAATGCAGTACGACCGATCTCGATGAAATAGAATTTGCTCATGCAGCTAAACTATTGATAGTACCAACAAATTTCATAGTCATAAATTATTCAGAATGTCCTCTACTTTAATTTATTATTTAACTATTTCGACGAAATTCCAGAAATGGCGGCTTACTAACAAAATCTTTCAAAAATGCTAAGACTAAACCTCCAGTTCCTTTGGACCCTTTTCAACAGAAAGCTTCTCAGCTCTAAGTTTGGTCATGAAACTTTTAAATATGAAGTCGTCCCGATACCTTTAGTAGTTTCTCCGGAATCGTCGCCACAAAAAAACGGGAACACACACATCCATCCACACACACACACAGACATTTTTTTGTACCTTGGTCAAAAATATTCAGAGGACCCAAAAGACATATTTCCGCTAAAATCTCAATAATTTTTTAAGTAAAAACATGGTATCTTTGTAATTAAGTCATAAAACTATTCGATTTATATCAACTTTCCCATATCTACCTACGTAGATGCTGCTGCAAAGTTGCAGAAAGTGAGTACAGAGTGCATCATTTAGTAGAGTACCCAATAAAATGACATTATTTCTAGACTGTTCTCAATAGCAGCGATCGCTATTTAGGATAGAAAGTCCAATTTGGCGCATAAAATATTGAGATCGGTGTAATATGTAAATATAAAGAAAAGCAAATAGACAGGGTGTGAGTTTTTATGGTCGTCACACCCGTCACAGTTACTTAATCAAGCCTTTTTTTCATGCACATTTAAAAGTAAGGTTTATTTATATTTTTATTAATACGCAGTTTTAGACCTGGTAACCCCATGAAGATTATTGACTTATTATTGTTTTTTTATCATTTATTAATAATTTGGAATTGTTTAAACAAGTACCATTTGTTTAAACAAATGTATATAATGTTACGCATAAATGTTTAATTTTTTCTTCAGAATTATTATTGTAATATTATTTCTCGTAATTTGATAATTAATTTGAAATTATTTAAACAAATACCATTGCTTTTTTATTTTTTTGGCTGACATCATTATTATTAGATTATTTGATTATGCTTTTCTGTCATTTATTAACTTTATTGCAATTGAAAAAATCTGATGTGGCCAAGCACATGACTTTATCATACTATACATAAAAATGCTTAGAGTAAACTTTTCAGCTTTTCAGCTCTAAGTTTGGTTTGGTTTGAAACTTCTAAATATGAAATTTCCTCCCTATACATTTATTAGTTTCTCCGGAATCGTCGCCATAAAAGAAACGGGTACACACATCTCTTTTTTTCAGAAATTTTTATTGTTGGATTTTCGGCATGTTTTTCATAATTTGTTATTTAATTTGAAATTGTTTAAACAAATACCATTTGTTTAAACAAAAATATACAATGTTACTTTCTTTTGTCAAAATATGTTCTTATTGGATTTCTGGTCTTTTTGTAACTTGTTAAGCAAGTATGTTGAGTATGTTATACGAAGAACATAGAAATAACCTAACAATCACTATTATCTCCAAAAAATAGTAAAATATGTATATGTAAGATCGTATATTTTGTTTACACAAAAATTGCGAAAAATATGATAATAAGACAACAATAATAACTTCTGCAAAAATATGTACGTAAAACATTGAATAGTTTCGTTTAAACAAATGGTATTTGATTAAATAATTATAAATTAATAACAAATGGCAACAAAAAGATAATAATCCAATAATAGAAGTATCTGTATAAGTAATAGAAAAAATAACATTGTTAAATTGCAAATTTGAGGAAATATACGCCTCTTAGTTAGTTTTGCCTCCAGCAAAAAAAAAATTGTAAGGTATAAATTTGGGCCATCCTAATAAAGATGGTACCTGAAAGAATAACTATCACAATCTCAAATGAATTCAACATTCAATCTACAATCTATCTATCTATCATAAATCCATTGGAAAGAAGCAACGCTAAATCAGAAACTATCCACTTGTTAAATCTCAATTTCGATTTCAACCGTGATTGGAAGTCGTCATTACCCATCATGGACTGATATGGAACGGGACACCAGAAGCACAGACAGTTCTCACTTTCAAGCAAGGTATCCAACTGTATTCTCTCTGATCCATACCGAGGCTGCAAAGAGTAACTCTTCTAACCATTTCTGGTACATAATGGAGAAGACGCAGACAGAGACGTTCAGATATACTAGTTTCGAAACGAAACGACACAAAACTTTTCTTGTAACGTCACAAAAACCAAGATGAAGGAAGCTAGAATCCACAGATGCTTGGACAAAGAGTTGACATTTTCAGGAGTTATTTCTTCGATATGCATTGAACGATTGTATTGATTGATGCATACTTTTCACAATTATTTCGCTTGGAAGTTAAAAGTTTTGCTTGTGAATCTCTAGTTGTTCTAGTAGATCCATTAGACTCCAAAACTCACGCCTCCTAAATCGATTTACCTTCGGCATTTCGATTCTTCTCGATGTGAAGACGACTTGAAAAGGACCAAACCGTCCACGAGGAAGAGAGAAGACCGCTGCATCGCACTGTGCGGCGGCGTCTTATTTTTCTATCGAATGTCGTACAATTAACTTTCACATAGTTTACTGACCGTTCAAAAGGCGCATATCCTCCGGTACAGTACGTCTATGGATATATTGCAGGCGGAAGTTCGCAAATAAAAGACGCGTGACGTCACCAGCGTGAACTATGATCTTTTCGCTTCACTGATCAGCCTGAAAAGGGAACTTATTGGCGATTTACTTGAGATTAATCTGGATAATTGTACGCTTGGACTAAAATTGCTACCTATTGCTTATTACCCAAAGGGGTGCAGCCACTAATTGTAGCACTTATGGCATATACAACATTGGTTAATACATCTTATCGTTTCTAATGCTGACAATGCTTCTATTGAGAAATTTGTGCTTGTATTATAATAAATCCGGGATAGCGCGTACGCAGTCCCGACTACCAAAAATTACGCGCCCGAGTTGCCCGCATTAGGGGCAATCGCAAGGGTCAGCCCGACCGTAGTGCAATGGAAGGGCCTCACCTCGGGGGAACCGCCTTGTTGATCACGGTAACCCCTACGCCAGGTAAGTATGCTTTTCCCAGCGTTTCGTCAACCTTTTAACAAGCAAACCGTGCCAATTTGTGAGGAGCGTACACGCGCGCCATCTCTACGACAATACAATAACTTGGCACACCATCAATCAATAATATCAAAGCATTGTAATTATCGCAAAAGAAATGGTTTGTATTGCCAATATAGTATGATTTTTTTAAATACTTACTATTTGATAATGATTACACGAAGAGGTAATAGCATTTTAATGTTTTTAAGGAGGAAAAAACGACGCCCCACGTTGGGCGCTGAATAAACGTTATCCGGCTCGAAGGACCGCGTATTTAGCTTCGCGCGGGCTAGTTGTATAGTGCGCCTAACGTCCGATATATGTCTATTTAGACTCTGATTGCATATTACAGCAATGCTCGGTATAAGTACCTGGGAAAATATGTGTTCGGTATCGCTTCTCGGCCTATGGCTAAGATCAAAGTGTAGTATCTGTTCTTATCAGCTTAATATCTGATACGCCCCGCATGCGGGGCCAGTATATTAAACTGATTTTTGGAAACTGATGGGAGGTAGGGGCTTGCTCCACTCCCGTCGCGGGTTGGCCTTGCATTGCAGTACAGCAAGGATCGGCCCACATTATTTATAATCAAAACATAGTTATTATACCTTGGTAAATCCAACTTCTGACAATAATAAATAAATCGGCGGTTTTGTATGTTTGTGAACTTGCAGCTATAATCTATAACCATACATAATTTCCTTGTCGTGATATCTTGTAGTAATATATGGGACCTATATCCATAATATTTTGTTAAAATATCGTATCGTAGTACACATTCTACCAGAAGCTAGCATCTTTACATAAAATATAGAATTATAATTTACATCAGTCTGAAGGTGATGGTATAAATTAAGGATAGTTTAATATTTGCTAACATAAGCATGGTTTCAAGCAAGTTTAATTTCATCAATTTACACCAACTATTTGGTAAAGTCTTCCATTTGGAGATTCATAATTATTTGAATACCTAAGAAGTTAATACACAATCTAAGCTAAAAAATAACTGCAGCTTAAATATAAAAAAAGAAACCACAGATGTGCGTGCAATCAATAAGTTAATGTTTCATACAAACGAAACAAAGACTGTAATTTCCAAAATTGATTTAAAAATTAACTTAAAATTACCGTTAAGGAAAATAAAAAACGACTTACAAATAGCCAAAGATCAACAGCAGTTCCCAACCTCTTCTGACTAAAGTTTGTCATTTACATTGGCCCATTAGTGCTACACATAGCTGATATCGACGTTTCTAGTCTTTGTTTATTTTTGCTATTGGTGTTATTTGTGTTTGAATTATAATAAATCCGGGATAGCGCGTACGCAGTCCCGACTACCAAAAATTACGCGCCCGAGTTGCCCGCATTAGGGGCAATCGCAAGGGTCAGCCCGACCGTAGTGCAATGGAAGGGCCTCACCTCGGGGGAACCGCCTTGTTGATCACGGTAACCCCTACGCCAGGTAAGTATGCTTTCCCCAGCGTTTCGTCAACCTTTTAACCAGCAAACCGTCCCAATTTGTGAGGAGTGTATACGCGCGCCATCTCTACGATATTACCATAACTTGGCACACATTCATCTAGATGCGCCATGCCATCAATCAATAATACCATATCATTGTAATAATCGCAAAAGGAAAGGTTTGTTTTGCCAGTATAGTATGATTTTTTTAAAAATATTTACTATTTGATCATGATTACACGAAGAGGTAATAGCGTTTTATTGTTTATAAGGAGAAAAAAACGACGCCCCACGTTGGGCGCTGAATAAACGTTATCCGGCTCGAAGGACCGCGTATTTAGCTTCGCGCGGGCTAGTTGTATAGTGCGCCTAACGTCCGATAGATGTCTATTTAGACTCTTATTGCATATTACAGCAATGCTCGGTATAAGTACCTGGGAAAATATGTGTTCGGTATCGCTTCTCGGCCTATGGCTAAGATCAAAGTGTAGTATCTGTTCTTATCAGCTTAATATCTGATACGCCCCGCATGCGGGGCCAGTATATTAAACTGATTTTTGGAAACTGATGGGAGGTAGGGGCTTGCTCCACTCCCGTCGCGGGTTGGCCTTGCATTGCAGTACAGCAAGGATCGGCCCACATTATTTATAATGAAAACATAGTTATTATACCTTGGTAAATCCTACTTCTGACAATAATAAATAAATCGGCGGTTTTGTATGTTTGTGAACTTGAAAACTTGAACTCTGCAGCTATAATCTATAACCATACATAATTTCCTTGTCGTGATATCTTGTAGTAATATATGGGACCTATATCCATAATATTTTGTTAAAATATCGTATCGTAGTACAGATTCTACCAGAAGCTAGCATCTTTACATAAAATATAGAATTATAATTTACATCAGTCTGAAGGTGATGGTGTATATTAAGGATAGTTTAATATTTGCGAACATAAGCATGGTTTCAAACAAGTATAATTTCATTAATATAAACCAACTATCTGGTAAAGTCTTCCATTTAGAGATACATAATTATTTGATTACCTAAAATGTTAATACACAATCTAAGCTAAAAAATAAGTGCGGCTTAAATATAAAAAAAAAACAATCGTGCGTGCAATCAATAAGTTAACGTTTCATACAAACAAAACAAAGACTGTAATTTCCAAAATTGATTTAAAATTAACTTCAAATTACCGTTAAGGAAAATAAAAAACGACTTACAAATACAAATAGCCAAAGATCAACAGCAGTTCCAACCTCTTTTGACTAAAGTTTGTCATTTACATTGGCCCATTAGTGCGACACATAGCTGATATCGACGTTTCTAGTCTTTGTTTCTTTTTGCTATTGGTGTTATTTGTTTTTGAATTATAATAAATCCGGGATAGCGCGTACGCAGTCCCGACTACCAAAAATTACGCGCCCGAGTTGCCCGCATTAGGGGCAATCGCAAGGGTCAGCCCGACCGTAGTGCAATGGAAGGGCCTCACCTCGGGGGAACCGCCTTGTTGATCACGGTAACCCCTACGCCAGGTAAGTATGCTTTCCCCAGCGTTTCGTCAACCTTTTACCCAGCAAACCGTGCCAATCTGTGAGGAGCGTATACGCGCGCCATCTCTACGATATTACCATCACTTGGCACACATGCATCTAGATGCGCCATGCCATCAATCAATTGTCATTAGAAAAACTAATAGATCTGTCAAAAACAACGTTTATTTTTTTAAATGAATGAGAGAAGGAAGTTCAGTGAGAATGCTATTCTTCTGATAAATGTTTTGAAATTGGAGTATGTACATTTTAGGATATGATTTTATGTAATATACGTCATGAACAATGTTTTGCCATATTGCTAATTGCCTCTATATGTATTTACCTAAATATTTTATAATATCTAATGAGTGTGATTTTTTTTTCAGATGCAGGTACTTCAACAGCAGGTTGGCGTTTTGCAGGACACCTCGCTCCAAACTTAGGGACACTGAAGTCAGATACGAAATAGACTGCAGGTACTTATTTCAAAGAACACTTAATATTCATTTGTTGATGATTTTTTTAAATATTTACTATTTGATAATGATTATACGAAGAGGTAATTGCGTATTCATGTTTTTAACGAGGAAAAAGCGACGCCCCACGTTGGGCGCTGAATCAACGTTATCCGGCTCGAAGGACCGCCTATTTAGCACCGCGCGGGCTAGTTGTATAGTGCGCCTACCGTTCGATAGATGTCGGTTTAGATTCTCGTTCCATATAACAGCAATGTTCTGTATAAGTACCTGGGAAAATGTGAGTTCGGTATCGCTTCTCGGCCTATGGCTAAGATCAAAGTGTAGTATCTGTTCTTATCAGCTTAATATCTGATACGCCCCGCATGCGGGGCCAGTATATTAAACTGATTTTTGGAAACTGATGGGAGGTAGGGGCTTGCTCCACTCCCGTCGCGGGTTGGCCTTGCATTGCAGTACAGCAAGGATCGGCCCAAATTATTTAATTGAAAACGTAGACTCATTTCTTACATAAGAAGTATATTAATCAACTGATAGGAAGACAATCTTGTTTTATCTCTTTAAAAGCAATAAAATGCTTGGCGTCACTTGCATGCACAGCAGGGATCGGCCCATATTATGTTTACTCAAAACATAGTTATGGCATTGGTAAATCCCACATCTGATAACTAAATCGGCTGTTTTGGATATTTATGAACTTGAACTTGAACTATTGACCAACACAATCTTGAGATATTTCTGCCGAAATAAATGCAGAAAAAAGTGTTTATAAACTTAGATTTGCACAAAGTGCATCTCGACATGATATGCAGGAGATTACGCATTTGTATATAAATCAATACACGTTCGTTGTACCAGCAATTCAAAGTTAACTCGTTTCCAACGTTCTTCAGCAATCATGAAGTATCTTTATGTAAGTACAGAAACGCACTTCATAGCCTCAATTTAGCCAACTTTTTTGCTTTATTAATTAATATGTATTTTTAGCTGGCAATACTCCTAATAGGAATTTGTATTACTTTGGGCGACACGTATTATCTGGACTACAACCATCATCATCACCATCACTGCATTTCCGGGTCTTGCAATTACGATCCACATTATCATGTCCATCATCATTGCGTCGGTTCGTCGTGTCATGGGCATCACCATCATCACCATCATCATGATGGCATGATGGTACTGGACAGTGCCTATCACTGCACTGACTGTTAGGAAACAGCATAATCAATAAAGGTACATACAATGTCTTTCCCATAATGGATTGAAGAAAGATTCATTGAAATAACAAATGTAAAAACAAGAAATAAATAAATTTGTATTAAAATTTTTCTTCAAATGAGTGTTATTACTGTTTGAGTTTAGAACATCATTTTCTGAAATAATATATTTGATAATATTATAATTGATGTTAAACATAAAATTTGAAGGGATTTTCTACAAAGTCTCTAACAGATGTGACAAATTCTTCCCCTTATTATGTTTGTTGCACGTGAAAGATATCTTAAGCTATGCTAGATTTTCCTGGAACAACTAGATTTCATCCACTCACACATTATTAATATAATTACTTTTATTATTTTCATAATAAGTAATTCATAGTACCTGATTCTGGAAAGATGTTAACCACACTTCTTGGTCTCGCACTTGAAAGCTATCTAATTTATCTTTAACTGCAAAAAAGACTCACTAGGTAAGCTCAGTACGTAAAAGTGTTATCTTTGTGGATAATGCATGCTTGTGTGATAAGTATATCAGTAGACATGGAGAAAACTAAATAAGCTAATTTGTGTTTGTATTATAATAAATCCGGGATAGCGCGTACGCAGTCCCGACTACCAAAAATTACGCGCCCGAGTTGCCCGCATTAGGGGCAATCGCAAGGGTCAGCCCGACCGTAGTGCAATGGAAGGGCCTCACCTCGGGGGAACCGCCTTGTTGATCACGGTAACCCCTACGCCAGGTAAGTATGCTTTCTCCACCGTTTCGTCCACCTTTTACCCAGCAAACAGTGCCAATTTGAGAGGAGCGTACACGCGCGCTATCTCTACGACAATACCATAACTTGTCATACATTCGCCTAGATGTGCCATGCCATCAATCAATAATACCATATTATAATTATCGCAAAAGAAAATGTTTGTATTGACAATATAGTATAATTTTTCTTTAATATTTACTCTTTGATAATGATTACACGAAGAGGTAATAACGTTTTAATATTTTTAAGGAGGAAAAAAAGGCGCCCCACGTTGAGCGCTGAATCAACGTTATCCGGCTCGAAGGATCGCGTATTTAGCACCGCGTGGGCTAGTTGTATGTGCGCCTACCGTCCGATAGATGTCGGTTTAGACTCTCATTGCATATAACATCAATGTTTGGTATAAGTACCTGGGAAAATATGTGTTCAGTATCGCTTCTCGGCCTATGGCTAAGATCAAAGTGTAGTATCTGTTCTTATCAGCTTAATATCTGATACGCCCCGCATGCGGGGCCAGTATATTAAACTGATTTTTGGAAACTGATGGGAGGTAGGGGCTTGCTCCACTCCCGTCGCGGGTTGGCCTTGCATTGCAGTACTGTAAGGATCGGCCCACATTATTTATAATCAAAACATAGTTATTATACCTTGGTAATCCCACTTCTGACAATAATAAATAAATCGGCGGTTTTGTATGTTTGTGAACTTGAAAACTTGAACTCTGCAGCCATAATCTATAACCATACATAATTTCCTTGTCGCGATAACTTGTAGTAATATATGGTACCTATATCCATAATATTTTGTTAAAATATCGTATCGTAGTACACATTCTACCAGAAGCTAGCATCTTTACATAAAATATAGAATTATAATTTACATCAGTCTGAACGTGATGGTATAAATTAAGGATAGTTTAATATATGTTAACATAAGCATGGTTTCAAGCAAGTTTAATTTCATCAATTTACACCGACTATTTGGTAAAGTCTTCCATTTGGAGATACATAATTATTTGAATACCTAAAAAGTTAATACACAATCTAAGCTAAAAAATAACTGCGGCTTAAATATAAAAAAAGAAACCACAGACGTGCGTGCAATCAATAAGTTAACGTCTCATACAAACAAAACAAAGACTGTAATTTCCATAATTGATTTAAAAATTAACTTCAAATTACCGTTAAGGAAAATAAAAAACGACTTACAAATAGCCAAAGATCAACAGCAGTTCCAACCTCTTTTGACTAAAGTTTGTCATTTACATTTGCCCATTTAGTGCGACACATAGCTGATATCGACGTTTCTAGTTCTTGTTTCTTTTTGCTATTGGTGTTATTTGTGTTTGTATTATAATAAATCCGGGATAGCGCGTACGCAGTCCCGACTACCAAAAATTACGCGCCCGAGTTGCCCGCATTAGGGGCAATCGCAAGGGTCAGCCCAACCGTAGTGCAATGGAAGGGCCTCACCTCGGGGGAACCGCCTTGTTGATCACGGTAACCCCTACGCCAGGTAAGTATGCTTTCCCCAGCGTTTCGTCAACCTTTTACCCAGCAAACCGTGCCAATCTGTGAGGAGCGTATACGCGCGCCATCTCTACGACATTACCATCACTTGGCACACATTCATCTAGATGCGCCATGCCATCAATCAATTGTCATTAGAAAAACTAATAGATCTGACAAAAACAATGTTTATTTTTTGAAATGATTGAGAAAAGGAAGTTCAGTGAGAATGCTTTTCTTCTGATAAATGTTTTGAAATTGGAGTATGTACATTTTAGGATATGATTTTATGTAATATACGTCATGAACAATGTTTTGCCATATTGCTAATTGTATTGCTAATTGCCTCTATATGTATTTACCTAAATATTTACATAATATCTAATGAGTGTGATTTTTTTCAGATGCAACTACTTCAATAGCAGGTTGGCGTTTTGCAGGACACCTCGCTCCAAGCTTAGGGATACTGAAGTCAGATACGAAGATAGACAGCAGGTATTTATTTCAAAGAACACTTAATATTCATTTCTTGATGATTTTTTTAAAATATTTACTATTTGATAATGAGTATACGAAGAGGTAATAGCGTTTTCATGTTTTTAACGAGGAAAAAGCGACGCCCCACGTTGGGCGCTGAATCCAACGTTATCCGGCTCGAAGGACCGCGTATTTAGCACCGCGCGGGCTAGTTGTATAGTGCGCCTACCGTCCGATAGATGTCGGTTTAGACTCTAATTCTATATTACAGCAATGCTCGGTATAAGTACCTGGGAAAATACGAGTTCGGTATCGCTTCTCGGCCTATGGCTAAGATCAAAGTGTAGTATCTGTTCTTATCAGCTTAATATCTGATACGCCCCGCATGCGGGGCCAGTATATTAAACTGATTTTTGGAAACTGACGGGAGGTAGGGGCTTGCTCCACTCCCGTCGCGGGTTGGCCTTGCATTGCAGTACAGCAAGGATCGGCCCACATTATTTTTAATAAAAACACAACTATGTTAACATGGCAGATTTTTGGAATTTTAAATAAATAAAAAAAAAACGGCCCGTGAGGGATTCGAACCCTTCGACCTCCACATTTGACAATTCAGCGTGGCGCTCTTACCACTAAGCTAACGAGCCTGTAAGTTCAAAGTCGTCCTAACCTGCATATAAATATTATCAAGGACAACAAGTTGAATAAAGTATTAAGATTATTAAACACATACGTTGTGCCAGGCAGCGAAAAACTACTTCAGAAACTAATTGTAAACGAAAATTATTTGCTGAAAAAACGCTTTTCTGAAAATGAAAAATATCGGCCCGTGAGGGATTCGAACCCTTCGACCTCCACGTTCAAGTAGCAAGGTGGTGCTCTTACCACTAAGCTAACGAGCCTGCGATTATTGATATATCAAAACAATAACAAATGAACCGGCAGTTAGATATTAATAGAAATACATCTAAAGTATGGATATTGAAACAATGAATTACTAGAATTGTGTAGGTATATGGAATAACAAATATTAATCATTTATATCAGCTTAATACACAGTAATACTTATTGGAAAACATTGTGTTGGTGATTGCGACTTCTATGGCAACAATGAACGTTCTGTTGCCTACACACCTACATATGCTGGCGATTATTTTTTGACGTTTCTTAAAACCAATGAAATGCTTCTTTATTTGTCACAAGGGTAAGTTTCAACCAATTATGTCATTATTATAGTGGGAATAAATCTCTTGTGATTATTCTCGGGCATAATCACTGTAGCTTTTATTTGCCTAGCAACTGTCAGATACTTGTCAAAATAATTACTTATTTGTGTCAACGCGAAATGGGTGAAAGTCATCGGTTTAGTACCTTTTCTAATGCAGAAATTACAAAAAAGATTTTAGAAACTACTTCGAAAAATACTCTAATAAGTAATCAGTCTATATGGAGACAATTTAAGACCTTCACCAAAGAAAGAAATTATATTCTGGATCAATTTACTACAACAGCTACTCTGGCATTGATTTTAAAAGATTGGGCTTATAACATGAAAAGAAAAGACGGAAATGATTATAAAGAAGCAGTAATAAAGACAATGTGGAATAAAACGGCAAAATTAGTTCAAGAACTTTACTTTAATAAGTATAACAGGTCCTTTGATCCTTTCCATGATATAGAATTCAGAAATGCTCGGAATGCAAGAGATGCAAAAAGAAAAATTTTACAAAAACATCCTGAAAAGCACAAACAAAGTTCTGTGGCACTTTCTAATACAGAATTGTTGCAAATTTTTAACTATTGGGACGAAGATACACCTTGTGGATTGCAAAGAAAGTTTTTTCACGTTGCATCGTATGAACTAGCTTGGAGGGGAGGAGAAGCTACGAAATGTTTAGTTCATTATTTTAAAAAAGAAACCGACATAAAAAGATTAAATACTGGCCGCATTGAATACAATCCCATCTTTACAAAAACTGCACAGGGTGGAGCACAAAGGTGCGCTAATAGTAAATGGTTGACTCCAAACATAAATAACCCAGATATTTGCCCTGTTCGTCTTTTTGAAAAACTAATGAGTAAACGTGAAGAAAATATTAAAACCGAACGCTTGTTTCTTACTCCAAATCCGGCTTGGCAAACTCATGGTTTTTGGTATAAAAACGTTCCTGTGGGAATAAATTCCATTTCAAAATGGATGAAAGAATCCGCAGAAAAAGTAGGTCTAGACACAGTTACTAAAAAAATAACTAACCATTCTGCCAGATCAAGTGCAGTAAGTAACCTTTCAAAAGCTGGTGTAGGAGAACAAGAACTAATCAAGGTCACTGGTCATAATTCTGCAAGTTCGATTACACCATACTTACAATTGAACCAAGAACATCATTCAAATATAATAAATAATCTTAGAGAAAATACGCAGAAGGAAACACTTAATATAACAAGCAATTCCAAATCCTCAATAAATAATGAGTCTCGAAATATTTTTAATAATTGCGTTTTTCATTGTACTAATTTAAATTGTTAATTCTTTTAATATATTCACAATGTGTCAACGATATTTTCATATATTGTAAGTAATAATTAATTAAATTAAATTTTTCAATAATTTTATGATAGTTTTATTGATCTTTTTTATCGTAAAAATTTGTGAATCAAAAAATAATCTAGTCAAATATAACTCGAGAGTTCCATAAATTAGAAAATAATTTGACAGATTTTGTTCAAACTTGTTGCCATTTGGCAATAGTCACGAGAGCCCGCAGGGCTCGAGTACTAACTGCCATCTCTCGTTTCGATAGCATTGACTCCTGTGTTTGACGGCTCATAACTGTAAAACTACTAACCAGCATTTCCTGTTAGCATTTCCATTACAGTAATCGCATAACATATACATATAGGCTAACTTTTTGCAGATATTTGAAAAAAAAAGTATTGATAGAATAAAACTAAGACCATAACAATTCTTAATAAAAAAATAATTTTTTATTTATTTCACGTATTTCACACGACTCATATTATGACTACTTACTCAATACACTCATAATAATACAATATTAAGTTTACTAGTTATCAATAAAATACCTAACTTAACACACGAGGTCTTTCTTGTATAAAGCTTATTTATCACCGTATTTTTCTTTGCTTGCTCATTACAATAATAATTATAATAATAATAATAACATAACTATGCTTTACGCCACAATAACAGGTCACAATAACCGCGACTATATAATATAGATACCATCTAATATTTGTACAAAACCTAAGATGAGAGACATGGATCACTTAATATGCTTATTTACAATGCCTATGTATCGTTTAAATATCGTTTTTTGTTGGCTTAAGGAGCTCCATATGAACTTGATGGTGGGTTAGCTGGTGCACCATACTGTGGACTTGGGTTGCTTGGTACCCTATCTGGATAACCTTCCTCTTTCTGCAAAAGCAATAGTACAAAAAATTAGAAAAAAACAAAAAATAGTACATGTTAAAAGTTAAAATTTGGCTAAAATATCTCCTGTCTCAATTCAAATAGCGAAGTTTAGCAAACTTCTCTCCGAAGCTTCGAAATAAAACAATCACCAGATGTAGATGGCGCTACTATAAACATGTCTGTTTTTATTTCGTATTTATTTGACGTATGGTATAACCTAAAGAAATAAATGTATTGCTTTCTATTTGTACAAATATTCAAACGGGACTGTGCTCAGGGCCACCCTAACCACAGGGCTAAATGGGCTATAGCCCTTGGGCGCCAACCTTTTGGGAGCGGCAATTTTTATTGGTGTTATATTTTATGTTATGATTAGTTATTTTGATATTAGTTGACTTTATTATAAATCTTTTCATGACAACATCAACCTAATAACCTCCTCTAAATGAAATAGAAAATTGTATGTCTGCTCTTAGAATTTCCAAAGTTACTTATATATGGAGTATCAATGAAAAACATTCGGGTTTGGTTCGGTTAGCGCAAGTTTTCTATAATGTGCCAGCCTAGGTTTGCCATATTTTACTTATCAAAATATATGAGACATCTAGTAAACATGTCTGAGATCATGAAAAAATATATGAGATACTGATCTACTTGATCATGGTTTCATTGTTGTTCATTGTTAATAATGATCACTGCATCTTTTACTTTGGTGTTCCAAATTTACTGTGCTTTTATTTTATATGGGCTTGTTATGAGGTGTTATTTTTTTTAAATGTTAATTACAGTTAATTAAAGTTATTACTCAATTATGAACTGTTCTTACTTATTGATTTCTTTGTAATTCTTTAAGAAATATTCAGTGAGCGCGCAAAGTAGGAAGCATGACCAAATCTCGGAAACTGTTTGTGAACTACAAAAATTCTTGAACACGTCGATTGTAAATTATACACATATTTGTAACAAATTCAATTTCCCGTTTTGTACTTATGACGTCATCGACAAATGGGAAACTCCATACTTTTCTTGTTGATTATGATAGATCTGTTAATTGTCTTCATGGTAGCATACAAATTGTATGACCTTACATCAGAAAATTTACGAGAAAAAGTTTAAAAATTAAAGATTTTGTTTGTGAAAAGCGAATAGCAGTTTTAGGTAGATATGTTTGCAATAGGAATTGAACCATGAGCACACTACTTAGAATCGTTGTAAATGATTGAAATATATTGTGAACAAACTTTCAGGGTTTCAGGTAAACGTACAAAGTTTAAGGTGTATTATGATACCCTTTTGAGGTTTCTAGAACATTGGGTTCAGGTTTTTGACATTTTTATCTCACTTGTTTCAACAATCTTATGGGAGAGTCGTACACAGTGCAACTAATTTTACCCAAAACGCATTTTCATATTCTATTCGGAATATCCATGTTCCCAAGAGTTAAAAATCAACGTGTTCGAGAATTTTGTACAATAACTAGCCCTCATTTAGATTTCCTCATATTTTCATACTTTACGCGCTCAATGTCTACATACCATAAATATGAAAATAACAACTTCCACTAAAATGTTGAACAGTATCGTCCTAATATTTAAATGGCTTAAATCCAAAACAATAACATTTACAGTAGAGAAAAAGCGGTTCCGATTTGTATAGAACGGAGACCAGCTGCTTTACTTATTAGGGATGTAAAGACGTACTATATATACTATAAATTATTATGATACTTAATACATCCTTTAATCGATGTGAAATTTGCTTATCGAATTATGTAACACAAAAGCTATGTTGGCAAAATTTGAGTATTTGGACTATTTTCGTACAAACTAGGCTGACAATTTATTATATGGAAGAATTGTTTAAAAGCCAATTTTTTCCCAATTTATTCCTTATAAAGGGAATTTGTAGGAATTCCCGCAGTACAGCAACTGCTGATTAATGTTTTTCTAAGATTATTTTATATTTGCTGGCAAATCTAATCAAATGTTTCAACATAAAGCTTTTGGTAATTTTTCAAGGATAATAAATAATTGACTCAAAAATTGCGTCTACATTTCCTAACGTGGCCACAGCACTACGCACTGCGCATTTTTAGTAATGCTACTACTTTAGGGCAGACCAAATTAAATTATTTGAGTAGTTTATTTATATAGAGTGACCTATTTAATAACTTAAATACGTGTGATATCAATTTGTAAAAGAAAAAGCACGGACAACAAATATATAAGTTACTTTTGTTTTTGTTTACTATAAACGTAGGTTTTTTCATTTCGTCCTTTTTTTTCAAATTTTGTATAAATATTATGTTTTTTTAGTATAATGATAATGAATTGGCTTTTTCTAGTTGTGACACTTTTGAATAACTTTGTCGGTCACCCCGCATCCGTTAGCTATCTCGTGTATTTTCTTATGAAGAGCGGCGAATTAATTTTAGTAGCCCATGGGCGTCGAATATCTTAGGACGGCCCTGACTGTGCTTGAGTTTTCTAGTCGATGATATAGTACTTTCACAATCGACGCTATTGTAAACATGGTTTCCAACTCACTACAAACACGCACTACAATACTCCAGAGTGCAGGTCTAGAGAAGTTCAGAAGAAAATAACTTGTGCTCTTATAGTTAACCTTAAATTATGTTTTTATGATGGCAGTTGCATAAGGACCTTCGGAATCGAATTCTCAATCAGTCTGGTTTTATTCCTCCTGGTTTATTATTAAATGGACCTGAGTAAGATAAAACCGTACACACCTGAGTCTTGTATCTGATGAAGTACACTTCCGGTTTGCTGGGTTGCGTTGGAGCCGGCGTTGGGATATGTATTTCAGGTTGCTCTTCAGGCTTCTTCACCAGCACGTATACCAATGTCTTCTCCTCATTCTGTGGCTGGAGTGGAATTACTGGGGCAGTAGGTGTTGGAGGAGTTGGTGCCTGAGATAAAACAACGAAATAAGCAACAGTTACAACCAACCCAAACAACAAAATCGCCAATTTTCAGGTTTTTTCTTTGTTACCTTGATGAAGATAATCTTGTAGTGCTTCTGGGGTGGAGCAAATTCGATTGGTTTGTGGGGGTGGTGGTACTCAGGCTCTGGTGGTGGAACATGGACGTAGACATGCTTGTGCACTGTTGGGATCTGAGCTGGAGGGCCATATTTTGGTGCTGGGGCACCATAACTGCTGCTTGGGGCGCTGTAACTGCTGCTTGGGCCACTTGGTGCGCTGTAACTGTAACCAGATGGAGGTTCTGGCCTGGCGTAAGCCACTGCCAGTAGAACTGGAAGAACCTAAAGAACGAAAACAGAATATGAATGATAACTTGTCCATAATTGAGTAAACCAACTTCAAATTAATTTATTAGGACCTAAAACTGTCCTAAACGGTCTGTTACTCTGTTAAGCGTGTTTAATTTAATAATTCCGACCATAACCTCAAAAAAAGAATAAGATTTGTTGTCATAGGAATGAGAAGTGTTGTTACCCCTAGCGCCATCTATTGTATTTAAAATGAGGCAAAGGTTCGTGCAGGTCTTTAAGATAATGTCAATTCATGTTCAATGGCCAACATTGCTAGTAATATATTATTATTTTCAGTTTAGAAAACAACGCTTATATTTGGCCTAATGTTAAGGGATGTAATGACTTTAAAAACGTCAGCTGGGTCTTCTGGGGACAAGGTCTATAGTGTTGTTATTCTAGACGCAAAATCATTAAATATCGAAATTAATTCGCCCGCTGCTTTTGAAAATAATACCAATAATACCTTATCATATCAAAATGTTTACTTAAATCCTTGATTATATTATTGAAATTAATTAAAAACTATCAGTGATTAAAAAAATAGTCATGAAATGCTTGCATCAATATCTCCGAAAGAATTAACCTTAGCAGAACAAATTATACACCATATTAAAGAAGAAAAATGAAGGTACATGATAAACTATAGAAAATTTCAAAATTTCATCTTTAAGAGTAAATGTTAGTCACCGGCCTCAAAAGTTCGACGAAACTGAGACGCGAGAGGAGGGAACACGCCGCGCCCACTGTACACTCCGCAGAAAATGCAAGCAACGCACGCACTAATTAATTAGGGGAACGGCGCCGGCGGTATCGTTCTTTTGAGGCAAAGATCAAAGGGGGCGTGCGGTGTCGACTGGCGACTGGCGCCGAACCGTTTCCTAATAATTTTGTGTATGTGACTATCGCATGTTCTGAAATGCTTTTCTTGTATATTTTAAATGCAAATACAATTCCGCAAAACAATACAGTGATACAAATTAATTAATTGCTTTATTGAACTATTCGCTATTATTGGTGGCTGTAACGATACATATATATATATATATATATATATATATAAATGAATATATACATATAAATGAATTGGAATATTTTAGTCATTATACATTTCAGTAGGTACATATTTACTTACGTTTTCTATTTCCATTCCAATACTTTTGTTTTCAGATCGTTTTGTTTTAATAAATAGATGCAACAATGATACTTTTATTGAATAAAAAATTACTATACAAAATCCGAAGTATTCTTATAAGTAAATGCTAAAAGTTTACAAGAAAAAACATATTTTGGGTATATTTTTTCTAGAAAATTGATATTTATTTATTTTATTGTATTATTTTTATATAAATACGATTGCGCATACAGTAAACTCTCCTATAACGCGGTTCCTACAACGCGAATTTCTACCAACTCGATCAAAATTTTGCGACTACAGCTTCATATAACGCGATTATCGTACAATGCGCATGCGTCTAAATTTGCGATCCTCAAATTCCTATAACGCGTTTTCATAAAACGCGTAATATTAAACCGCGTTGTAGGACAGTGTACTGCGTACATACGTTGTGCAATTTAAATTTTACTCTTCAAATATGTTGAAGTATCTTGTGAATAAAGCCTGATATAGCCAATCGAATGTCAGATTTGGGTTCAGCGCATAAAACTACTTTGGAAATGATGTACCGCAAGCAATCAATCGATACTGTGTAGTCTTTTTGTCACATTTACATACTTACTACATGACATGACGTATTAGGCGCAAGAGTTTCGGTTAACGGATGTGTAACACCTTTATAAACGTTTTTTGCCATATATGGTAATCCGGCACGCTTACACCTATAAGAGAGTATTGCCCAAATTAACTAGCGAAGTTAATTAGCGAAGAATTACACTACACGTTTAATATCTACATGTTGTACAACAAGTCGAACTAAACCCAACCCTACATAGATTGCGATTGCCCTGAATGCATTGCCAAGCGACAAGTGTTTGGTATTAAGATTATTTTCTAAATCTAAATACCAATATATTTGAAATTCTATGACGAAAAATAAATGACTGATTAAAAATTAAATTACTTGTATGTCCTTATTAATAATTTATTTAACTCCTATTAATTATTTAGTAGTTGTAACATTGTAAGTAGGTATTGCGGTTGTTGATTATTCTTCGTTCCGTGTGTCGTACGGGGACTGCACTATAAAGCCTCGCGGGAACATGCGCTCCTAATTTATAACTCGCTCTTTGCTGTCTTCGTAGAGTCCATCTGTCCATCAGGACGGCAAAAAATTATTTCTCGTATTCGGTTTCTAGCCTATTTTGGTCGAAATTCAACAATTCATGTTGCTCACATACACTTCCGCAAGAACATGCTGTCCTAATTTATAAGCGAGTGGCTGCTATCTACGTAGCACGAGCACGGTAAAATTTATTTTACGTGTGGCTTTCGTTTGCCGGGCGCGGCGCCCTACACCTCCCGTGTCAACATGCGATCAATATTTTTGTTAGGCCGAAATTGCTCAATATTTGTGATTCCCCTGGCTGACGTATTCATGCTGCTGCTTCAGACTGTACCATTTGAATTTGATTGGTCGAAGAAAATGATGTGGTGTTTATCCAACAGATGGCTGCACCGTACGACGATAAAATATGTTATTCTCGTCTCATTCACATGTTCAAAAAACCAAAGGTTAAATCATTACAACATTCATATTTTGTTGTCATTTTTTTTACACAAGTTCTTGAAGGCTCAATACAAAATGTTGTAATATTGCTTTTTTGATATTTGGTTTAGATTTGGAAAAAAAAAATAACAAAAATTACCAATTATTGGCTTCTTTAGCAAGGGTAAAAAACAAAACAACAACGCAAATGAAAAAAAGTGGCATTCGTACCCGGTGTAATACACCTTTATCTATAATTTAATGTATTACACGTGAGTATTAACACACAATTAAGCTCAGTATGTTTGGTTTTATGTAGTGCTGTTTTGTAGTACGCTACTACCTCTAGTGATTCCTCTTAATATGGTGTATAATTTGTTCTGCTTAATATTTTCGGAGATTTTGATTTAATTTCATTGCGAATTTTTTAATCACTGATAGTTTTTAATTATTTTTAATAATGGATATCATCAAAGATTCAGCAAAAATTTTGATATTATTTTCATAAGCGGGCGAATTATGTGTCTACTCAAATCTATAATGACGACTACTATTTCGTCAGTAAATTGTAAAGGGTTAAGATAGGAGGAATCACCATCTGTTAAGTCGTTTTCCATATCTTTCCAGTATGCCAGTAATTTATTTTTACTTATAATATCTTCTTTAAGTTTGTAGATATCGTATGAAAAGTCAAAAAAGTAGTTATGACTATTTTATATTTCTCTTTTGATTTTTGTATGAGTTCGTCTAGACTTTCATAAAAAAAATCTCTATTTTTTATACAGCCTGTAGTAAAGCAAATATATAAACTAGAACACAAAACCACACCCTGTATTTGATAATTTGAAACGATATTGTGAAAAAAAATTTAATTTTAATTAAAATGCTTCAAAACTAGGAATCACTTAACCTCAAGATTTCACTTCGCATTTAGATTGTACAAAACCGTAGTGCGCTCGCTTCAATTTGTAAAATCTATTACCGAAAGCTGTCTAAAAACACAAAAGCTGGTCCACTTAGCTAATGGCGTAATTGCGCGTATTGCATCGAATAGATTTTTATCTACGTGCTCAAAATTTGCATTTGAATGCCTCGCATCGTAAAATTTCTATTCGGCTAAAAACGTGTGCGTCACGGTGTCTATCTTCCTCAATAGCTGCGATTATTGTGCTCGCATAAGCACGAAGAAAGCTTTCAAGCTCAGCGACTCTCGACCCTCATTTGACAAACGACTTCTTTTCCGTTCCGATGCCTTTGTTTGCTGATAACACGTATCACCAATAAGTTTCATTCTCGTCCATGACATTGATGCAAAGTTATGGCCACGTTGTTGGTATTATTTTTATTTACGATAATTTTAATAAATTTGGTCCTTCTAAGGTTACGTTAGGTCGTTTTGGTCTTATTTTTTGGAGTATTAATATCACAACATGATGAAAAGATAATGGATAAAAAATTATTTTCCTTTGTTTTCTTTTTTTAGGTTTCGTTGATTTAAATATCATCAGATGCAGTATATGGTGTACCAAGCCGAGAGAGTGATTCATTTCCGGGCCGAGAGAAGAGTAGCAGAGGTGAGCATAGCGAGTTACTTAAAATTAAAAATTGTTAAATTATTGTATAACACGTGCCGTGTGTCAAGATACTGAATACTTCAGTATTCAGTTAGCTCTGAAGAAGCGAGCAACATGGTTCGCGAAACGTCAGCATTTACGAATGTTCACACCCGGCATAACTCGAAAGCAATTTATTTTCTAAATTAAGGGTTTTGTTGGAATTCTAATTGATCATTAAATAACTAATTCATATAATTATAAATGGAATTTATGAGTTGTAGATAAAAGACGCGCACTTAACGGATGCAAATCGCTCGCATGTTCGCGATTTATATCACAACGAAACATTGTCTCATATTCAAAGCAATCTTTGTTCATCCAAAACAACGGTTGTTTTATATAACCGCAAGAATATATATCGTTCATCGAAGAAAACCGTTGTTTTGACCGGTTATCTTACTTTAAGATTGTACAATTTTTAATGGATACTATACTCATTTGACTTGAGAATTTGTTCTTTTAAATCATAAGGCTGGGTTAGATTAATCAGCTCAAATTCTTGGATATGAAAGCAATAATATTTTACATGGAATGCAATTAACGCATCCCAAGAAGAGGAGAAGTTATTTTCCGACTAGAGAAGACACCCGGTGTCCCTTCTTATTGTCTTTCCATCAGTATTATAGCTGTTGGACATTTCTACGTCAGGTACATTGACAGTATAATCAAAGACTGTACATATAAGACTGGTAACTTCGCGCAAATCCTTTGATCTTTATGACCTGCCGTTGTCCCTTTAATTTGGTTTAGCTTTCGGGCGGGAAGTTTGAATCAGTTATTTTAAGTTTATTGTTTTGATATTCAAATGTCAATTATAATCATTGAAATATGTGACGTACTCACTGGTCTAATGCTGTTCAAGTTCCAGACCGACTAACTACTTGAAAACACGAAAAGAAACATCGCATTAAATACCGATCAGATAACCAACAAATGTTAACGTCAAATGTTGTTTGAGGTTAGAGTTGGCGGTTGGGGAGACAGCTGATTTTAAAATACACGCGATATTTTATTGATTTCTCCCGAGTACTCACGAATGGGCTTTAATCTGGTTTAGCCCTCTATCTCTCTCTCGAAACGTAGTTCCTTTTTCGAGTGGCCAGTCTGTTATGTCTAGTCTGTGGTATAATAGCACAATTACTGATGCTGCATAGACATGTATGCGGTTATATACCCTCTAGGAGACCTCTCTTACGACGAGAAACTAAAGCGCCATCTATCGGCATCCTTCACATTATTTTTAAAACGATATTCTTAAATCAAAACAATCGTTTTCTTAAAGAAAATGTTAATTTGTTTTATATTAAAGAAATATTCTTATTACAAGTATGTGTTGATTTAAAACAAACAAATGATGTTAAAAATATCGTTTTCTTAACACTAGACAACCATGTCTCTGTGTGTATTTTATATTATGTTAAGTTTATAACAATTTTGAAACGAGACTGCGATAATACTGTATTCCAACCCAAGCAACACCTGATACCAACAATTCCACAATAGTCAGGAAGCAATAATGAATTTACTGCAACGATGAGCATTTTAACCACTATAATCAAAAGAGGAATTACGAACGATGCTAATTATTACTCGAAATTAATTAGCCAAACCGTATCAAATCGTACAATGCATGCGTAATGCTAGAAAGTGTTCGTCTTTATTCCGAAAGATCACTAAATATTCACCGATGTGCAGAGTGAAACTTACACTACTTTGTACTCGATGTAAATCATGTCTTCGGAAGTAGACTTACAGGTAATTAGGTGTCCACCCGCACGGAAGCGTGACGCAACACTGAGATGTAAATTACGCATTTTTCTGCTCTTGATTCGCCGACATTTAGCAATTTGCTCTTGCATGTTTGATGCCAGCAAAGTGAAAGTGCTCGCCCGTGATTGTTTTAAATCTAGATTGCGAACTATGGGAAAAAAAATCAAGGAAATGATTTCGCAAACTAGTGAGATTACCTATTAAAAACTTTAGCGCACTACGCAAGAATTTATATTGTGCAAAATGAGGGAATGTCCTTAAGATGCTTGTTAATTAGTTCACGAAAATAATTGTTTTTGGTGTGTGTTTTGTTTGGCACAATGTTTAAAGAACACACTGTACAAAATTCAGGAAGAATTTTAAAGAATTAATAATTCTACGGTCTAAAGAAGAAGAATACGGTATTTGACTATTATTGGAAAACCATCTTAGTGTGTTTATTCCTTCACTCTACATTGTAAATGCATTATTTTTCGTAATTATTTCCTCAATATTTCATAAAAATCAGCGTTAAAAATTGAATCACGAAAAGTCCCGCCAAAACGATACTTTCTGTTGTGTGACGTCACCCGTTAGTAAATGTCAAATCTGCCCATATGGTCTGTCAGCATCGGCATCGTCGCCGTTTGGTAATTGTGTTGTATGATGTGTTGTTTTCACAATTTCTACATAAAAATGGGTTATAAATAGTGTATAACTCCACAATGCAGAAATACGTCAAGAAAAACTCCAGATAAACTATTTGTAGCTGTTCCGCAAGATTTGAAACTGCGAAGAAAGTGCTTGGCTTGTAGAAATCCAAATGAAATAAATAGCGGCCAATACAAGTGTTTTTTGTTGTGAAGATTACTTCGACATAAGTAAAACTGACTAGAATAAGTTAGCTATCGTATTTTCGAACCAGGTATTATCTGATCTGACAGCTTAAGGGCTATCCTAACCAACAATGTTATGCTTACATGGCACATTAGTGCTATTAAATTCAAACGGGAGAAGCATAAGAGCGCGTTCGGATAACCCGGTATTGTACGGTGAGAGTGACGCGCTGCATAATAGGCGGACTAACGTCATACGGCGTTTATCTGCATATAAGAGAGAGACAGCCGAGCCAGGTTATCTGAGCATTGCTCTCCCCATATCCTACCCTAACAAACCGAACGCGCTCTAAGCGTACTAACGAATGACGTCACTGGAGACTGAGCCAATTACGGAGCGTTTTCAATCACGTGATAGGACGCGACTAAAATTCAATTTTAATTTTTGTTCTTAATAGAAATAAAGCATATTTTTTTGAAAAGTAATAACCAATAGTTTTCTTAAACTGTAATCTATTAGAATGACTATAATACAAGCTATATTTTTAATACAGTCAAATACCCTATTTATAAAATCGATAGGTTAGTTTAAATGCGTATTTCTAAGTCGACGCAAAAGTGCCTAATTTGACGTTCTTGCTTTAATAATTTGCTAAAATGTGTGTTGGTTAAGTTAAGGCGACACATTTGAGCAGCTGTTTGATATGTGTTACCATGGAAACGCACTAGAAACGTCAAAATCAAATCACATAACCTACCGTCTCCGGCACTAACTTGAAAACAAATGGGAAAAATGTTTTTTTATCAATTTTTAAGAAAATTTTATTCTACATAAAAGTTTCTAGATTGTCTTAAACCTAAAATGCATGTACCGGGTGGCCTTTATGTTCAAAGCTATGCAAACATGTTATTTGAAAAAAGTATTTGGAAATAGTAGAGGTCATCAAATACGAAATTATAATTACCTTAGCACGTGTTGCCAAAAAGATGAAAATGACTCCAGAGTAAAGTACATATATCTTCAAAACTATGCAAAAATATTATTTGTTAAAAAATCTGATGTGGCCAGGCACATGACTTTATCATACTATATATAAAATTAATAGATTAGCTGCATGAGATTCTATTTGATCGAGATCGGCCATGTCTGCATTAAAATGAAACTAGTAGAACTAGACAGATATGTCGATTAAAGCTGCGTTCGGATATTGTACTCCGTTGACACCGGGTACACCGTCCAAAAGACACTTACGTTTTATTGGGTGTAAAAAGTGTAACGGTGTACAATATCCGAACGCAACTCATATTGACACTAGGTATTGTCAAAACATTAACGTTTGACACTACCTACTGTCATTAGAACCAAAATTTCTGACATCCTGGCTACTAGTTTTAATGCAATACGACCGATCTCGACGAAATAGAATTGCTCATGCAGCTAAATTATTGATTGTACCAAATAATGTCATAGTCATAAATTATTCAGAATTTCCTCTACTATAATTTATTATTTAACTATTTCGACTAAATTCCAGAAATAGCGGCTTATTTGCAAAATCTTTCAAAAATGCTAAGACTAAACCTCCAGTTCCTTTCGACCCTTTTCAAGAGAAAGCTTTTCAGCTCTAAGTATTAAATACGAAATTATTCAGTCACCTCTGACGTTCCATATACCGGGTGTTCATGCAACTACGAAGGAGATTATAATTTCGTATTTGATGCCCTCTGATATTTCTAAACACTTCTTTTAAATAACATTTTTACATAGCGTTTTAAACAAAGGTACTTTACTCTTAAGAGTTGTTCATCGTTTTGGTACATCCTGTAGATGCAAGCAGATAATTGCTTTATAATATTTACATTTTAGGATTTAAGACAATCTAGAAACTTATATGTAGAATAAAATTTTCTTAAAAATTGATAATAAACATTTTTCCAATTTGTGTTCAAGTTACTGCCGAACACGCTAGGTTATGTGATTTGATTTTGACGTTTCTAGTGCGTTACCTTAGTAACATTTATCAAACGGCTACCAAAAGAGTCACCGTCACGTAACTAATATAAGTTTTAGCAAATTATTAAAGCAAGAACATCAAAATAGGAACTTTTGCGTCGATTTTGAAAGATGCATTGTTCCAGAAATTTGTACACTATATTCTTGAAATATTGTGCAAAACAAAATACACAAAAAGAATTCTACAAAATTGGTAATAAATTTGAATTTATTAAATTAAATTTCTTTTTACCTAAATAAATATGGCGAAATAATTAATGAATAATAATGAAGTAAATATATTTCGTTCAAACAAGTATTTTTTTATCACCACCTGAAAAATTTAAGTTTCTTTAAAGAAAAAAAAATCCGTGAACCCAACTCAAAATCATATCGATATAAGTAATTATCGATATGATTTTAAGTGCAGTAAAATGGTGATATCCAGGCGGGATGTAAATTTTAAATAAATCAAAAATTACAGCCACAACCTGGATTCGAACCAGGGACCTTTCCGTTTCTAGCAGAATACTCTACCAACTCAGCTACTGAGTATATTTATTATTTTATTATTTTATTTATTTTCAGTATATTTAGTTTGCCAACTTGTTGATCAAGGGTTCATAACAATGGTTCTTCTTCTTTTTATGACTTCCACGAGTCTTTGCCTCACTTTTGTTAAATAACATTTTTACTTACGTCTTAAAACAAAGGTCCTTTACTCTTAAGAGTTTTTCATATTTTTCATCAATCCAAAACTTTTATGAGGAATAAAATTTTCTAAAAAGTAAAAGTAACATGTTTTCCCTATATGTGACGCAAGTGGGCTTTGTTGCTATGGTAACCAATATTGTTATTTCAAACGTTTATTTAATTTAAATTGAATCATGTTATTTCGTTTCTTTATTTTCTTTTTGTTTTGTAGGTTTATCTACATTACTTTTACTAGATATAACTTATCATACTTGTATTCAAAACAACATTATGATCAAACTTTCAGAATTTCAGAAAAAAATGTATAGTTTAAGGTTTACTATAAGAACTTTTTGAAGTTTCTTGACTTCGGCTGGTATAAATTTGTAAAGATTGCCAAAATTGCGCTGTTTCTATCTTAATTTTTCGAAAAATTTACGTGATAGAAATCTTTTGGGTCTGAATTTGTCTTCAGTGTCAATAATTCTAATATTTTACCAATTTTTAATTCTCTTTTTTTCCTGAAATGTTAGTTTGCGAGGCCAATACGTTGTATAGATATAAAATCCAATTTTACCCAAAAAAACTCAACAAAAAGAAAAAATCACCACATACCACTAAAATCCGCATATTCTCCACTTATATCGTACCACTACACCAATTCAAAACAATCACCGGATTGATAGTAACGATCAAACAACCCGCTCCAGTTATTTATATATATGTACCCCAACACTGGCACCCAATGACGTCACGCACCTTTTAAATCCATCCAAAACGTGCAGGAGGGGATCCACCATCAAAAGAAGATCCACCAAAACATTCCCCACTTTCAAAGCAGGCGCGTACAATTTACTTTCTTTACAATATGAAAGGAAAAAGTTGTGCAATAGTTTCCCACTAGATAGGCGCCTGTGGATCTTCGTTGAACCGACAAAAGAGTAGCAAGGCCATTCGGCCACAGCCTTCTTGATGAATTTAACCAGCATTTTTACCTTGGCTTGTAATTGGTGTTGGAAATTAGACGCGCCCGTGCTATGGACCAGGTTGAGGCAATGGATAGCGTTTGTAATTGCCATGAAGACATGGGCGAGAGTGAAACCATTAAGGGTCGTTCACTGCACGCTTTGGTGTGACCCTTTGGTCTAAGATGAGATTAAGATGGAGACGAGGTTTAACGTTGATGTATAACGTATGTAGATACCTCTGCTAAATATTGTAGTCAAAAAGTATATAATAATAGCTCAAAAATATCTAGGCTGTTCTCAAAACTACAAACAACATATTTCAACTATTTCTGCAGCATTGCTTTGATGATTAGGCTCAAAAACTTAGGACTCAGTTTGGGCTCAGACGTATGATTTGTTATATTGATTTTCCACTACATTTCTACGAAAGCACTCCTAGTTTTTGTCATCTGTAGTAATCGGAACATCTGCATAAATTTAATTTATGAATGTTTGTGCATGAGTTATAAATAAATGTTTAGGTAGATTTTTAATAACACTGTTGCTGTTGACGATATACCTACCGATGTAAGCTGGTTTACTGATCTTTCAAACTTATGTTCAAAAATATTGTTTCAAACAGTAATTAATTGTTCAATTTCCGGTTTTTATAAATATTTATTTCTTGGTCCATAAATAACTTTAACAACATTTAAAAATGATAAATTAGTTTCTTTATAAATCAAATTATCAACAATAGATTTTGAATAGTGCCTTGACTGCTTTTTTTATGGACGAACAAGCAAGACGTCAGCTGTTTTAAATGAACAATACAATCCAAATAGTTTAAAGAAAAGGTTAAATTTCTTAATTTGTTTAAACTGTACTTCATATTCACTTACTTCTGATTCGCATTCAGTACAAACATAATTGAAAATGTCAAAATTACCTGTACAAAAGAAAAATAAATTTGCTGCCATTCAAAAAAAAATTGAAAAATAGAGAGCTGGCATAAAAATGGTATTTTTATAAATTAAAATTGCGTATTTTTTGTAAGTAGGTCATTAATAATGTTGTATCAATTGGATACTCAGTACACATTCATTAATTTAATTTAAATTCCTCATGACACTCTTATTAAGCTGCTTGCAGATAGCTAAAAGAAAATGGCAGCACTCCTACTGACACAACATTCTATGTACCTTATTTGAAAATCTGGTTGCCTGCAAACAATATTGTTTGCTACCTTATTGAAAACCCTCTACATATTAATAATGATATAATATTAATAAGAACTATAAACATTAAGGCTGAAACGGAATCCTCTATCATAGCGGCGCAAGATCAGGCAGTACGTACCAGATACCATGAGCAGCAGATTATAAGAGTTGCTCATGATGGGAGTTGTAGACTGTGTCATCACGCTCCAGATCATGCCTATCATTGATTGTTGGCATGTCCAGTCTTAGCTGAGTCGCATTACATTGCCAGGAATGATAGGGTGGGAACATATATACATTACAATTTGTTCCCAACTAGGTTTAGTAATGGATGTGTCTCGGTGGTATGACCACATTCCATCTCCTGTTGTAACTATCATATTACCATATTATGGAACATGTCTATCGCCACTGATAGAATGCTTGATGCTAATAAGCCACATATCGTGGTAAAGGATTTCCAGAGGAAGGCATGCACGTTCATAGAAATCTCGGTATCTGCTGATGCGAATATTGTAAGGAAGGAGCTTGAAAAACAACTTAAATATAAGGATCTGTCAATAGAAGTTGGACGTATGTGGGGAATGAAGGTAAACATTGTTCCGGTGATTGTAGGTTCATTGGGAGCAGTTACTCTAAATTATAGTCAACATGTGAAGGAGTTGCCGTGCAAAATTTCGTCCTGGGAAATTCAATAAATTGCTTTTTGAATGCTGTCTATTAATAAATAATATCTGCATGTGTTTTTACTGATCAATCAACAACGCTGTACGGGGTTTCTGCAGTTATCCGTTGCTTTACAACATAGTGTTGCAAAGGATAAAGGGAGTTGCTTTTCAAAATTTTGTTGAGCTGCTGTGATACCCGCAAAGGGAGTACCCTAGGCTTCAGCGAAGGTCGGTACTACCAATTTGCCCTGATGCTCTTCATTACTTTTCAAAATCTATTAGTGTAATTTTTGTATTTATATGTTGTATCTAAATTATATTATTTAGGTTTAATATATTTAATGAGATGTGTCAGAGAGTTTTCTGATCAAGATTGTGAATTTTTGTAGAGATATACCGTTAACTACTAGTAAAATGTTGCACCTTGCTACATAATTTGCGATGAATCAAAAAACGAAATGATGAGCATAGATGAATATTTGTAATCGAGTACTTGTATGTGCAACTGTAGATAAATATCTTCTTCTTAAGAATTTTTTAAACTGGTACCTAAATTGACTTGGGTTAACACTTTTAACTCTTTAAAATTATTATCGAAAGATAGCTAAGTGAATTTCACAATCAATCTTTAAAAAACACTTGCATAAACCATTCCAAGGATACCTCAATTACTTACCTATGTAATTACAAATGTTACATTTCAAATTACACATCGTATTGAGCACTTTTAAAATGGCTTACGACTTAAAAACTGGAACAGTAAAAGGTGTCATCTCGTGACATAAATTGCGCTTCTTGAAATGTTCACGTCAACGTGCATTGTTTAAGAAACACAATTATATGAATATGTGAACTTTCAAAATTAGCATCGAGACAATCAACTGGATTCTTTTAATTAGAACTAATTGCCACTTCAATATCAAATCGCAATCGTTTCGCAAGTTTGTTTCGTAAAATAAAGAAAACATGTTTACAGACGTCGCTTGTTTTTTATTAATTTATCAGACGGTATTTGAAATTTATTGATTATCTGGTGGCAAGGTGTTGGATGATGACCAAAACTGTTGATAATTAATATTGCTATTTCGGTTTCACAAGAGTTATATAAGCGTAATAAATTAGACAAATGAAATTGTGTGTAAATGAATTTTCCTATTATAATTGTCGGGGTTAATGAACAATTGGGTAACAAAGAAAAAGAAGCATTAGTGTTACGAGGCAGCAGAAGAATTTGTAAGTATTTTAGATGTTGATTCTCAGGTTGTCATTGCAGATATTCTCAAATATTGTACTAATAAATTAGGTACTAAATACTATTGCATTTACTGACTTTTTTTTTTTAATTAGAGTTGGACATACAAACATATACAAATAACTTCGTCAACGTTCTTAAAAAAATAATACGGTATATTAAAAACATGAAAGAGTGAGTATGTGGTGTTTTAAATTCAACATCTCGTCAATACAAAAATATTGCAACGCTATTCGAATATTTTACCTGTGATGTTTTCATAACATTCAACGTGAAAAATATTCTAGTGCCATAAAAACTGAAATATTTGGCGGACCGTCAAAAACTTGTTTTGAACGCATTCTTACACCAACCTGTGTTTTCAATTCGATATCCCGAAAACCACATGTGCGATGCGACTCATACAGTGGTCGTTCATGCAAATATAACCGTTCAAAACTATTTTAGCGCTATGCACAGTGGTCTATAATGGAAAGAAATCCTACCATCCTTACGAGTGTTTGACCTAAGCTGCTATGGACTCTATATTGTTTATTGAACCATACTCAATAATTATTGTGACTTTCATTAACATTCTTCAATTATTTTTTGATTTGTGATCTTTTAACTGTCTCTAGTGCAATTTTGGCCAATATCCTATGCATAGAAAAAATCCTACAACATCCTTCAATTATTTTTTGATTTGTGATTTTTTAACTGTCTCAGTGCAATTTTGGTCTTTCTCGCTTGCATAGAAATAATTCTACCATCCTTATGAGTGTTTGGCCTAAGCTACTATGGACTTTATATTGTTTATTGAAGCATATTCAATAATTATTGTGACTTTCATCAATACTCTTCAATTATTTTTTGATCTGTGAATTTTTAACTGTGTCTAGTGCAATTTTGGCGAATCTCCCTTGCATAGAAAAAATCCTACCATCCTTATGAGTGTTTGGACTAAGCTACTATGGACTTTATATTGTTTATTGAACCATATTCAATAATTATTGTGAGATTCATCAACATCCTTCAATTATTTTTTAATTTGAGATTTTTTAACTGTCTCTAGTGCAATTTTGGCCATTCTCCCTTGCATAGAAAAAATCCTTCCATCCTTATGAGTGTTTGCCCTAAGCTGCTATGGACTTTATATTGTTTATTGAAGCATATTTAATAATTATTGTGAGTTTCATCAACATCCTTCAATTATTTTTCTATTTGTGATTTTTTAACTGTCTCTAGTGCAATTTTGACCAATCTCCCTTGCATAGAAAAAATCCTTCCATCCTTATGAGTGTTTGCCCTAAGCTGCTATGGACTTTATATTGTTTATTGAACCATATTCAATAATTATTGTGAGATTCATCAACATCCTTCAATTATTTTTTGATTTGTGATTTTTAACTGTCTCTAGTGCAATTTTGGCCAATCTCCCTTGCATAGAAAAAATCCTACCATCCTTATGAGTGTTTGGCCTAAGCTGCTATGGACTTTATATTGTTTATTGAAGCATATGCAATAATTATTGTGAGATTCATCAACATCCCTTCAATTATTTTTTGATTTGTGATTTTTTAACTGCCTCTAGTGCAATTTTAGCCAATTTCTCTTAGATAGAAAAAATCCTACCATCCTTATGAGTGTTTGGCCTAAGCTGCTATGGACTTTATATTGTTTATTGAACCATATTCAATAATTATTGTGACTTTCATCAACATCCTTCAATTATTTTTTGATTTGTGATTTTTTAACTGGCTCCAGTGCAACTTTGGCCAATCTCCCTTGCATAGAAATAATTCTACCATCCTTATGAGTGTTTGGCCTAAGCTGCTATGGACTTTATATTGTTTATTGAAGCATATTCAATAATTATTGGCAGTTTCATCAACATCCTTCAATTATTTTTTTATTTGTGATTTTTTAACTGTCTCCCGTGCAACTTTGGTCAATCTCCCTTGCATAGAAAGAACCCTACCATCCTTATGAGTGTTTGGCGTAAGCTGCTATGGACTTTATGTTGTTTATTGAAGCATATTCAATAATTATTGTGACTTTCAACAACATCCTTCAATTATTTTTTGATTTGTGATTTTTTAACTATCTCCAGTGCAATTTTGGTCTTTCTCCCTTGCATAGTAAAGATCCTACCATCCTTATGAGTATTTGGCCTAAGCTGCTATGAACTTTATATTGTTTATTGAAGCATATTCAATAATTATTGTGACTTTCAACAACATTGTTCAATTATTTTTTGGATTTTTGATTTTTTAACTGTCTCCAGTGCAACTTTGGCCAATCTCCCTTGAATAGAAAAATCCTACCATCCTTATGAGTGTTTGGCCTAAGCTGCTATGAACTTTATATTGTTTATTGAAGCATATTCAATAATTATTGTGACTTTCAACAACATTGTTCAATTATTTTTTGGATTTTTGATTTTTTAACTGTCTCCAGTGCAACTTTGGCCAATCTCCCTTGAATAGAAAAATCCTACCATCCTTATGAGTGTTTGGCCTAAGCTGCTATGGACTTTATATTATTTCTTGAAGCGTATACAATAATTATTGTGAGTTTAATTAACATCCTTCAATTATTTTTTGATATGTGATTTTTTAACTGTCTCTAGTGCAATTTTGGCCAATCTTTCTTGCATAGAAAGAATCCTACCATCCTTATGAGTGTTTGACCTAAGCTGCTATGGACTTTATATTGTTTATTGGAACATATTCAATAATTATTGTGACTTTTATTAACATTCTTCAATTATTTTCTGATTGTGATTTTTTAACTGTCGCTCGTGCAATTTTGGCCAATCTTCCTTGCATCGAATAGTGCTGCACACCAAGAAGAAGAAAACTTTCATTTTATCCTCACACACATACAATTTACCAGAGAGCAAAGCCGAATTTTATTATATAACAAAACAATGCGAAATAAACGCGGTTTTAAAACATCTTCATTCTTCTGTAAGAGAGGAAGTCTTGGTAGTAGTCGTGACCGGTAGTTCAAATAATTTGTCTATTACAATACGTGTTAGCATTGTTTTAAGGTGACCAGTCGTGCATAGCAATCGCCGCGGTGCCACAATTAAAAATTAGAAAATTTAAGCAAGTAAAAGTCGTGTCGCGAAAGGTACATGCAAAAAGGGTGGGGCAACAATGTTGTTTGGACTCTGGTGTATGTGCCAAGCATCCTCAATAAGCAGCCTATTCAATATACACTTATCTACACTGGTAAACGCACGTACCGGTCAGTAAAAGTTGTCTTCCTTTAATATGCGATGGCATAATTATGTTGAAGCGCTATGCCGACGAGTCATCGTCATGTTTTTGACCTCCATACCGTTGTAGTGAGCCGTTTGCCGTTTTTAGATTGAGAGATAACTTTTTCTTTTTGCGTACTAATGAACGAAAGAGACTGGACACGAAGATATTCGACGACAACCTTTTTTTTCTTTCGTTTGTTTATTGATACTAATTTATAGATGCACTCACGCTAATTAAAAAGAAATTTGCTAGGATTGTTTTTTTGGCAGGCACGCGTTTCTAAATTGTGAATGAAATGGGATCAAAGTTTCCACCTAGCACTTCATTAATAATACGAAGTGGACTGTAGTCATTTGCATACGCCTAAATTGAGTAGATGCTTCCGGCAATCGTTTTAAGACATCAATTTACATACATAGAACTCTTGCACACATTTTTCCAATCTTCTTCTAAACTCCCGATATACCAACTCAATTGTTTCTTCATTTATTTCGTCTACTGCTTCCCTAATTTTTAATTTTAGAATGTCTATCATTATCATGAAAATTATTCGCATACACCTTCTGTTTTAAATAACCCCACAGAAAAAATCAGGCGGCGTTAAATCAGGTGAACGTGGTGGCCATCCTATAGGGCCGAATCGTCAAATCCGCTTATTTGGATAATGTCTGTTCAACCAATCCCTGACTTGATATGCGCTATGAGCAGGACAACCGTCGTGTTGATAGTGTAGTGAACACCTGAGCTGTAATTACATTTCGTCCAAAGTAGGTAGAAAAATAATTCCAACATATCAAAATAAGTGTTTTGGTTTACAGTACCGTCAAAAAAGTATGGTCCAATTATTTTCTTGTAATAAATCCCACACCAAACATTCACTTTTTTATATTTTTGAGAATTGGTTGTAATACGGAAATTTGGATTTTCTTGAGACCAATATCTGCAATTCTGTGAACTAACAACTCCATTTGTGGTAAACGTCGCTTCGTCAGAGAAAATAATTTTTCTGTAGGAAAATCTATCGACCATAATTCGTTCTCCCATTAATAGGCAAAATTCTAATCGACGAGCATCATCTCCTTCTACTAAAGTGTGAATTAGTACTGGTTTATAAGGATCAAATCTTTCATTTGAAAAGATCCTTTGGGCAAGTATTCACGGAATCAATAGCTAACACTGCTCCTGCATCATCTTCGCCATTTCGCTTTTTTTTCTTGATATTTTTCACGTCTCCTGTTGCTTGAATTTTTTTAACCAATTCACGAACACAATTGATAGAAACGTATACCTCAGGGTATTTTCTGTTAAAATCTTCAATAGCACGGCGGTACGATACCTCACCTATGCCGTAACGAAGAACTAAATAAACCCTTTGCTCTAAAGTCAACATATTTTCAATCAGCTTGTATCAACAAATTGCTTGGATACGCTGTTACTACTGTCAACTGATCAATCATAATTGTGGTCTCTTAATTTTTTGTTATGTAATGTCTTTTCACTGGTCCGAGATGTAAAATTTGAAATAGAACATTCAAGTTTGATATTTGAGCATAAAATTAATTCAAACTAACTTTTACCTATAACATTTTTGATCTAATTCCGAAAAACCGATAGTTTACTCTTCGGCCAATTTAACATTTTAGTGTTTTCTAACCATACAGTATGTTAAATCAAAATATTAACAATGGCTTTCGACTTTTTAGGACATCCAAAACTCTTTATAAAGAATGACTTTTTCTCGAGAAATTAAAAATTACGTCCATTATAGGTATAGTTCGGGGGACAGACTGTATAGGTGAGCTGGCCCAGCTGGAAAACTGAAAACCCTGTGTGGACTGTACTGACTTTTTGGAAGAAACTCTCAAACAGTGTATATCCTGCATCTTCCTTATATACATAACACGGAAATAATATTATATATTATTCAAGAAAACGTTAAAAACAAATCCTAGATATAACACGTAAGAATAGGTGTGGACATCGCAAATTAATAGCAGAAGATCAATCTTTGGTCACCAACATATATTAATTACCAGATAAAACCACAGCAATAGATTATTTCAAGAAGTTATTAGAAATGTAACACTAGTCGCACAAGTCTGGCGAAGAGATTCTTGGGGTAAAAAGTTTCTGGTGATGCCGGCGGTATGTGGCTTTGCGTTGTCCTGCATTAGGATGAAATTTTGTCCGACGCCATATGCAGCAGGCACCACATGGTCCTCCAAGATGTTGTCGATGTAATTCATGGCATTTAGTCTACCAGGAACACCAACAAGATCAGTTCTGTTCCCTATACTGATTCCAGCCCAAACCATCACAGATCCACGACCAAATCTATCCCACTTCCTGTATAGTAGCGACTGCGTCACGTAGCGTTCACCAGGACGTCTATATACACGTACTCGACCGTCGCAACGAGTTAAACGAAATCTCGACTAGTCTGTAAACAGTACAGGCGTCCGAAGTTGCCAATCTCTGTGATCCAGAGCAAACCTGCTTTGTGGTGCTGCGTAAGGCGTGGTGCGCGGACAGGTCTTCTTGGTTTCAAATTCGCTTCTTTTAATCTGTTTCTAACAGTTTGATCAGAAATTTCTATTCCATGTGGTCGTCTTAGGTCGTTTAGGAGGTCTCGTGCTGTGGCAGTACGCTGACGTAGAGAGGAAAGGACAAGAAGTCTTGTGTTCTTACCAAAATTTACAATCCTGTAACCTACTAAACTTTACGGTTGTTGTTTTATGCATGCATACACATATCATTACATGGTATGTATACATATACGGAGTTATAATTACTGTAATTTTATAAATCAAGGAAATAATCATGTGTCTATTATTATCCTATTACCATATAACATATATACAAACAGTTTTCAGCAAACGGGTCATTTTATTTATAATGAATACAATTTGTATTATGTAAACTCCACCATCGTGTTGCTTATGTTTATTATGTTATACGATTATAAAATAGTAACAGTTGTTTCAATGATGGAATAAGCACCACTAAAACAAACACACTGTAATGATTTGTCACAAATCTATTAACCAGCTACCGTAATTGCTTTATCTAATAGTTAGCAAACACATTGAATGTGAACGATTATCACAGCTTTCACTAGCAAATAGGAAATTCTTAGCATTCTGTGAATACTTACGCGTACTATACATGTCATTGCCGGTGCCTCAATTGTCAATTTACATAATACGTGACTGTTTTGAACAAGAACATTTCATTGAATATTTTAATCCCATCCATGGTTTGATATAATTTCTTAATTAACAATTTATAGGCTTCTATCTCCATAATGATCTAGATGAGAATTTGTTTCAAAGTGCCCCAGATCCGTTGGGGTTAGACCAGGCGACCTCACAGGCCACGAGTTAGTATAGCCTAGAGTATCATCCTATCCAATTACTACAATAGGGGTATATGGTCAGTCAACATTCCGAAACATACACCAGTGTTGCACTAAAGTTAATAGCAAAAATAACTTCAATTTAAACTGGAATTAAACCATTTCGATGGCTCGTTTACCCATGTTATATATAACATACCCTTTAGAATTGAATACTGAATGAAACATTACATAATTGCTTTATGAATTGTTTTTTTTGTCGACTGGATACTTCAGTAACGTTGCTGTTAGATCGAAGCTCGACACGTGACCTCCAATCCAATGTTCCAGTTTGACGTCGCAACGTTAAAATCCAATTGTAATTAGCGCCGTTGTTAGCGGAACAATTGCTTTATGACAGGAAATAAGAAGTTAATGAAGAAGCATTCCCAGGAAATTGCAGAGTTATGTTGAAATTCGGCAAGGAATTAAAAATTCCCATTGAGTAATGAGGAAATAAATAAAAGCCAACTGAGAAAGTGTTTACACAGATACATAGTTGTGGAACAATCGATTGAAGTTTTATGGTGATTTAGTGATGTTATTGAGTTATTAATCACATCTCATTTCGATTTACTTTATATTGGTGTCTAATGACTGTTTTTTCAAACTATTTTTTGTAGGTAACAAACGCATATATAACAAACTTTTGCTGTTTAACTTTTTAAATAATATTTCTAGGCAAATCAAATTTGGTATGCTTTAAGGGCACATGGAATAGAAATTTCTGATCAAACTGTTAGAAACAGATTAAAAGAAGCGAATTTGAAACCAAGAAGACCTGTCCGCGCACCACGCATTACGCACATCACAAATGAGATTTGCTCTGGATCACAGAGATTGGCAACTTCGAGTGATTCCTGTTCTTGGAGGGCATACACTGTATTCAACCTCACCAATCCACAGAAAACCCGACTGTCATCGGTACTATGACAGTCATTTCCATTTTGTTTTGTGTTATTAATTTACATTTTTAAGTGTAACTTAGAAGTAACTAAGAGTTGTAACCGTTGAAGTATACCAAATTTGATTTGCTTAGAACTATTATTTAAAAAGTTACAGGTTTCGAAAAAAGTGTTTCCTTAATATTGTTGAGCAGTGTATATTAAATTACATACGTATATATTGTGTAGTAATACGTAGTAAGTTAGTTATACGCTAACAAAGAACAAGTTTTTGATTGGTAGACGGTGTTTTTATCAGTGTGAAAGGTGCAACTTATTTCATTAGCAGTGACGAACACTTTGCCAACCTTCCAACGTTGCTCATGGTAAATCAAACCAATGTAGATGTATTGGTCTCTTTCGTAGCCACCTGCAATCCACTTTGACTTATTCACTTTTCCACCCTTATATGGGTCCCAGTAGAATTTACATGGTTCTGTGGTAGACAGCACCTAAAAAAATTTTGATCATATTTTATATTGGTACTGTTCGTTTCAGTTAAGTTGAGCGGTCTGGTGTGGGGCATACATTCGCGGTGGCGTCAAATCCATAGGCGTGCCGTATAATTTTGTAATGGGTACCGGTAAAATTTAAGTCAATTATAAACAGACAAAATCTATGGTTCTCGAATTATGTCAATACTCTATTGTTAAATAGAAATCTAAAACATTTAAAAACAGTATTTGCAGATTTATAGTACATAAAAAAATATTTAAATGTCAAAGTCAAAATGACAGTTTGATGTTAAATAAATAAAAATACATGCTCAACACAACATTTGTTATTAAAAACGAATACGTATGTGACCAGAAACGGACAAACCGCCGTAGTAATAACAAAAAACGATTTTGAGGGAATCAGGTAGCTCTTCCTATTGGCAAAACGATGCAGACAAAATCAAAAAATCGTTTTTTATCACGGGCGGTTTCTCCGATTCAGGTCGCATATTATAACAGTAACAGAAAATATATACCAACAATACAAATGCTTAAATGATTAATAAAACTTATTTTCAATATATCTCTTCACGGGACTTCAAGGTCGGAGTCCTGCAAAGAATCTTGGTAGGAAGAGGATGTCCAAAACGGTTCATCTCAATACTTCGACAACATTATCTTTTTCCCAGTATACATTTTCAATACCAATCACGTTTCACGTACCCCTTCCACTTTTCAGGCGTAATTGTGGCAGTGGCATGCTGAGTTAGATCTTTTAAGGCTGTTATGGATAACTCGCCAGTCGTGTTATGGTCCCGAATATAACGCTTTACGTCCGCCCAGGCAAGTTCATTCGGATTTAATTCACACATGGCGGTAATCGTAGAGGAACGTGCCCTTCATTTCTTATAATCTCATCAATTTTATAGTGTTTTTCTCTATCTTGACTGGTCCGCATGCGAATTTATTTTGGCCATCAATTCAGTCTTCCTTAAGGATAGATCGTGAGGAACATGCATCTTTTGCAACCATGAACTCATGAACCCAAAGTTGCTACATTTGATATAATTTCACGGGCACAGCTACGGAGAATTTGACCCCATTTTCTTGGCATTATTACCGCCGTGCCGCTACTGTGGTGAGTGACAGTCGATGATTTATTTTGACGTATGTCAAAATAAATCACAATTGCCCAATAAAGCTAAGCATATAACATCTCGGCATAGTCATACATTCGAACTTGTATGAATCATTGGACGTTCACTAGCAGGAGTGAGCGGAATCGTTTGTACTCTTTCTATCATTGTTCTAAGATGTATAGAAAAAAGTGCCGCTTCATAGCATAGGTGGACAATGTCACATTCCTTAGACCGCTCAACTTATCTGACACGAACAGTACATATATATATATATAGTGGATGTTAATTCTCGCAGAAACCTGCATATATTGATATGAAAATTTGAAATAGTTAATACAAGATGGCGGTAATATATAAAAATTACCGCCATCTTGTATTAACTATTTCAAATTTATATATATATATATATATATATATATATATATATATATATATATACAGGTGTTTCAGAAATAACGGCTAACCTTGCAGGAGCATATATGCGTAATAAGCACGTTTTGTCAAATATCGTATGATCTAACTTCTAACGCATTCTTGAGAAAATTAATAAAGAAACTCGGAGTCCGACCCTGCTCAGCGCAAGAAAATCGACTACACTCCACCACAGTTGTGGTGCAACTGGTGACACATTTTGGCTCATAAGTGGTCAGCTGTTTCTTGATTTATCTATACAATAAGAATCTTTTGGACGTACGAATCTCTCTAATATTCAATTGATAACAGTTCGTACGTACGTTTGCAACCGTATTCGGTCATGTGCGATCGGCTATTTCTCCAGGGCCGGCCTTAAACGATTTCTTCAATACAATTTTGTTGGTACTTAAAACTTTAAGATAGTCTATAGGTTATTTGACCAAAATTGCTCCTCTGTTCTTGGTGGATATGCTCCTTCAAGGTTAGCTGTTATTTCTGAAACAGCCTGTGTATATACAAGAGTGTGGTTGTGGATGCTAACCTTGATGTTGATTTTTGATGAGACTGATGATGTACCACAGTTGGAGTACGCAATTTGTCTGTCAGGGTAAAACGTACCAGGAAGCAGAACATGACATCCAACAACTTGAACTCAAAGCATCTTGTGGTAAGGTCCCATTATACTGTCGCCAATAATAATTGGGAGGGTCAGCACCTATAAGTAGTTAGAAACACCAATTAATTGTGACTGCACACTATTACCTAATATTAAAACTAAATACTTGCCCAATACAAGATGTATACAGAACAAAATGAAGACTGTAACTGTCATCATACCAACACAATTCTTCGCGAATATTTTTGATAATTGGATGCCTGCAGTATTATATAGGATTCCGTTATCAACAGTATTTACCATCTTCATTTTCATAATGGATTTTTTAAGTGGCTTCCTATCGAAAACTGAAAACCGAACTTTATTATCATAAAGTTCAGAGACCTTTTTGGGCTGGCGCACACATTTTTAAGTCCATTTTTACAAGAACGAAGAAGCATCTCAACAAGATAAAACACGAACAACGAACAAATAAAAAAGCTGCTAAAGAAGAATAAACTGTAAGATCGATGGTTTTTTGTTACCAGTTATATTTCTGTATCATCTTGACCGAATTCACATATCCCTTTAAAATTACAGCATTACCTATCTCTATAATTTTACAGGATGTTATCGAAATTTTACAGGAAAAGTACTGTAATTTCACAGTAGAAGTAATTTTCAAACATTGAACTGCGTTACTTTACAGACATGTTGCTGGTTAACTCTGGACTTATTACATGATTATTTAATAATAGTCATTCAAGTAAAAAATGTAAAGTATGTAATGAAATGTGTTATGGCATCTCCTTTATGACTTCATATGAACTCCAAGCACACTTGAATAGGTACACATACATCTTTTTACATTTTTTTCTCTATATCAATAGTACGGTATAGAAAAACAATCATTATTACATCCTTAATTAATTTATTTATTAACTATGTCTTCTCACAATTATATTATGTAAACTTTAATTAACTCATAACTTCCTTATCGTGTATTTATGCTCTGAAGAGACGCATTGGGCAAATATTACGACCAGTTTCACAACAAACACATGGTATGAATCTAATGCTACTTTTACTGACCAGAGCACAGTACATGCAGTAAAATTACTGAAAAGATGGCACACTTTATTGTCTATAATTTACGTAAGAATATTCTGACTTATTTCAACTTCCAAGATAACCAGCACCAGTTTTTTTTATCATTATGCAATATTGGCATCATCGATCTCAACGTTTGTTGTGTGAATGCTTGCAATAACTGATGAATAAATAATGTTACTCCGATGCTCTTTTCAAACGTGCAAGGTGCAAAACGCTCTGCTATATTCAATGAACTGTGGTGCATTATTGCAAAAGTGATTACATGTCGGTATTGTCTATTGTTTAGATCCGGATGTGAATGCTTACTGTTATTCTATGTATATCAACTTGTGCAACACTTCAAGTCAAGATGCCGTTACTGTTTTCAATACGAAATAATCGGGAACACCCGGAAATAATATTGAAACTAATCTAAAAGATTAACCATTAGTTTGAATCTGAATTCTTAAATTCTTAACACTGAACTATAGTTTGAAGTGTTAGAGTTCTTTTTAGTTTTCTCACTAGATTCTGGTTGTCCAGTAGCTGCAGGGCCTCTACGTTGACGTGATGGCTTAGGCAACATTCATGCTTACCTGCAAATCTTTCTATCTCTTGGATGACTTGTGGGACACCAAGATCACGGTGCAGGTCACTATTCCGTATGTACCAAGGAGCGTAAACCATATTCCTTAGTACATTATTTTGTAAAGTCTAAATTCCTTGTATATTGGATTTTTTCGAACAACCCCAAAGCTGGAAGCTGTACAACCAAATCGATTTTAGTACTTGGTTGTAAACTTGTAGTTTGTTCTGTACTGACAACTGAGAGTTTCTTTCCAGAAGCCAGTACAGTTCTCTGTATACGCGACATGCGACATGGTGAATAATTGAGGCAAATGCATTTGGTATGCAACCCGCAGTAATGTGGGCTAGCCATCTCTTTCTATCTCATACGGTACTATGGCCGTATGTGCTTTTAATTTAACTTTTTTATTTGTAATATCTTTTTCAATTTAATTGGAACAAATTAATCAACCCTTAACTCTTGCAGAGACTTAAATACATGAGATAATAATCGCAGATTTAATAAAAGTTATATTTTATTCATATATTCCGCCTAATTAAAATTTACAGACTAGGTACTATTGCGAGCATAAAAACGGGGACACTCAAATTTGCACTAATTAAACTGGGCTTCGTAATGTCATGTCAGTACGCTTGTTATGTCCTTAGACCATCTATAACTAGACGGAGTACGGCCTATCCTAACGCATTGGGTTGCTTTGGCCCAACATACCTTGGTCAATAAGGTCGAATTTCGTGTAGATTCTCGCGCATGCGCACAGAAGCTAGATACCGCCATTATTTTTAACATATGTTTACATCGAGGTTATGAGTTTGTTTACCTATGTAGATGCATGTAGATGGTACCTTGGATGGTTAAGAGGTAACAATGGGGCGAAACTGCTGCTTTTGTAAAAAGGCAGCATCAAAAAATATAACGTGTCACAGGTATGACCTTTATTACCGCAATACAGTAATATTAAATTATAACATATACCTTCTCGTAGATTTCCAACAGTTCAGGACTCAAAACAAGCTCGGATTGAAGCTATACCTATAAAAAGTCGGGTTTTTAAAACAACTGTGTTGTGTTCAAGACACTTTTCTAACAGCGATTATAAACTGGGAAAAGACGGAAGACCATATCTCTCCCGTAGTGCGGTGCCAAGTATTTTTGTTATGAGTGATCTAGCAAATGAAAATACGGACACAGATAGTATGAGCGATGCAGAAGATGCAGTTGTAGCAGAAACTAGTGAACACACAGAGTCAACAATCACTGCCACAGCTACGAGCTTTGAAAGTGCCACACAGCGCAACACCAACGGAACATCCTTTAGCACCGCCAAGAAAAAGGAGAAAATTTATGTAATATGTAACTTTGTTTTAGGTATATTTTAACGTTATTTTATTGTAGGTACAATCCTCGATATATGGGTGACGTATATACTTCAGACTTATCTTCATCTCCTCAAGCACGGGCAGTTTTAGCATTAGCAAGAACTACCATAAGCAAGAAAATTGCTCGGCTTCGCCAATTGTCTCGTTACAACATGCGATTAAGGCAAAAAGTGTGCAATTTATCAACATTAATGGAGCATTATTTGTGTAAAACCATGTTATTAGAATCAGAAAAAAGAGTTCGAAGTTCTTACACCAAGACCATTTTGTTTAAAAACCAGTAGTTAAATTTTGTTCAAATAAAATATTTTCCTATTATAAGTTGCATTTTGCTTGTAGTTGATTACCCATATTCCTATTAAAGAAAATAAACAAAACGTACAGAAACAAATCTTACAGAAATAAAATCTTACACGCGAGAATACATTTTGACCGTGATTTTGACCAAACCTATAAAAAAATCGATTCTGTTGTTACTATATAACAAATATCGCTCAAAAAGATTTTTGCAGAGACCTGGAATAGCGAATTAATTGCTCTTGGATGGTTTAATTGCTTTTTTAACAAATGTCACAATTATAACAGGTAGTACAAATGTATGTACAGTAAAAACAGAAAAGGATTTTTATTTTGTGAGGTTACCTTTCACGCCATACGCGACTGCCTAATTCAAATTTGACATATAGCCGCCAGTTTAATCTGACCGCTCATTGGTGCGTTACATTGGGAACGAGAAAATATACGACTTTCGACCTTATTATCTTTGGCCACAAACAAAGCCCATCATGCTCCCTCTAGTCATATAAGCTCGATGGTTATGTCACATTAATGTTATCGTGAATTTTGACGTAAGAAATAAAAATGACGCAATTGAATGAATTTCAGAAGGCATAATGCATTCGAGAAATTGCTACTGAATTAAGTGTCGGCAAGAATACCGCGAAGAATAAAATTGATGAAACCGGAACATATTTGTAGGTTGACAAATACTGTCAAAGTTTAGACGTCATAGGTTAACAAATACTGTCAAAGTAAATGTTACACAACTAAAATTGTTGAGAATATAAGTGCCTAATTTCACTTTGCTGTCCCCGTTTTTACTTTATCATACGCAGTATGTAAAGTATTGTAATCATGCAAAAAAAAATTTTTGAGATTTTAGCGGAAATATGTCTTTTTGGGTCCCCTGAACATTTTTGACCAAGGTACAAAAAAATGTCTGTGTGTGTGTGTGTGTATGTGTGTGTGTGTGTGTACCCGTTTTTGTGGAGACGATTCCGGAGAAACTACTAATGGTATCGGGACGAAACTCCATATTTAGAAGTTTTATAACCAAACTTAGAGCTGAAAAGCTTTCTGTTAAAAAGGGTCCAAAGGAACTGGTGGTTTACTCATAGCATTTTTCGAAGATTTTGCAAATGAGCCGCTATTTGTGTAATGTCGTCAAAATAGTTAAATAATAAATTAAAGGAGAGGAAATTTTCCATAATTTATGTATATGACATTTTTTGGTAGAATTTATAGTTTAGCTGCATGAGCAAATTCTATTTCATCGAGATCGGGCGTACTGCTTTAAAACTAGTAGCCAGGATATGTCAGATTATTTTGATTCTAATGACAGTAGCTAGTGTCAAACACTAATGTCTTGAAAATGCTACTGTCAATATAGGCTGCGTTCGGATATTGAACACCGTTACACTTTTTACACCCAATAACACGTAAGTGTCATTTGGACGGTGTACCCGCTGTGAACGGAGTACAATATCCGAACGCAGCTTTAATCGAGATATTTGTCTAGTTATACTAGTTTTATTTTAATGCAGACATAGCCGATCTCGATCAAATAGCATCTCATGCAGCTAAAGTATTAATTTTATATATAGTATGATAAAGTCATGTGCCTGGCCACATCAGATTTTTTATGCTCGCTATGGTACTTTCAAATTATATATTAGTGGTTATTCCTTAATTTGAAACATTTGCAGTCCAATAACTGAATGTTCTTTGTATTACTGAATTAACGAAACGCATTCTGACATTAAAAGTAGTCCACATGATGCTGATTATATTTATTCGATAATATTAATATTTATAAATTATTTTTCCCATTTTAAAATTTGTATTTATTCGAAATATGTATACCTACATTGAGCGCGTAAAGTAAGGAAACATGACACAATGTCTGAAACGGTTTGTTATTTGACAAATTTCGTCGATTTTTAATTATCAAAATATACATATTTACATCAAATTTAATTTCCGACTTTCAATTGTTTTCGACTTATGACGTCATCGACACTTTCTAAATGGCAATCCCATATGTTTTGTACTGATATTGATAGATTTGTTAATTGTCGTAAAGTTAATTCACAAAACTTATCGTTACATTAAAGAAAATCGAGAAAACGACAGTTGAAACTTAGGGTTAAATTGATAACTTTTGTTTGTTTATGGTAAGCGAATAGGCGATTTCAAAAGCTGCATATCTCGTCAGGTTATTGCGTTTTTTAAGTTTTTTTATGAAGGCATCCGCACCCCAGTTAAAGAATCGCTGTAAATGCGTCAAAAACATTTGGGAACAAATTTTTAGAATTTCAGGTAAAAATACAAAGATTTAGGTTTACTGTGAGACCATTTTGAGGTTTCTAGGACAATGGGTTCAGCTGGAATAAAATAAAAAAGCGAAACACTACTGCCTTCCGCTATCTTCCTACGGTAGTCAGACAGTGACACATAGCCCACGTCATCGCTCTGTCTCTTTTGCTAGCGCCTTTTAGTTCCGAGTATTCATCGATCTGTTTTATTCTGAATAGTCTATCAGATATATAGGATGTTAGCAGCTCGACGTATTGTAAAGGTAGCACAGTCTTTAGTTTGTGTATCAATCCTTCGATCTTGTTCCCAACACGATTTGTTCATGTTGAATAATATAATTTTAAGTCTGTTACAAGCAATTTATAACACGTAATGTAGCCATCACGAAGTCTTGCGTTTGAAAATTCAGCATCTTCAAAGTGCGCTTGTTATTTTTTCCAAATCTCTTTCATAACAGATGATATAGAAAGAGATTGGCAACCAATTAGACCCAATTATACATTCTCTAATAACAATTCGACTCAACGCGACTACTTGTAAACATTATTTACAAGCAGAATTTTATTTTTATTATTTTTTGCGCAATCTTTTCGAAGAATACGCAATCTTTTCATAGAATACGTAGATTCAAATAATGTTGCCATATAAAAGATGTTAACTTTAACAAAATAATTATCTATAAAAACATTAAAACTGCACACCCTGTGTAGTAGGTATATGCTATAATTATGTAATGTTTAAGAAGAAATCTATCACGAAATGCTATAAAAAGTGTTCATAGAAAGCCATAATTTGTTACCGGATCTCTGAGAACTATAATTAATTGTGGAAAAAAAAATCATGCGGTGAGATGTGATGATATAGAAAGTGAAGTAACAGTTATGGTAGTTACGCTTAGGTTTTTTTTTGTTCGTTGTTGAATGTGATCGATTGAATATGTTGCGATATGGATCTATGACCTGTAATTAAGAAATTATTTCTTGTCATACATGCATATTGAAGGACTTTGAGTAATTATTATTTTGGTAAGCAAAATTACACGGTTCACGATTTCTAAAGGTGTCATTAGTTTTATAATATCGGTGTATTATGCTTTCTTTGAATCCATTGACCATTTACCATTTATGTTTAATACACATGACATGTTGATTTATTCAGTTATAATTTAACCATCACCTATGTTCTTTAAAAGGAAAATTATGTAGGTACCTACCTATATATGATTTATTTGTAGATTAATGCAGATTAATGTCACGGTTGTTATTTGACGTTCAACATAACCTAGATTTTAATATCACACTACGGAGAAGAAATATACAGGCAGACTGTAATAAATCCGTAGTCTTTTTTATTTATTATTTTATTTATTAATTAGACATTACTAGCACTTAGATTTACAATGTTATTCTAAAATTATGACACTGTTTTTTTCTTTTCCTTTTTGCTTTACCTATCTGTGTACCGCACATTCGTCGTGAGCATTTTCGATCATTTTTTTCTCTGTTTCATTTGCAGATAACCAAATCTATACACCACAGTTCGATCAGGCTGACATCTGTGAAACAACTGGAACTGCGAGGTAATTAGATGTTTGACATCAGCGGCGTTTTTCCAGAAGTTCTCGAAAACTTATATTTGGTGAGTTATTTTTTATACGTTGATAATAGACCTGTTGCCGTTTATCTTTATCAGAGTGATTGTTTAGAAATTGGTATTGAGTAAGCCAATGTTTGATGTTTCTAATCTGCATTGCCAAAATATGAAGAAAATTATAATTAGTTAGAGATGTTATAGTCAATTCCACTTCATTTGTCATCAACTAAGCTGCGAATGCTTCAAGAAAGATTTGAAAAGAGATTCTAGCAGTTTGCCAAAATAGGGTCCATGGTTTTACTATTTCTACAAAATGGTGAATAGATGATAGTTGGACACTTCGTATTTATGTTAAAAGCTGGAATATCAACGACTATGACGATTAAAAAGCTTCTAAACCAGCTCCAATAAATTCAGTCAACATGAAGCACATTTTGCCTGGGTTTGCCCATGAAAACAAATTGTTCATTAGCAGAATTGGACGTTTAAACGTATATAAACCAGGGCAGTGGAGTCGGAGTCTTGGAGTCGGTGTCGGAGTTCAGACAAATTTCAGAGGAGTCGGAGTCGGAAAAAATGTACCGACTCCGACTCCGAATCCAGGTTTAATTATTGTAGAAAAGTAAAAACATGCGAGATGGACGTTGCCTTAGTAGACAGTAAACAAGTAAAACTAAACATTCTATTAGGTCTTTGACAAAGTACCTACCTACTTACATATGTAAACGATGAACAATCCGGTAGAAATTTTAAAAAGTATTTGAATGCACTCGCTAATTGCTCGTGCGTTAAAAAGTCTCGATCATTAATCGCTCTTTTTAATATATTTGTTGGTTAAATAACTTTTATTGAAGACAAATATTTTAATTTAACTCAAAATTCACCACTTTTACTAATTATGTTGTTCAATTTCACCACATCACCACTTTATCACCAATTTGTTTTCGTTGGGTAGCATTTTCACCACATGTGGTGAACTTTCACCACTGATGGCAACACTGGACACGAGTGGTGTACATTGGTGCCATCTAACATGCTACGTCTCAAGCTGTAATCAATTAGAGGCAAAGTATACGACCAAATTTAAACGAAGAGTTAATCATGTCTATTAATTTACTTACTATTGTTTTCGTCGTAGGTTAACTGCGCGGTGACAATCGCCATGTTCGTAACAAAGACTGCGAATTAATAATTATTATGATACGTAGGTACAACATGGTTATGGGTTTCTCAAAGGATATTTGTGGGGACGGAGTTTGTGCTTTTAGGCCCCTGCAGATAATACCTTTCTCCTGCAGATAATGACCAACAAATCGCTTAGCTTTGTACATACCTACTGCAATGTGACTAGCCACTTTTCGCACGTGAATCGGTGAGACAAAATCGTCAAAATCAGTTTACATTAATATAGACTAGTGGACCTGTAGACCGCCTATTGGGTAGATCAGTGAATCGGTACATTGCAGGAATTGTTAGACCGCATATACACTGGCTGTCTTTAAAAACTACTTTTTTTGCAAAATCAAACTTTCAAGTTGATATAAAGTTGTTTCTATGGATTCATATATACAACCAAAAAAATTGGCTCAACTAAAAAAAAAATAGTCTCGCGCAAGTAAAAGAAAATATAATTTGTCGCAATAAATTTGATTTTCTTTTTATTGTTGCTTTTTCTTTTCAAATTGAATAATTTTAAGAATAAGTATAAAGGTGTGAAATAATAGTATAAAAAATATATTATTAAAATATATTAGCAAATTTAGCTTATTTTTATAATCAATGCGAATTACGACGACAAAAAAACAACTGTTTTTTTTAAGTGACAAACATGATCTCAATAAAAATGTAAAACAAATTTAGACACCGTGTGGAAGACCTAGATTGCTTTCAATTGGGCAAAATTTGTCCATAGAGTCAACTTTTTATCTTATAACTTATATAATGTAAATTTTATATTTGTAAATTTAACATTAAGTTATTTTTTATATAATGGCTTGTTGTTGGTCCAGTAACTACAATCTACTCTTGTATAGAGAGCTTTATTGAAAAGAATATTTGATTTGGTTTTCTTTTAGATCTTATTAAAGATGTTTGTTACTTGAAAAAGAAATAATTGTTACATGGAACACAAAAGAAACTTCAATTGTTAAAATTACTAAATTTTATGCCAAGTGCAGGAGACCTAAATCTTGCAGTAGAGTATTATTTTTATACTACTGTCACAACCTATAGTTAACTTGAAAACACAACCATAGTTAACTTGAAAAATACTTTACCCTTACCTACTACAAAACAACACAATTGAAAAAAATTATAAACTTTATTCCTTTTCTGAGACTGTTCATATCATATATATTTGTAGAACAATTGCACATTATTGTATATATATATATATATATATATATATATATATATATATATATATATATATATATATATATATATATATATATATATATGTATATATTACAGAAGACAATAAAATAAATAAAAAATGGAATATTTACAAACCTAAATATTTCTTCATACCATGTACCTGTTGATTTGAATAGACTCTTTTTCAATAATCGCCCCTGAGAAAACGTTTTGTCAATGTACACCTAGGTGTAACCCCACTTTTTAGCCGTAGAAAATGCCACATTTACCTGGCCGTGTGCAAAGACGGGTTGAGATAAATAAATTCTAACTAAATCCAAAGTTTGTCCTCATTTATGGTTATAGCAAAGCAGACCTTGATTGAAACCGTCTCTTTGTGATATGAATGGTACGTATGTATATGAAATTGAAAATCTCATGACGGGTTACTGAGACTTACGGTTACCATACGATAAGTGTAGTTCAATAACACTTCTGAATGACCAATGTTGATATAACTTTCTTTAAACGAAAATTAGATTCCGGGTTAGATTCCTTGTTCCTGCAGCTTATTTATCACATCATAGATGTTCCTGTAAAAAACAAATTAAACAAAATTCAACTACATACCTATATACTAAAATGAATAACAATAAATTGTTGAATTCCTTCAAATTCTTCTACTAAATGTTTGAATAGAGGAACAATTCTTGTTTATTTTCTCTGGAATCATCCCCCAGCTAACATAGTCGAGTTGATGTTCACATTCTAAGGCTTCTCTCTTGCGCTCTTTCAATTCCCACAGTATTTTAACTTTCGCTTTCTTGTAGGGGTTATGGTATGGTAGAACTTGGTTGTATGCCATATGTGTCTTTTGATATCCTTGGACCTGGAAGATCTTTTGTATTTGCGGCTAAATACGTACAAATTAGTCACTGTACGACAGTTTGTTTACATCCTAAAATTATTAATAAATAAGTAAATGTGTACTACAAATAATCTGTAATAAACTCACCTTATTCTATGTATGCGGTTGTTCCTGGAATTTACCGTCAAAATATTAGGTTATGTGGTGTTTCTTGATGTTGGGGCAGTCCGCAGACGCGACTGTTGTACATTGGTGCCATCTAACATATTTCGTCCCAAGTTGAAAGCAATTAGAGGTAAAGTAAACTGCAAAATTTGAATGAAAAGCTAATCATCTCTATTAATTTACTTACTTGTGTTTTCATGCATTCGTACGTAATACAGACAAATGCGAATTAATAATTTGATTAGAGGAAATGTTGTTGTTTATTTTCTTTGGAATCATCCTCATTTCTGGCATAATGAGCTGATGTTCACGTTCTAGGCTTCTTTCTTGCGCTCTGTCAATTCGCACACTATGTATTTTAATTTCTGCGTTCTTGTAGTTTGTAGGGGCTTTGGTATGGTAGAACTGAGTTATATGCCATCTGTGTCTTTCGATATACTTTGACCTGGAAGATGTTTTGTATGTGGGGCTAAATACGTACAATTTATTACTGTACGACAGTTTGTTTACATCCTGAAATTATTAATAAATAAGTAAATGTGTTCTACAAATAATCTGTAATAAACTCACCTTATGCTATGCGTGCGGTTGTTTGTGAAATTTCACCATCAAAATATTAGGTTAGGACGTTAGGTAATAGGTGGTGGTTCTTGACATTGGCGCTGTCCGCAGACCCGACTGGTGTACATGGGTGCCATCTAAGCCATAGCTTGTGTAATCAATTAGAGGTAAAGTAGGCGGCCAAATTTAAACGAAAAGCTAATCATCTCTATTAATTTACTTACTGTTTCTTCGTAGCAGATTAACTGCGCGGTGACATTCGCTATTTGTCAAATTCTACCAGATCATTCCAATTATGCTTGTATGTATTGAAGGTATTAAGTACGTATACAAATTGCTTAGCTCTGTATAGATGCCCACTGCAATGTGAATAGGTTATGTTATGATGAGGTTATGGTGGTTGCGTTTTTGACGTTTCTAGCTCGCAGCCATGACGACGCGACATAAACAGCTGTTGGAATGTTGAGGCTCTTTCACCAAAATCGCTCGGGTTTTGGAAAATTTTGAAGCAAAAACGCCCCAGAGGCCGTTTTTCGTCGATTTCGAAAACTCACGCAACGTAGAATTGTCCATTTAGGGCGAACGTCGCGCGGATGAAATGCCTTCTCCATTTTTTCCATAAGCAATTAAGAATCGACTTTTTGGCAGGTGAAACACCGATTCAAAATCGTTCAATTGCGTTTACTTAATATAGACGAGCCTTCAAACACGGATCTGAATACTTTTGCAACCGAAATTGCACTTTTACTTAATGATAGTAATTGAAAGATGTAATAATGTACCGTACTTTCTATTCATAAGCACACGTTCAAAATGCGAACAAGAAGATCCACCTCAGGCGATCATCTCCTAAATTCACTGCTGTGCGATTAATTATTTGACTTACAAAGGCAACTACAACTATCTCCAACATATTTATGACTTAAAATAATGCCCACAGTACTCGTCATTATTTATGCAAATGTACACTGACCAGTAAGTATAAAACACGTAACTTATAACCCAGTTTTACCTGACCGATTCAAGTATTGTAGGTAAATCCACGCACTTTCACCAGACTTGCCTGCTCAATTACTAGTCAGAAGAGCGCATCTCCAAAAAATGCTGAAATGCCAATTATGTAAGGTAGCCCAAGCCTTCTACGTACAGTTCCACGCCATAAAGATATGAACATAAAAGCATGATATGAATTTTTGCTAGACAGGCTTCGCGCTTACCGTTTTGCAATAAAATTATTACGGAAACATTCGATAATAACTTACAAAGTGCATTTTTGGCTGTAACAACTTTCATGTCATACGCTGTGATGCACATTACACTTTGTATCAATAAATACCATATAATAGTTTATTCGTGTCTGTAATATATATATATATGTATTATTTAATGAATTTGGGTAATTTACTTCTTAATAAATCAATCCGTTGGTATATACAGGGTGAGTCACTAGAGTCGCGGTGGTAGATATAGCAATTATCTTTAGAGATGGAAAAAAATATTTAATACAAAAGTTGTTTGGCATATCATTTTCTACAACGTAAAATTATTTTTATTTATACTGGGTGTTGCATTTAGGCGTAGCAGAAAATAAATTAACTTTTTTAAATGGAATGCCCTGTATATTATAACATATTATGATTACGAAGAAAATTGTCTTACTAATTGTATCAGGTGATATTGACGTAAAGCTAATAGTTTCTGCAATATTCAATTTTTTATTTAAAAAAATGGCCGTTGCAGGCCTTTTCCGAAAACTACGTAATAGCGTCATTTTTGCAGATATTTTCTTACAACTTTGTCAGAAAATAACCAATACTAATAGGGAGGTGATAGTGCCCAAAAAATTTTATGCGCTATACAGGCTGTTCCTAGCACCTAATCAATTTTGATATTTTTCAAATGGCTTTTTCTTGAGTTTTTTAAATGGAACGCCCTGTATATTATTTGCTGGTTGCATTTCCCATTAAGTTGCCTTTAATTTATATTAAGTGTGGCATATACATATTTGTACCCGTTTTCGTGATATTTGGAATTTAAAGAAAATGTGTAATAAAGTATACCAATACAGTGCTTTAATATTACACCCTGTATAATTGAGTTAGTTTTTTTCATGTATTTTGTTATAATATAAATAAATTATAAATGTTGGTAAAGTTAAAAATGCTATTTTTTATAAAGATACATTTAAATAGCAGAGTTACGCTAATATTTTAAGTTAGCTTAGATTTACTTAACCTCGTTGTCATGGAAACAAAAACAAATAACAGACGTGTAGTTATTGCTGTCAACAGACTTAATATAGCTAACCAATATTTGTAATCTCTGTTAACGATGAATTTTAATTATACTAAAGAGGAACTGATAAATATTATTTACATCTATGGAGAAGCCGGCAAAAACGCTCTACTGGCCTCAAGAATTTACGCTCAGCGATAGCCCGAAAGACGGCATCCCGATGGAAGAACAATTAATAGAGTTCGGGAACGTTTTGAATCAACAGGTACTATTACTTACAAAAAAAGAAAAAGAACAAAAGCGGCGACACATGAAGAGAATGAATTTCTGGTAGTTGCTAGTGTGGTAGAAAATCCATACTCAAGCACTAGACAAATAAGAAATCAAGGAATAACCCAATCATCTGTGTCCAGAATAATACGGCGACACAAGTATCATCCATATCATGTGCAACATGTACAGGAATTGAGCGAAAACGATTTAGAAAAGAGATTAAATTTTTGTAATTGGGCAGCTGCTAAAATTCAACAACAAGCAAATTTTTTTGACTTTGTTCTTTTTACTGATGAAGCTACGTTTCATAAAAATGCGTATGTTAACCAACATAACTTCCATTTTTATGCAACAGAAAATCCTCGCGTTATCAGGCCTTTGGACCATCAACATAGATGGTCACTCAATGTATGGGGTGGAATAGTAGGTACCAATTTGCTAGGGCCTTACTTTTTTGAGGGTTCCGTAAATGGTCAAAGGTACTTACATTTTCTTAACAACCATCTACATGAATATTTAGATGATTTGCCGCTTAATATTCGCCAAAACTTAATTTTCCATCACGACGGAGCCCCACCCCACTTTAGTCTGAACGTAAGACAATTTTTGAACAACCAATACCCCAACAAATGGATTGGAAGAGGAGGCCCTACGTTATGGCCGCCAAGATCTCCTGATCTAAATAAGTTGGATTTCTTTTGTGGGGTCATGTTAAGGAATTAGTATACCAGACACCACCTACCACACAAGACGATATGAAGATTAGAATAAGAAATGTTTTTGCTGACATCAGAGAAAATAAGAGAGAGATGTTAAGAAATACTTCGAGATCTTTTACCCATCGGATTAATGCTTGTAGGAGACAAAATGGAGGGCATTTTGAACACCTACCAAATCAATAACTACTTGTTGTTTTATCTTTAATTGTTATAGTTTTTTACTAGTTTTATGTTAATGCTTATCAAGTTTAAAAAATAGTTTAATAAATGTTATTAGTTGTGGTTTCTCTTAATTATTTGTTTTTATTTAATTTTTAGTTGTCTCAAATTATATTAATTTTTCATATTGAGTAACTAAATGGTAATTCCATGTACTTTTCAATTTATTTTGAGCAATTCTGTCAGTTTTTTAATTCAACAAAAGTATTTTTTTCCTTTCTATGTTCTCTTTACAAAAAAAAAATCATTAAAAAAGAACCATGTTATGCAGGGTGTAATATTAAAGCACTGTATTGGTATACTTTATTACACATTTTCTTTAAATTCCAAATATCACGAAAACGGGTACAAATATGTATATGCCACACTTAATATAAATTAAAGGCAACTTAATGGGAAATGCAACCAGCAAATAATATACAGGGCGTTCCATTTAAAAAACTCAAGAAAAAGCCATTTGAAAAATATCAAAATTGATTAGGTGCTAGGAACACCCTGTATAGCGCATCAAATTTCTTTGGGCACTATCACCTCCCTATTAGTATTGGTTATTTTCTGACAAAGTTGTAAGAAAATATCTGCAAAAATGACGCTATTACGTAGTTTTCGGAAAAGGCCTGCAACGGCCATTTTTTTAATAAAAAATTGAATATTGCAGAAACTATTAGCTTTACGTCAATATCACCTGATACAATTAGTAAGACAATTTTCTTCGCAATCATAATATGTTATAATATACAGGGCATTCCATTTAAAAAAGTTAATTTATTTTCTGCTACGCCTAAATGCAACACCCAGTATAAATGAAAATAATTTTACGTTGTAGAAAATGATATGCCAAACAACTTTTGTATTAAATATTTTTTTCCATCTCTAAAGATAATTGCTATATCTACCACCGCGACTCTAGTGACTCAGCCTGTATATAAATACATATAAGCTCAAAAAAATTAGGGGAACACTTTTTTCGAAACCTGTAACTTTTTAAATAATAGATCTTAGTTACTTCTAAGTTACACTTAAATATGTAAACAGAAATTGGTAAACACATATTTAAACGAATAACTTGCATTTTAGTGCAAGCAAATTAAGTTTTGGGGGACGTAAAAATGAACGTAAAAATCAGATGTATAATGAAGGAAAACAAAACAATATTTATTTTGCATGTCAACGCACAAGTGAATACAATAGATTAACAAGAATCACAGAACAGTGGTGTACAGTAGTATTAATTATTCTTACACACGAATCATTGTTCTAAACGAATTATTGTTCTAAGTGTTTGAAGAAGATGACTATGTACTGATGTATCCAAACGTATACCAACTGCTCAAAATGCTAATTGTGAGTTAAAGTGTTTAGTAGTGTATTGTAAAACAAACGCTGGATTGGAGTGAATTTAGCAGACTATCCCCATTTGAACTGCACGATCACAATGATGTAGCCCACACAATACTTGCACACCTGTAAGCAGAATTGTCAGTACGATAAATAATAAAGCGCGACAGAAAATTCTTTACAGTGGAGAATAATTTGAACGACACCACGAAAATTTCATCGTATCCCAATTTTAGTTGTTGCTCTGGAAGGTGACGTAGGAAATTCTCAACCTAAAATAGTCATATTAAAAGTTTGGAATCTCATCTACCAACAGTTAAAATATTTTTTCTACTTTGCATTCACAGTGCATACATTGTAACTCTGTTTTCGGTGTTACAAATAGGTGTAACACCGAATTGATATCAAATGCCATATGTCAAATGTAAATACACATAACCACAAACTGCCTTTTTAGAATCGCTCGCAATCGCGTAAACTGCGAAATATCTATATTCTATCCATATTTAAACATGCGTGTATCATGTTATAGTATTGCCGAAGGGTTGGGGCTTGCTTAGTTTTGCTCTGTTCATCAAAATACGCTAGCATGACGTTTTCGGTGATGTTTTGCGACTCTGGTAAGTGATCGTGCATCATTCTCGTCAACTAAACATCAAATCCCCCTTTTAGATACAATACAAGCACCACATTTACCTGAATAAGGAGTTATGCGAAGATCAAACCTACATCGTAGATATGATCGGGTTCAAATACTGCCGCGGGATTGTATATGCGCAATAAATAGTTTATTGAATATCAGCATGCACGTAGCAAACTATAAGTACAATTTATTCTAATAAACTACTTCACCGAAATTAGAATTTGGTTTCAATTATAAATGCATGTAAATGTATAAGCCTCAACCGTTATCTAGCGGAATTAGGTAGACACCGCTATTAAACGTTTAGCGTTATAACAATTCTTTAGTAAGTTCTTGTTCTTCGAAGTAACAATCAGTCACCGCCAGACACTTCTATTCGGACTATTTTAATTATTAGACCACTATTTTTAAGTTAATTTTTTAGGTTATGTTTCTATATCTATATGCTTTATTCACTGGTGGTCATGTAAGTTTTTATCACAGTAGCCGTTGCGGGTTAATAGTATTGCCCCAAGCTCTATTGTGATCATAGTTGCACCCCGTTAATTATTTATTAAAACTTGTAAGCTTGAGTAGAGTAAAATTATCCAGAATAAGATTTTGTCATGATTTTATCCCAACTTTACGAAGTTGACAGTTTACTACAGTACCACCAGTGCTACAACACGGTACCCGCAAAATACCCTAGATTAAATATAAATAGTAACCACAATTTCTAAATTTATATAAAATTAATGACGCAAAGTAGAAAGAATAGTATATTATGCAGTAATGTATTTTTCTATTAATTTAATGTTTAATTTTTAAGAGAAAATATTGTCTCATCAAGCGATTCTTGCACGTTGAACATCTTTGTTCATTCGAAGGTACACTCTTGGAATTAAGTAAGTTCTATAAATATTTTAGCAGTGTGTCGATGATACATCCAAGTACAAGCTTTTTATTATTCTGGTCGACCGCTCGGCCGCTAAGTGCAAAAATTTTTCCGTTTACGCTTCAACTCGTATATCGGAAATTTATTATTTGCGAAACCTTCTTCGAATGCTTTGAATTGGTTTATAATGATTTATATGTTTCTATTTATTAGCTTAATGTGTAATTAATTAATGTAATTCCTACATTGCAATATAACTGTGTTTTTATTAAATATGACGTTAATTTTATATTAATAAACATAAAAGTTTTCGATTACATGAAATGAAAATCTCATTTCAAAATATTGCATACAACACAACAAATTGTACTTACAACCTTATTGCATCTAATAGCTTTTTTGTGTTAATAAATACAAAAATCAATTTGTTGGTGTCAATATTTTTACTTTTCAGGTTATTTCAGAACTGACATATGTATTAATTAATTAAATTGCTTTAAATTTGTCTTTATGGTAATTTGTTAATTGTGATTTACTGGTGTTTTCGAGATATTTAGCTTCAACGATATTTTGCAGTGTTTAACTTAATAAACAGAAAGGAGTATGTATTTTGTATAGCATGAATGTATCATTACTATTTTTTATATTATTATTTTGTATTTACTTTACAGCAATATGTTTCAAATATCTGACAACTGAAAATAATGACAATTATGTATATCACTAATTTACAAAAATTTTTGGAAGCAAGCTCTAAATTTTCGGCGATTTTGATGGAATGTAAATATGTTATAATTATTATTAAAAAAAAATAAACCAAAATATACGACCATCTAAAAGAACATTAAAAATTATTTCATCAAATTTGACCTGGGATGAGTATAAATTGTGTTGGTAACGGGTATATAATTTCCCAAAAGGAGACGCTTCAGAAAGAAAAGTTATTGGTTTCTCTTACGTATAGCTTTTATTGCATATTAATTACTCACAATCATATGCAATAAAAGCTATACGTAGGAGAAACCAACAACTTGACGATTTGAACCAGGAACCTTTGCGTCGCTAGCACAATGCTCTCCCATCTGAGCTATTGACATTGTGCTAGCGACGCTAAGGGCCTTGGTTCAAATCCAGGTTGTGGCTGTAATTTTTGATATATTTAAAATTTTCATCCCGCCTGTATGTTACCATATTATTAACTTATAATATTACTTTGACAAAGTATGTCGTTAAACATTTTCAGTTATAGTTTATATTGTTAGGAAATTAAAAAGACCTTCATTTTTAATGTATATGCATTTTAGCTAACCTTACAGTACACAATTCATAAGTCAAAATGTTATTTTTAACTTATTATCGTTGTTAATGCACGCCTCTTAATTTATTTAGAAAACAAATTTAGAAATAAAATTTCCAATAATGTTCCAGCAAATATATAGTAAATGAAAAATGTGTGCTTATTGAACTGGAACTATATTACAATAAAACTGTAGAGCTCTTTGAAATATTAACAAAAAAAGAAAAATAAAAAATTAATTAGTTATCAAACAATGCAAAACCAAAAATGTAACACAATAAATACATATTACAACAATAAAAAATTATTAATTATAAGTAAAATTTTAATAATTTGTCTTAACAAATGAACAAAAGAAAATACCAAAATGTTTTGTTTTTTTTTCTAGAAAGTAGAAAGTAATATGTTTCATATGGTCTTATTGGTTTTCTCTGTTCCTTCTAAAGTTGGAGCAGTTTAAAATAAGATATTGTTAATAATTCAAACGGCTGAATGAATTGAAAAAGTAATTTACTTTCTGAAAAAAATTGTTTTGCGGAAGAAACGTGGGACAGCCTGTATATATTGCTATAATTGAAATTATTTTGGTTGTCAAGCATGTATTAGATGTCATGAAAGATAATTGAACATTAACTGCTGTAAAGTAAATACAGATATAAAATTTCCATTGTCCTTCATACAAAATACATGCTCGTCCTAAATGTAAATTTAAATTAAATTTAGAGAATTTATTTACATTTAGTGAATATATTTTAATATTACAATTCTTAAATAGTCTATATTTAATGATAATCATTGGTATCAAGTTGATTTGCGCATTTACTTACTTACTTAGTTAAGCCCGTCATCCTACTGCTGGGCAGAGGCATTTACTTGCGTAATTAATATGTGTATTAGTTAACATAAATTTATATAATGTGTCATGATATTACGCAATATCTTAAAATGAGCTTTTCGGATCATAGTATCAAATTTCATGTTTATTAATATTATTATAAAAGTAATTCTATATTTAATTAAATGCATTACCTACTCGTAAACTTAACTGTAGTGATCATATTTCATTTATTACATTGCATTGAAGATATCACATTAAGGAAAAGGTCGGACACGCTAAAAATAAACTAAATCCCGTTACATTACATCCATCGAAAACCCACCTCGTGACGGACAACTTTTTGCGAACCGGCCGGGTCGAGGTAGAACAGTACACGAATATATAACCGACATACTATTTTCAAATCCTGCGATAGCGATACGAACTTACTTATTTCCATGACTGTACCACTTCATTTTTATTAGTTCTATTATTCTATTAGTTTGGCTTACAACAATATTCCGTATAAAGTAACTCAATTAGTTGACTTCAATCTTTTTCATAGATATAACTGTCGAATTTACCTCGAACACTTTGAAGTTGTTCTTTACAAATTGCTACTTACCAGACCCAATTCTTCCTGGTTTAAATTGGTTGTGGGATATTTGTAAAGGAAGGATGTTATAATCTCGTCCTGAAAATACCACTCGTTTTAGTAATGGGGTGATATTGTCCCTTAATTGGATTAACCTACCACATTTAACAATCTATCTGATGTCACACCTGCCACAATGTTAAAGAACGCTCCGCCTATGAATTGCAAAACCAAGTTAATATCAAATAAATCCCATGATTCACCTGAGGTAACTTTAAAAAGCATTGCTGCTAAGAAGGCGACCATGTAAAGAGAAACGAGCAATACGTGACAAATAATTGTTGGAAAAATATGCTTATTCAAGTAAGCAAAGTTTGAATATAACGCGCTCTTGAATATTGCTAACTGTTCTAAATCTTCTGAAATATCTTCCTTGATGGTCAATCTTTGCTGCAATATTTTTATGAGACAATCATACGAGTGTTCCAGCATAATTCTATGTATGGAAACAATTCCCACCAAATATAAAGTTATGGCACTATATACAACTCCGGCCAACGTTTGTATAACAGCAGACAATACTCCAACGTCGTAAAAATATATGTATAATAAATTTCCTATTATGCAACATATCACACAGCACGCACTCAGCACAGAACCGATGCGGACAATCCTTTTAGTACTGTCAAGCAATTGACAGAACTTATGTTTCTGCATTTCCAGTAATCTTTCAAAGAATAATCCAAAGTGTTGTATCGTACAGATAGAAAACAAAAGAAGAACAGCAGCATCGAAACAAAAACCCAAATAGAAGAGATCGGCAAACGACGTCCAAGCTTTATCTGAGCCCATTTGAATCAGTTTAATAACTATCCGTGACACGTTTAGAAGTAAGCTAATTATATAAAAGATTCCCCAACTAATAATGTATTTCGAAACTTTTATGACATATCTGACATAACCGTTACTGTGGTCACATGATATCCAGAATGGCACTAATCCAAACAGCTGAAGCACTATCACAAACGGTTTAGCTAAGCATAAACAGCAATCTCGCAGAACGGTCATCGTAACGTTCTAGTTTGAAATCTCTATATTACTGACTCCTCCTAGCGACCGGAAGCCGCTACATATAGTTTAGCATATTACATTATTTATCAGTCAATACTAAAGTTCACATTTTAATGTCTGTTTGTACAATCGACCGAATTGTACATTAGGATATCAATTATATGATCAAGAAACAGAATATAGTATATTATAATACAAGTTTTATAAGACAAAAGAGTTGTTGGAACGAGTGCGCCAATACGTCTTATAAAACGAGTGTTATATACTATTTTTTCTACTTTGCGACATTAATTTTACATAAATTTCGAAAATTGTGGTTGTCATCTTACAATCTAGCGTAGTTTTATATTCCACAGTTGGTACTTGACGTAAAATTCACAAATACGATTGACGCGAGCCAATAGCGATTGAGATGTCAGCCTTATTTGACACTTGACGCCAATATCATCAATCTTGAAAAACTAAAAGTTACTAAAAGTTTGTGATCTAGTGTTTTCATAACGACACCAAAAGCGGTTTCGTTATGAGTTTATAACGAACGCAAAGTAGAAAAATAATTTTTTTCTTCTTCATATTTATTAAAAATATTTTTAGACGATAGCTTGTTTAAAATCAAACAACTTATGCTTGATTTTTTGAAGATGTTTACGGTTGGTCAATTATTTAGGTGCTCCGGATATTTTGCCAAGCCTGTATACTGGCATGTAACAACGATATTATTAATCAATAACTTAGTAATTGCCCTACGTAGATCGCAGTCGTAATTTGCATCAAAGAATTGTACCAAAACGATACAATAGATTCAGACATCATAGAAACATAAGACTGGAATAACGTGGAACTGATAAGATTTATTTGAAAGAGATAAACAATATATTCTTTAGTTTTAATTAGTTATTGATTTAATATTGCTGTTAATATTAATTTTCATTAGTAGTCTTATACCATCCGTATGGTTAATTTATTGATATGCATTTGCATTTCTTCAATAATACAGAAATAAATATCATTATCTGGTATATTTTCCATTTAAATGAATAGTTATAGTAATAGGGACGTCACAAATAGAGAAACAAATACTATCGGATATTTAATTTAATATCAATGTAAACTATTTGTATTTTGCATATAAATTTATCGTGTTCAATATTTTGAAATCTTTTTATTTCAATACTAAATAATTTATTCTATTCGTTACCTACATTTCGGGTTGCATTAATGCTCGAAGAGCCCCTTCACCGCACGTGTTTGATGTCATAAATCAGACCCCTGTCGTAAATAATACCTTCGGGTACACACAAAAACTGCTATGCGCCTCGTCAACAATCCAGTTGAAATGGATCGATACGAGAGCGCTCAACTGAGGCGAGTCGCTCGGCGAACGCGTGATTTTTATCCGACTATCTGCATCCGTAGAGACTTCTGGCATTCGAATGATAGCCTGATTCACCTGATTCGCGGTCTCTCGCTATGTCTCGCGAGAGTCTGGAAGAGGTATTACAGTAACCGTACACCATTACATATCGGCAGACCCACTAAACGTATATTCCATATTGAACGAACGAAAGGATAACGATAAATACTAATAACTAAATAAACTGAGGCCACTTTTTATTTGACAATTATATTTGAGAAATACACTACGAGTCTATGCTACAAAAGGACGACTTTCGCGTAGGCTTAACCCTGAAACAGATAAACTCAGATTCCAAATTGTAAAACTTCTCTTCTTCAAGTTGAGCTTTAATTTTGTACGAAGTATCATAAGTAGCACTGCATCTGTGCTTGCACTTCAACGTAGTGCTTCTATACTTAATCTCCCTTTGTGGATGAAAATATGTTCGCTCTTCCTTCTTGTTAGGGTTGTACGGGCCCCAATCGTCATCCGGTTTGGCCACGCCTTGTGTACTCTAAAAACAGATTTAGTCTTGTTGTCAACAAAAAAAACAAATCTGCTTACAGCGTATTTAACATGATTGCAACACTTCATTGCGAAGAATACGAATACTGGAATAACCATCGCTGTACATTCTACATACGACAATATCGCAATGAAGTCACCTGCTGGACAGTCTGTTCTATTGTACTGATTGTACAACACGAATATGAAGGCAAACTGAAATTGATAAACACATACTAAAACTTGCATTTCAGTGCAGGCAAATTGAATTTAGAGTGTTCACTAATTTTATTGTAGACAGGACTTTTATCATTGGAAATGGGGCTTATAATGAACGTAAAAGAACAAATGCAAGGCCGGGGAGCATATAAGCATTCTGTTAACCGCCACGGCACCACGTAAATTAACTCCGCCTACATCGTGCAGCGGTTGGACGGTAAGCGGGCTGCCTTAAGGGTCGGCAACCGATTAAGCACACAGAAATCAAGTAAAATCAATATGTACAAGGCGTTGGTTAGAGACAATTAAATTAATATCTGAATTGGCAAGATTGTTAATGAACATCTCATTTTATTTACCTCTATTTATTGATGATTTTTAAATATCTAATAACCGCATAAAATAGAGACAATGGAGATAAAATAGAGATTTACCGACCGTTAACTGTTTCGGCACTTAAGCGTAAATACTGCTCTCGCGTTGGTCCGAATAATAAAATATAATAAAATACCGTTTCAGTTCCCATGTTTTTTTTTAGTTTACTACTAAATATAATAATAATAAAATAAAATAATAATATATTATAAACTCATTTATAAAATTTATATTTGCCGTGTTATTATAAGAGTTTTAGTAAAATATCGGCAACAAAAACTTATTCTCTTTTTGTTATTTTCAATATTTCGCCTTAATAAAAGACTTCATCAGGAAACTAAGTAAACTATAAAAATCCTAACTAAGTAAAAGTTAAACAAAAGTTCATGTGTTCACTGTTCACTGTTCACAGTATAGTATTTTTAGAGTTTATTTAATTTTCTGTTTAAGGGCCGATCTTACAAAGCACGTTATACCATGGTATAACTAAATATTGGTATAAATGCCAGTATAAGTTGTTATTACTATGACAACACAAATATTTTCGCCAATGGGAGGCGGAATAGCACTATTTATACTGGGAATAACTATTCCACTACTTATACGTACACTTGTAAGATCGACCCTAAGTCTTTAATTAAGGTAAAATATTGAAAATTAAAAAAAACTATAGAAACCTGAAGAAGTTATTGTTGCCGATATCCCAATCGTTACTACTACTATTAATATACTATATAATATTTAAAAAATCTGTAAATTACAATAATACATTTTTTTATTGTTACTTTATTTTGTAGGCATGTTAACTTTTGTATAGGAGTTCTTTAAGATAAGTTATGTGCATTGTTTCATCCGTGACGTTGCTTATTCTCGACAATCGTAACGATTATAATGTTCATCATATTATTATTATATTTATTTAACATTTTAATTTTTAATTTATTTTTTATAACACTAGTTTAAAAATTGTAAGTATATATAGAACTTTTAGATAATTAAAACGAATTAATTATTAAAATTAACCAAAACTAGTAAGAATTAATACGACCGGCCAGCAAACCACCGAAGTCGACTACACCTGCGATATTCGGACCAACGCGAGAGCAGTTTTAGCAGTTTTAGTTTTCAAGAAGTTGGTGATATACTACACGATACTACCAACTGTACTATCCACGGTAACCTTGCAACGATTTTCATCACTTTTTACCGTTCATTGTAATCGTTTATTTCCAAATATTTCGCATTCACGTAATGAAACGAAAACGAACAAAGATCACAACAGAGCCTTTCTAAACTGTAAATACAGAACCAATTTCTAGTGATAATTTGCACGACGAGATGGCACCAAGTGTCAACAAACACGATTATAGTACATTATTTAAGTGATTAATGTACAAGACGTGTTAATGACAATATATTTTAGTATGGTTGTACCATTCGGTTTAGGAGAGCATGGATGTTAAAATCTCTATTTTATCTCCATTGTATCTATTTTATGCGGTTATTAGATACTTAAAAATCATCAATAAGTAGAGGTAATTAAAATGACATGTTCATTAACAATTCAGATATTAATTTAATTGTCTCTAACCAACACCTTGTACATATTGATTTTACTTGATTTCTGTGTGCTTAATCGGTTGCTGACCCTTAAGGCAGCCCGCTTACAGTCCAACCGCTGCACGATGTAGGCGGAGTCAATTTACGTGGTGCCGTGGCGGTTAACAGAATGCGTATATGCGGCCGGCGATGGTGTCTACAATTAATACTGGTTTTGGCTTCTAAATCAGTTAATTCGCCTGCACTATTTCGCCAATTTCTTCCAAGATTCGTCACTCACGATAGCAAATATCGGGGAAGTTTTCCAAAAGGTGATCCAATATTTCTCTGGCGGTTTTCCATACGTAAACAGATAATCGTCCACGACTTCCTTACTGGAATAAACGAAAAATATCGCCATATTGATAGCCAACAGCAACGCTGCTGCGAGTACTGGCATGCCGCATCCTCTCCAGCAATTCATGACATAACCTCCAAGGTTTGACATCAAAATAATGTTCATCGCGTAGCAGGTTAGGCAGATCACACCACAAACGTAAAGTTTGTACTTGGAGAACGCATGGAAGCGTTGCACGAACGAATCGACCAATCCCATGATGGAATACATCGGCGATAGAAACGAAAAGTAACAGACTACAGCGTACCAGATCGGTATCACTAATTTGTGTATGCCGGTTCTGTATAGGACGTCCGGTACGAACGAAAGCATGATGTGAAAACCTGAAATGAAAGACATCGTTGATTTCGCGCTAGCGTGCTGTTTTGAAACTTTTCAAAACGGTCGAAACTGAAGAAGTTCAATTTCGGAAGGTAGGAGCTTACCTGATACTGGTAGACAGTCTGGATCGAGTATCTTATGATGGGAGAGATTATCCTGAAATACCATGGCTCCCATGCACGACATAGCCGCAAAAACAAACAATTTCACGTGTGACGTCACGATTACGGCAAACTTCGGGTCCAATTGCTTCGGTTTCAACGTTCCAAGCCAAATCCAACTTCCGAATCCGTTAGAATAGGTCGTGTGCAAAATTATGTCTACCCAAAACTAAATGCACGAGAAGGAAATGAGAATATAATCCGAAGAAAATGCACAATGAATAAATACAACATAATATAACTTTTGGTGCCCTCTATGAGCTTAGGTTAAAGCTACCGACAACACACTAGGGATGAGTAGTTCGCGAACGAACCGTTCAAAATGAACGGGTCAAATGTCCTGGCAAACGACCCGTTCAGTAGGAGATCCGGTTCAGTAGTTCGTTCGTTTACGGCGTTTACGCTCTCGGCTCATTTCTGCTCAAGGCATAGACCGCTCAAGGCAGACACAGTCAGGCTTTTTGCGACGACCGGCGCGGCGCGGCGGCGTCTTTTGTTCCAGTGCCGCGTAAAGTACATAATATGTATATACATTATACATATATACAATATTTTCGTTCGTTTATTTCTGGTTTGATTGATGCATAAAGATTCGTCAACATATTATTATGAAACTGCCCGAACATTTTCTTTGCGTTTTAAAATTGTTGAGATCCGTATATCTGCACTGTATTTGCTTTAAAAATTTTTGGGATATTTTATTGAATCGGGAGTTGATAATGAAGATCATTAATTTTAATAAATATAATTTATTAAACAAAACAAAAGTTCGAGAATATATAAGGAAAAATATAAAAAGCATAAAAAGCAGAATGAAAGATATGAGATTTTTGCGGTAAAATCGAACGATTTGTTTAGTTAACCATACAGAACTTATTGAAAAGTATTGTATAAATTCCGTAAAATCAGCTTTAGAAAATCGCTAAAAGATCAAAATTAGATTTAATTAATTTAAATTATACATATGCAAATACCATTGACTTATTAGCCTTAGTAGCATTTTTTAAAGGATCTATTTTATTTTTGTTACTGAATGGAGGTAATTTCTATCAGCATAAATTACAATAAAAACTAAATTAAATCAAAAAATTCCAGTCTGACAAAGAAAAACAATATTCGCAGGAGTTAGGCCGTCGCGCGTCGGTATATTCGTAAAAATGACCCCCCTGCCACATAGGGCCGCTGCGATGGCTGAACGAAGATACCAGCAATGCGCGCGTCGTGTGTGTCGTTCTTTTTGAACGGTTCGTTCACTAGATCCGTCTATAACCTATATGAAATACGTTCATTTTGAACGTTTCGGTCGCCCGGTCGGTCCATATGAAAGTCGTTCATTTTAAAACGGGTTTGTTTGAACGGGTCATTTTAGTGAGCCGGTTCGACTGAACCGGTTCACGGAAATGACCGAGAATGCCCATCCCTACTTGTCAACTAGTGTAGTTATTCATTGTGTTTGTTTTGATTCTTTTGATGTGTGCCGAGATATACAGACTGACGTTTATAGACAATAAAGACTTTGTGGAGAATATGTTATGTTTCTCTGGCGAAGGCGGCCTGGAGTGTCCGTGAAACATCGTTACAATAATGATGGTCGTCATGACGAGACCTAAGGTAATCTGCAAGAAAATCGTGACTCCCTTAATCCGCCTGACGCCGTTGATCGCCATCAGGAAGATGATCGTCCATATGACCGTTCCCGAAACAAGCAGTGGAATGTGCAACTTTGGTGTGCCTGCTAACTCCTCCATTCCAATAAACGTCGTCACGTCATGTCTAGAAATAATTCAAAACAATCAGTTTAGTGTTCAGTTTCAATTGTTTACGGCCGGGTATTATAAACGTGGGATAAGCAATTCGCTTAGGCAGTTACTTTGTACTAGACAAATGTTTTATTTACACTCCATTTGAAGGTTTCAGCGAAGACGAATTGTAGGTTAGAATTGCTCCATCTTACAAAGGAAACAAACTCGTACAAGACTGGAAATCAATAAGCTTGTGAAGTCTTACCAGCTGGAGATTCGACGTATCGATGCAAAAGAACCTAACTCATTTTGCATACGAAAAACTCTGCAAAACCGTTCTAATACCTGGCCTACAGTTGATAAATACTCACTTTATGTAATGCTGGGTAGCAGTAATTAAAAAAACTGATCCGGGTTCGTCTCGGCAAGTAAAGTTATATGGCGTTTTTGGATGCATGGTTAGGCACGTCTCGGTGCCGTTGTCGTTCTTTACCAACCCCTTGCAAAAAGTTGATTTAAAACTGCCGACTATGCAGTGGTAAATCACCAGCAACGACATAGCTGCCAGTGTTGTGTTGAACAGCTCGCTGGTGATCTTAACAATGGCAATAACGTAGCCCAAACCTGCAAAACTTAGTAAATATATTTATATCGATTCGCTAGTAACGCTGGTTATGTGACCTTCAAAGAGTGGCGAGCAGGAAAAGAACCTCAAGTAACTTTTCTTCGAGTAACTACTCATGAAGAGAAGCAACATGTACAAGGGCATGCTTAAGATTACTGTCAATAACGCATAAACTGCATGAACTAGAACTAAAATGTATTATATTTATGGGAGTGACGCTAATTTTGGCCCATGGGCAAGGAAACGTAGAAAACGTATTCTTTGAAGAAACTAGAAAACTTGTACTCACTAGCACCATGGTCTATAGTCAGATCTAAGTAGTATATCAGGTCGGTCATGTTGATCTCATACATGCACGCCAGCATTATGAACTCCAGCACGCCAAGTTCAAACTTGTGAAAGGCCTAAAACGAAATGCTCTTAGACATCTCGAAAATACTGACCAATCTAAGATTGTAGGTAAAAGAACCCTACTTACTAACCAAGTCATCATCACTGCCAATGGTATTTCGTAATTCCCTTAACCTAACTTTTTTTATCGATGGCAGTTCTTTGCCTCTAACAGGGTATACTCTTTTTCGATTGACCTTACGCAACATCTTCCTCTCGGATTTTCAACCAGTGCATCAATGAAATCAGTCAAATATTGACGTAACTGACCGTGGCCATAGTGACTGACTTCTAAAATGGCCAAGTTGGCCAACTTCAAAACTGTTTGGATTCTGTGGTTGCTATGTCACTATACTATTAAGGCCCGCTATTACGACCTGCTGGCATCTCCTTGGCAATTTTAACCTCCTGGCATCTCTAAAATTCGCTCCTACCAACAAAGTTATCCATCCTATCGCTAAGGCCATTCCCTTGGCAGTTGTGAGGATAACAGGCACCGCAGGAGAAAGTTGCTGTTAAGAACAAAACCTGCTGGTAATTTGCTGTCAGTGTCAATTTTGCTGTCAGTTGTACAGAAAGTGATAATAATGTATTGGTCATTCAAAGTGATTTTTGTTAATTTTTGATAAAAAACAGTATTATTTTAAAAAAATTGTGTATTATTTTTCAACATGTGATAAAGAAATGGTTATGGAAGAAATAAAAATTCTTTTTCTCATATGTTGTGAAAAGATCTTAGAATCATGCAGATAGGCATTTTGATTTTGTTAAAAGATTTCGTTTATAATAGGAATTCTTTAACTATTTTCTAGCTAAAATTGACCAACTAATAAAACCTTTGAATCAGAGGTAAACTTGTATAGTTAAATATGTCTCTATTGCAAGATACTTACAGCAATTCAAATATGCTCTTTGCCGATTTTTTCGGCATCTGCCAATAGTCAGTATCACTTATAATTAAAATAGTAAATAGTATTTGACTCAAAAATACAAAATTCAAGAAACACGTTAATACAACGAAAGTAAACATGAAGAAGAGAGCATCGCACTTCAGAGCTCTAACATACAAATACCATGTGTTCAGTGTGAAGACAGCAACCCACATATATTAAACCATCGCAGATCTATGATCGAATATGGAGCAAAACTATGGAGTAATCGGCGCAGATCAACCATAGAATCACTTATGATAGCTGAAAGAATAGCTTTTAGATGATCCATCACAAGAATTAGACATCCAAACAACCCCCTTCATAGCCCTCCTAATGTTCTACTGTACGAAAAATCCGGGATAACCCCCCCTCCTTAGAAAATCGTTTCCAGATTTCCAATAAATGAAATATAATATAACTTATGTAGTAATAAACCTAATGTATAGAGCTAGATGTTGGAATAAAGATTATTACTACAACTAAAATAGTAAGCTTTGCAATTGGTAACTTATGCCCACGGTATTGCAAAATACCAGAAGGGGATGATATGAGAAAAAAATCAACTGGTAATAACTCATTTTCCATCCGTTTTTGTACTCACATTAGGATTCAGTGTCCAGGTAACACACAACATAACTTAATATCTTCACATGACTTGTGATAAAATTATCGATGAAAGAGATGGCAATGATAGCAGATGACAAGGAATGGTGGTATATTTTTCAGAATTATTATTGTAATACGATGGCTGTAAATAAAAAAAAATAACTCGCATTTAAGTATTGATATTTTTCACATTATCAAATTCATTTTTGATAGCTAATTCCAGAGCAGCTAACTTTGTATATCCTATCTAATAATACTCTATCAGTAATAATTCTTTTATGGATTTCAGCTTGTGCTGCAAATCTCGCCTCCACTTCCTCGTTTAATTTATCCATCAATTTAATCTGCTTATTAATAAGTTGTTCATATAAAGCATAATTGTTTATTGCTAGTAACTACAAATAAATTAACATCTCCATTTCTTCCTTTTTAAATTTTGCGAACAAAATTGTCATATATATGTCACAAATCTGTCATATCTGTTATTTTACAGCAAATAAATGACATTAGGTCATTCGACACTTTTAAGTTTGTCATTTTTCGAAAAAATCCCTAGGCATGTCATCTAGCCCGGGGAATAAGTTAACCTTTGGTTTAATGCGATGGTAGTAACCACAATCTTGATATCCCCTTGGCAGGTCGTATTCCCTTGGCATCTAAACCGGATGATAACAGGGAGTTGGTAGGAGCGGGCCTTAGGCTGGCGTTTTATTCACAGTTTCACACAATGTTATGTGGCAACGAACAGCATGTGCTGCCATCTATATACTGCATAGAACTGTCAATATAAAAAAAAATCTAGTACCAACAATATTATATCAATAAGGATATCAAGAAGTTTCTAGATTTCATTGAAGATGTTTCTGGCAATCTGGCTTTATGAGAACCATTCAAAATCAAAATTTTGAGACCCAATTTTTCCGATTTTTTCGTGCAGGTACTTCAGGGAAAGATGTAACTTGCCAATGGGGTTTATTCTGCCATTTCCGTCAATGCTATTACTATTAAAGTTATGTTAATAAAAATGGCTACTTGGTAAGCATAATGTTTGACGTTTGTTGAACTTCAGTTGCTATTTTGACGTTAGAATTGCTAATTAGCATTATTATTAACCGGAAGTTCGGACTTTTTATGACACAACTGTCACGAACGTCAAAACATCACTTGTAAATTTTTCCCAAATTAACAAAACAAATCTCTAATGGCGTCAGTACAAATTTTGGAAAACGTGTTATTTATGAAATAAAGTAACCCGTAGTGAAACTACTATTGGTTGCAAAAGTATTGAGCCCTGTGTTTGAATGCTCATAGCTCAGAAACGACTGAACAAAAAAAATAAAGTGCTTTATAATCCCGAATCATTTTCACATATCATTAATGAGTATCGAAATTTTAAATTAAGATTCTGGTGCAGAAATTTAACCGGGAAATGTTTCAATTTTCATAGAGGGATTCCAAAGTTCGGAAACATGATATGGCTGGAGGTTTCCTTGTAAAACCAAATGAACAGTCTTGTAGTTGGGGATATTTAATGCTAATTGCGTCTAAAATTTGTTCTGCTCTGTTAGCATTTCCATTACAGTAACCGTATACCATACACATATCGGCATACCCCCTAAACGTACGTATATTCCAAATTGGACGAACGAAAGGATTACGCTAAATACAATAACTTATAAAACTGAGGCCACTTAACATTTGACAATTATATTTGAGAAATGCACTACAAGTCTATGCTAGAAATGGACGCCTTTCGTGCAGGTTTAGCCCTGTAACAGAGGAACTCGGTTTCCAAGTGGTAAAACTTCTCATCTTCAAGTTGAGCTTTTATTTTGTAGGGAGTATCATAAGTAGCACTGCATCTGTGCTTGCACTTCAACGTAGTGCTTCTATACTTAATCTCCCTTTGTGGATGAAAATATTTTCGATCCTCCTTCTTGTTAGGGTTGTACGGGCCCCAATCGTCGTCCGGTTTGGCCACGCTTTGTGAAGTCTAAAAACAGATTTAGTCTTGTTGTCTAAAAGAACGCAAATCTACTTACAGTGTATTTAACATGATTGCACAACTTCATTGTGAAGAATACGAATACTGGTATAACCATCGCTGTACATTCTACGTATGATATTATAGCAATGAAGTCCCCGGCGTGACACTCTGTTGTATTGTACTGATTGTACAACACGAATATGAAGGCAAACTGAAATTGATAAACACATATCAAAACCTTGCATTTCAGTGCAGGCAAATTGCATTTAGAGTGTTTACTAATTGTAGGCAGGACTTTTATCAATGGGAATGGGGCTTGTAATGAACGTAAAAAACAAATGCAAGGCCGGGGATGCATATAAGCATTCTGTTAACCGCCACGACACCACGTAAAGTGACTCCGCCTACATCGTGCAGCGGTTGGACGGTAAGCGCGCTGCCTTAAGGGTCGGCAACTGATTAAGCTCACAGAAATCAAGTAAAATCAATATGTACAAGGCGTTGGTTAGAGACAATTAAATTAATATCTGAATTGGCAAGATCGTTAATGAACATCTCATTCTAATTACCTCTATTTATTGATGATTTTTAAATATCTAATAACCGCATAAAATAGACACAATGGAGATAAAATAGAGATTTACCGACCCTTAACTGTTTCGGCACTTAAGCGTAAATACTGCTCTCGCGTTGGCCCGAATAATAAAATATAATAATCAGTTCCCATGTTTTTTTTTTTTAATTTACTACTAAATATAATAATAATAAAATAAAATAATAATATATTATAAACTCATTTATAAAATTTATATTCGCCGTGTTATTATAAGAGTTTTAGTAAAATATCGGCAACAAAAACTTATTCTCTTTTTTTATTTTCAATATTTCGCCTTAATCAAAGACTTCATCAGGAAACTAAATAAACTATAAAAATCCTAACTAAGTAAAAGTTAAAAAAATGTTCATGTGTTCACTTAGTAGGTATAGTATTTTTAGAGTTTATTTAATTTTCTGATGAAGTCTTTAATTAAGGTAAAATATTGAGAATTGAAAAAACTATAGAAACCTGAAGAAGTTATTGTTGCGGATATCCCAATATTTACTGCTACTATTAATATACCATATAATGTAAAAAAATCTGGAAATTACAATAATAGTACATTTTTTATTTATTACTATATTTTAACTTATTTAATGCATGTTAACTTTTGTATAGGAGTTCTTTAAGACTAATTATGTGCATTGTTTCATCCGCGACGTTGTTTATTCTCGACAATCGTAACGATTATAATGTTCATCATATTATTATTATATTTATTTAACATTTTAATTTTTAATTTATTTTTTATAACACTAGTTTAAAAATCGTAAGTACATATAGAACTTTTAGATAATTAAAACGAATTAATTATTAAAATTAACCAAAACTAGTAACAATTAATACGAGCCGCCAGCAAAGCACCGAAGTCGACTACACCCGCGATATTCGGACCAACGCGAGAGCAGTTTTAGCAGTTTTAGTTTTCAAGAAGTTGGTGATATACTACACGATACTACCAACTGTACTATCCACGGTAACCTTACAACGATTTTCATCACTTTTTACCCTTCATTGTAATCGTTTATTTTCAAATACTCCGCATTCACGTAATGAAACGAAAACGAACAAAGATCACAACAGAGCCTTTCTAAACTGTAAATACAGAACCAATTTCTAGTGATAATTTGCACGACCAGATGGCACCAAGTGTCAACAAACACGATTACAGTACATTATTTAAGTGATTAATGTACAAGACGTGTTAATGACAATATATTTAAGTATGGTTGTATATACCATTCGGTTTAGGACATCATGGATGTTAAAATCTCTATTTTATCTCCATTGTATCTATTTTATGCGGTTATTAGATACTTAAAAATCATCAATGAATAGAGGTAATTAAAATAAGATGTTCATTAACAATCTTGCCAATTCAGATATTAATTTAATTGTCTCTAACCAACGCCTTGTACATGTTGATTTTACTTGATTTCTGTGTGCTTAATCGGTTGCCGACCCTTAAGGCATCCCGCTTACAGTCCAACCGCTGCACGATGTAGGCGGAGTCAATTTACGTGGTGCCGTGGCGGTTAACAGAATGCTTATATGCGCCGGGCATGGTGTAGGGTTAGTGCTGTCGACAATTAATACTGGTGTTGGCTTCTAAATCAGTTAATTCGCCTGCACTATTTCGTCCATTTCTTCCAAGATCCGTTACTCACGATAGCAAATACCGGCGAAGTTTTCCAGAAGGTGATCCAATACTTCTCTGGCGGTTTTCCATACGTAAACATATAATCTTCCACGACTTCCCTACTGGAATAAACAAAAAATATCGCCATATTGATGGCCAACAGCAACACTGCTGCGAGTATTGGCATGCCGCATCCTCTCCAGCAATTCATGACATAACCTCCAACGTTTGTCATCAAAATAATGTTCATCGCATAGCAGGCTAGGCAGATCACACCACAAACGTAAAGTTTGTACTTGGAGAACGCATGGAAGCGTTGCACTAATGAATCGACCAATCCCATGATGGAATACATCGGCGATAGAAACGAAAAATAACAGACTACAACGTACCACATCGGTATCGCTAATTTGTGTATGCCGGTTCTGTATAGGACGTCCGGTACGAACGAAAGCATGATGTGAAAACCTGAAATGAAAAACATCGTGGATTTCGCACTAGCGTGCTGTTTTGAAACTTTTCAAAACGGTCGAAACTGAAGAAGTTCAATTTCGGAAGGTAGGAGCATACCTGATACTGGTAGACAGTCTGGATCGAGTATCTTATGATGGGAGAGATTATCCTGAATTACCATGGCTCCCATGCACGACATAGCCGCAAAAACAAACAATTTCACCTGTGACGTCACGATTACGGCAAACTTGGGGTCCAATTGCTTCGGTTTCAACGTTCCAAGCCAAATCCAACTTCCGAATCCGTTAGAATAGGTCGTGTGCAAAATTATTTCTACCCAAAACTAAATGCACGAGAAGGAATTGAGAATAAAATCCGAAGAAAAAGCACAATGAATACAACGTATAATTTTTGGCGCCCTCTATGAGCTTAGGTTAAGGCAGTGAACTGTATACTACGTATAACTGGAAAGGACCCGTATTGATCAATAAGTGAAGCAAATTCATTTGGTATGCAAGTGATGTGGGCTAGCCATCTCTTTCTATCTCATACGGTACTATGACCGTATGCGCTTTGAATTTAACTCTTATTTGTAATATCTTTTTCAATTTAATTGGAACAAATTAATCAACCCTTAACTCTTGCAGAGTCTTAAATACATGAGAAAATAATCACAGATTTAATAAAAGTTATATTTTATTCATATATTCTGCCTAATTAAAATGTACAGACTAGGTACTATCGCGAGCATAAAAAACGGGGACACTTAAATTTGCACTAATTAAACTGGGCTTCATAATGCCATGTCAGTACGCTTGTCATGTCACATTAATGTCATCGTGAATTTTGATGTAAGAAATAAAAATGATGCAATTGAATGAATTTCAGAAGGCAATAATTCAATCTCGACTACGTGGAATCAGCATTCGAGATATTGCTACTGAATTAAGTTTTTTTTTTATTAATAAGCATAGGATGCTTAACATATTGAAACTAATCTAAAAGATTAACCATCAATTTTACTCTGAATTCTTAAAACTAGGTACTTGTCTCTAATAGGCTATCCACTGATGTCCCTATATTTACTTTGTCCCAAACAAGAAGCACTAACACTTCACTCACTGTGCTCTGCTTTTTACACATTTCACTGATTCACTAGTTCGAAGGGTTTAGTTCTTTTTAGTCTTCTCACTAGGTTCTGGTTGTCCAGTAGCTGCAGGGCCTCTACGTTGACGTGATGGCTTAGGCGAGATTCATGCTTAGTGGCGAATCTTTTTATCTCTTGGATGACTTGTGGGACACCAAGATCACGGTGCAGGTCACTATTCCGAATGTACCAAGGAGCGTTAACCATATTCCTTAGTACTTTATTTTGGAAAATCTGGATTCCTTGTATATTGGAGCTTTTTGCGCAGCCCCAAAGCTGGATGCCGTATAACCAAATCGGTTTTAGTACTTGGCTGTAAACTTGTAGTTTGTTCTGTACTGACAACTGAGAGTTTCTTCCCAGAAGCCAGTACAGTTCTCTGTATTTGAGGCCAAGCTCTACTCTTTTCTTCTTAACATGTTCTTTCCACCTTAGTTTTGTATCCAGTGTCATACCCAAGTACGTGTTCGCATTGGAACTATGGCGTTGTTAATCTTGACATGAGGTATGTCCTCGATTCTTTTGTTTGTAAAGTTAATGTGGACAGATTTCAGTTCGTTGAGCTTGGTCTTCCATTTTTTGGTCCATTTATATAGTTTATTACTAGCTTGTTGAAGATTCCTGGTAGATCCCACTGCCATTAGAGCCGTGTCATCTGCGAATGTGGCGACTGTTACATTTTCCATCTGTGGAAGGTCACTTGTATATAGTAGATAGAGAATTGGTCCCAATACACTACCCTGGGGTACCCCAGCTTTGACTTCTTTTAGTTCCGAGTATTCATCGATCTGTTTTATTCTGAATAGTCTATCGCTGAATCAAGTGTCGGCAAGAATACCGCGGAGAATAAAATTGATGAAACCTGAACAAATTTGTAGCTTGACAAATACTGTCAGAGTTTAGACGTCATAGGTTAACAAATACTATCAAAGTAAATGTTATACAACTAAAATTGTTGAGAATATAAGTGCCTAATTTCACTTTGCTGTCCCCGTTTTTTATGCTCGCGATGGTACTCTCAAATTAAATATTAGTAGTTACTCCTTAATTTGAAACATTTGCAGTCCAATAAGTAAATGCTCTTTGTATTACTGAATTAAGGAAACGCATTCTGACATTAAAAGTAGTCCACACGATGCTGATTATATTTAGTCGATAATATTAATACATTGAGCGCGTAAAGTAAGGAAACATGACACAATGTCTGAAACGGTTTGTTATTTGAAAAATTTCGTCGATTTTTAATTATCAAAATATACATATTTACATCAAATTTTATTTCCGAATTTCAATTGTTTTCGACTTATGACGTCATCCGACACTTTCTAAATGGCAATCCTATATTTTTTGTACTGATATTGATAGATCTGTTAATTGTCGTAAAGATAATTCACAAAACTTATCGTTACATTAAACAAGAAATCGAGAAAAAGACAATTGAAACAGGTAGGATTGATACCTTTTGTTTGTTTATGTTAAGCGAATACGCGTTTTCAAAAGCTTCATATATCTCGTTCGGTTATTGCGTTTTTCTACCTTTTTTTATGAACCCGTCCGCACCCCATTAACGAATCGCTGTAAATGCGTCAAAAACATTTGGGAATATTTTTTTTGCAATTTCAGGTAAAAGTACAAAGATTTAGGTTTACTATGAGACCATTTTGAGGTTTCCAGGACAATGGGTTCAGCTGGAATAAAATAAAAAAGCGAAACACTACTGCCTTCCGCTATCTTCCTACGGTAGTCAGACAGTGACACATAGCCCACGTCATCGCTCTGTCTCTTTTGCTTGCGCCTGCCTCAAATCTCGCCAGCCAATATAAAGCGCGGGTCCCTTCCAGTTAGGCCGTCTGCACATGGGGCAACCGAAACGAAACTGTAGTAGCGTGGATACCAGGAGACTGGGCGACTGGGGTACTCAAGTTGCGCCTTGTCCGCACACGGTCTATCGTCACACAGTTGCGATCCAAATCAGTTTACTCGTCTCTGCCCTTAAATCAGTACATTCTTGGGTGTAATCATGGAAGCAGGGCCCTCACAGCAATGATTGTCCTACGTAGTAGATAATAATGATTTCAGGGATAATTCCAGTGATGAGGATTTGTTACTATACTACTATTATCGTCGCAGAAGAAATGGAATAAAAAGAAGATTCTAGGTCCCCCCATATATCAAAAGAAATTCCACTACCGATTATTCGTTGCAGCAAAAGAACTCTATATTTCAGATAGTAATTTTTAAAGCTTCTATCGTATGTCGAACCAGAGTTATTTAGAATTGGTGCGATTTTTCCCCAGGCCTACATAAAGAAAGTACCAACATGAGGGAATGCGTGAGTGCTGAGGAGCGGATATTAAAAGCACATTGACTTTTTTTCCCACATCACTCCAAGCTTTGTCCGTTACATATTTTGTTCTGTAGCCCTTTTCTTTATAATTGTACAGCACAGGATACTTTTATACCAAACTCCAAATTTTAAGTTCAACTGCTGCTCCATGTTCAATGCTGTCAGCTGTCAAGTGGCTGTCAATATAAGCGCGTCACGAAGAGACTGGGCAACGCGCGACCCAACATGTCAGGTCTCTGATACTCGAATCGCGTCGTCTCCCAGTCGCCGGTACTCGGGTTGCCCCGTGTGTGTTGAATCATTGAAATATACATGCAGGTAGCCTAGTCGCGCAGTCTCCTGGTATCCACGATACTACAGTTTCTTTTCGGTTGCCCCATGTGCATACGGCCTATACGTAGTATATACAGTTCACTGAGGTATTCATTGTGTTTCTTTTGATTCTTTTGATGAGCGTGTGTGCCAAAATATACAGACTGACGTTTATAGACAATAAAGAGTTTGTGGAGAATATGTTATTCATATCTGGCGAAGGCGGCCTGGAGTGTCCGTGGAACAGCGTTATAATAATGATGACCGACATGATGATGCCCAAGATAACCTGCAAGAAAATCGTAACTCCCTTAATCCGCCTGACGCCGTTGATCGCCATCAGGAAGATGATCGTCCATATGACCGTTCCCGAAACAAGCAGTGGAATGTGCAACTTTGGTGTGCCTGCTAACTCCTCCATTCCAATATACGTCGTCACGTCATGCCTAGAAATAATTCAAAACAATCAGTTTAGTGTTCAGTTTCAATTGTTTACGGCCGGGTATTATAAACGTGGGATAAGCAATTTACTTAGGCAGTTACTTTGTACTAGGCAAGTGTTATATTTACGCTCCGTTTGAAGATTTCAGCGAAGAAGAATTGTCGGTTGGAATTGTTCCATCTTACAAAGGAAACAAACTCGTACTAGACTGGAAACCAATAAGCTTGTGAAGTCTTACCAGCTGGATATTCGACGTATCGATGCAAAAGAACCTAACTCATTTTCCATACGGAAACCTCTGCAGAACCGTTGTAATACCTGGCATACGGTTGATAAATACTCACTTTATGTAATACTGAGTAGCAGTAACTAAAACAATTGATCTGGGTCCGCTTCCGCAAGTAAAGTTATATGGCGTTTTTGGATGCATGGTTAGGCACGTCTCAGTGCCGTTCACGCGTTGTACCAAGCCCTTGCAAAAAGTCGATCTAAAACTGCCGATTATGCAGTGGTAAATCACCAGCAACGACATAGCCGCCAGTGTTGTGTTGAACAGCTCGCTAGTAATCTTAACAATGGCAATAACGTAGCCCAAACCTGCAAAACTTAGTAAATATATTTATATAGATTCGCTAGTAACGCTGGTTATGTGACCTTCAAAGAGTGGCGAGCAGGAAAAGAACTTCAAGTAACTTTTCTTCGAGTAACTACTCATGAAAAGAAGCAGCATGTACAAGGGCATGCTTAAGATTACTGTCAATAGCAAATAAACTGCATAAACTAGAACTAAAATTTATTATATTTATGCTAGTGACGCTAATTTTGGTCCATGGGCAAGGAAAAGTAGAAAACGTATTCTTTGAAGAAACTAGAAAACATGTACTCACTAGCACCATGGTCTATAGTCAGATCTAAGTAGTATATCAGGTCGGTCATGTTCACCTCGTACATGCACGCCAGCATGATGAACTCCAGCACGCCAAGTTCAAACTTGCTAAAGGCCTAAAACGAAAAGCTCTTAGACATCCCGAAAATACTGATCAATGTAATATTGTAGGTAAAAGAACCCTATTTACTAACCAAGTCATCACCGCCAATGGTATTTCGTAATTCCCTTAACCTAACTTTTTTGATCCATGGCAGTTCTTTGCTTCTAACAGGGTATACCTTTTTTCGATTGACCTTACGCAACATCTTTCTCTTGCATTTTCAACCAGTGCAGCAATGAAATCAGTCAAATATTGACGTAACTGACTGTGGCCATACTTTGGCTGACTTCTAAAATGGCCAAGTTGGCCAACGTCAAAACTGTTTGGATTCTGTGGTTGCTATGTCACTATACTGATAAGACTGGCGTTTTATTCACAGTTCCACACAATGTTACGTGGCAACGAACAGTATGTGCTGCCATCTATGTACTGCATAGAACTGTCAATAACATAACCAAAAAGAATCTAGTACCAACAATATTATATCGATAAGGATATTAAGAAGTTTCTAGATTTCATTCAAGATGTTTCTGGCAATCTGGCTTTATGAGAACCATTCAAAATCAAAATTTTGTGACCCAATTTTTCCGATTTTTTCGTGCTTTGTTGAACTTCAGTTGCTATTTTGAGGTTAGAATTGCTAATTAGCATTATTATTAACCGGAAGTTCTGACTTTTTATGACACAACCGTCACGAACGTCAAAAGATCACTTGTAAACTTTTCCCAAATTAACAAAACAAATCTCTAATGGTGTCACACTAAGGCGCGAAACGACTCATATCTGGGACAAAATTCCAGAAAATTAATTTTGTGTTTTTATATGACTAGGTATATAGAAATACACGCAAGACATCCACGAACTCATGCGCAAAATGATGGGTTTCTAGTTTATAGTTTTAGACCAATATTGAACCGAAAAGTTGACGTGTCAAGGTGAGCATTAATATCGCAAGAATACCGCGTGCACAAAGAGGTTTTGTTCAAATTGGAAACAAAGTTTTGAGAAACAACGATAATTGGTGAGTATTGTGATGGGGCGGACACCCCTCTCAATATTTACTATTATACTTTAATCAACTCTAAACTGAAGGGGGCCCCTGTTAGGACTTTGCTCAACTACCTAACCTTAACCCCACATGTTGAAGGTGGTAACTCGCCCCAAGCGACGCTTGGCGACGCTAACACTTAAAAATGTGATCTTAATTAATCTTACGGTAGCGTGAATTAATTATCTCTCTCTTACGGAGGCTACAACTCGTGAGTTCTTTCTCTGAGACTTTGTCAGAGACGTTTGAACTCACTAATTATTAATCACTATATGCAAGGCTAAATACTTTACTATAAAAGGGACAGGTTTATATTATTCTAAAATGAATATGCCGAAGAAAACCACAATAAAATCTATTAACAAATATATATATATAACAATGCAGAACTGCTTACATGAATAATGAATTTTAATCCCTATTAACAAAGATGATATACTTTGGCAGAGATGGACAAATCAGCAAGTACAGACAACAAATAAATACCTTAATATTTCGGTTGAGCACCAGAAACACGAGACACCACAGTTATCTTATAGAGCCCCTGCTCTTAAGAAAACACGTCTTTACCCCATGATGGCTAGAATAAGAAGGAAGTCTTCCGCGTTTTAACCGTCACACGCACCCCCTGAATGCGATGCTCACGCCCTCTCCAAAAACCGTTACGGTATATGGACGCTCTTGTTCGCGCCAAATTTCAACTTATCACAGTATTATACATATTTTTCTTAAAGAATACTACAAACAAAGGGTTATAAATCCATTTAAATTTACATACAGGGTGGGCCAAATTCGATGTTACTATAGGAGATCTCGGCAACTATAAGAGATATCGAAAAATGAGTAAGGTTGTTGTGTCGTCTTTTTTTCAGAGAAACTCAATGGTGAAACCCAAAATTAGCTATCGTCTTTTGTTTTCTAGTTATAACACAAAACTCGATTTTTTAGCTATTTTGATACTTGTCGATATCTTTGTTATTTGTTAAATCGGACGAATGATATTTGCACGTTCTTCAGGCACTTTTTCGATTAGAATTCAGTGGAATTCACAGATTTTAAATATCTCTAACAGTTTTGTAGATATAACATAAAGTTGTGTTTTTTTAAATAGAAACCATAGCTGGCTATGACTGAAATAATAGAGCCTTTTTTTCCTCTTTTCAACGATATATAACATGCTGGTCCAAAATAATCAAAAAGTAACGTTTTATTGAATAACATGAAATTAGTATATATCAGAGGCATTATGATTATTGTCTTCGAGATTTCTTTGAGTAGGCGTATGTCACTAGTAGTTTGACACTACTAATTAGTGACTTAAGTATTGAATTTGCATTCTTTTGAATATTTATTTCAATTAAAAGTTACGAAATGCCGTATGAATCATATGAAAAATACGCAATGATCGAATGCTTTATTCAAAGTAATAACAATGCTGAAATTGCATCCAAAACATACTTCAATAGTTAGCCAGAAAGAACACAACCTCACAAATCTATTTTTGAGAGATTAAAAGAAAATCTCATCAATCACGGGTCTTTAGTATGCCAAGACGCAAACATTACCATATTGAAAATGCTGAAGAAGCTGCCACCAACATAGTTGCAGCCGCAGTTGCAAATCCCTCAACTTCAAGTCCTGATATAGAAACTGAATCTTCAGCATACCAATCCATACCACAATGTTCGGCTTTTGGCATATTAATCAACCCGTAATTGATGGGATGGTCTTTTAATCCCAAAAACAAGTTCGTGCGGTCGTACACTACCTGGATAACGATTGAATTGTTTCAGATGTTGCGCATTTTTCATACTATTCAAACGGCATTCCGTAATTTTCAATTATAATAAAAGAATGAAATTTTACTAATTTCACTGATTAGTAGTGTCAAACTACTAGTGACATACGCCTACTCGGAGAAGTCTTGAAGACAATAATTATAGTTTCTCTGATATATACTAATTTCATGTTATTCAATAAAACATTACTTTTGGAATATTTTGGACCGGCATGTTATATATCGTTGAAAAGAGAAAAAAGGCTCTATTTATTTCAGTCATAGCCAGCTATGGCTTCCATTTAAAAAAACAACTTTATTTATATCTACAAAACTATTAGAGATATTTAAAATCTGTGAATTCCACTGAATTCTAATCGAAAAAGTGCCTGAAGAACGTGCAAATATCCTTCGTCTGATTTAACAAACAACAAAGATATCGACAAGTATCAAAATAGCGAAAAATCAAGTTTTCTGTTATAAGTCGAAAACAAAAGACGATAGCTAATTTTGGTTTTCACCATTGAGTTTCTCTCAAAAAAAGACGACACAACAACCTTACTCATTTTTCGATATCTCTTGTAGTTACCGAGATCTCCTATAGTAACATGGAATTTGGCCCACCCTGTACAATAGAGCGGTAAATATTTTCGCGATTTTATTTTTAACATGTCCTAAACAAAAAGTCCTACGAGATCCTGTTGGGATTCTGGTTTGATAGGAAAGCTTAGGATGCCTATTTTTTTGTGCTCTCAATATTTTTTTTTCTTAAGAAGGATGGAATCGAAAAAAAGTTGGAAAGTACACCATCAACTTCTCGTGCGGGGGGACCCCTATCTGATTTTGATGATGTGTCTTCGCACAAAAAATAGATAAACTATCTAGAAACGAGAGATGGCAGTTAGGGCATTTCTCTCGTAGCGGGGTCACATATTATAACCAAAATTCTGAATTTAAAAATTAAGAATTTAATTCTGTTAGTTAAAATTACTAACTTGACAAGTTATCGTTCTTTTTGTGTATTGGTAATCAGCTGTCCGCCGTTCTCTCACTGTTGATAGCACCGCTAACGACTCCCTTCCCCGCATCACACCAAAACCGTAGAGCGTCGGAATTCACGCGGAGTTTCAGCACGATATTTTGTATGGAAAATGCAAGATAAACAATGATTATGTAATAAACTTTAAACCTATGAATTATTGGGTAGCCTATAGTCTATATTTCATTCTTCTAGCTCTTCTAATAACGGAATTGCTGGCATTGCATAATATAGCTTTTTGTGGGTCAACCACTCACCCAATCATTTTACAAAAATGCATATTGACAGCTAACATTCCGCGGGTTTTACTTTTTAATTCGTTGAAATCTATGGATTATTTCCGGAGTAATTAATTGCTAAAGTTAAACGAATGAAATTTACGGGCCAAAAACAGCGCCAATTCTTCTTAATTTTGAAAAATCGGGAAAACGCCAACATATACAGCTTTCTAATTTTTATGAGTAGTAGAGTATTAATCAAGGACAGCATCAGAATTTTTTTAAATTTTTTCGCCCCTAGGTTTGCGAGAGAATCGACGTCAAAAGAGGGGACATAATATATGGCCACGATAGTACGTATATTCCAAATTGAACGAACGAAAGGATTACGCTAAATACAATAACTTATAAAACTGAGGCCACTTAACATTTGACAATTATATTTGAGAAATGCACTACAAGTCTATGCTAGAAATGGATGCATTTCGTGCACGTTTAGCCCTGAAACAGAGGAACTCGGTTTCCAAGTGGTAAAACTTTTCATCTTCAAGATGAGCTTTTATTTTGTAGGCAGTATCATAAGTAGCACTGCATCTGTGCTTGCACTTCAACGTAGTGCTTCTATACTTAATCTCTCTTTGTGGATGAAAATATTTTCGCTCCTCCTTCTTGTTAGGGTTGTACGGGCCCCAATCATCACCCGGTTTGGCCACGCTTTGTGAATCCTAAAAACAGATTTAGTCTTGTTGTAAAAAAAACGCGAATCTGCTTACAGCGTATTTAACATGTTTGCAACACTTCATAGCGAAGAATACGAATACTGGTATAACCATCGCTGTACATTCTACATATGATACTATCGAAATCATGTCCCCGGCCTGACAGTCTGTTCTAGTGTACTGATTATACAGCACGAATATGAAACCAAACTGAAATTGATAAGCACATATTAAAACTTGCATTTTAGTGCAGACAAATTGAATTTAGAGTGTTTACTAATTGTAGGCAGGACTTTTATCATTGGAAATGGGGCTTATAATGAACGTAAAAGAACAAATGCAAGGCCGGGGAGCATATAAGCATTCTGTTAACCGCCACGGCACCACGGAAATTAACTCCGCCTACATCGTGCAGCGGTTGGACTGTAAGCAGGCTGCCTTAAGGGTCGGCAACTGATTAAGCACACAGAAATCAAGTAAAATCAATATGTACCAGGCGTTGGTTAGAGACAATTAAATTAATATCTGAATTGGCAAGATTGTTAATGAACATCTCATTTTAATTACCTCTATTTATTGATGATTTTTAAATATCTAATAACCGCATAAAATAGAGACAATGGAGATAAAATAGAGATTTACCGACCGTTAACTGTTTCGGCACTTAAGCGTAAATACTGCTCTCGCGTTGGTCCGAATAATAAAATATAATAAAATACCGTTTCAGTTCCCATGTTTTTTTTTTAATTTACTACTAAATATAATAATAATAAAATAAAATAGTAATATATTATAAACTCATTTATAAAATTTATATTTGCCGTGTTATTATAAGAGTTTTAGTAAAATATCGGCAACAAAAACTTATTCTCTTTTTTTTATTTTCAATATTTCGCCTTAATTAAAGACTTCATCACAAAACTAAATAAACTATAAAAATCCTAACTAAGTAAAAGTTAAACAAAAGTTCATGTTAGTATTTTAGAGTATAGTATAGTATTTTTAGAGTTTATTTAATTTTCTGATTAAGGCTTTAATTAAGGTAAAATATTGAAAATTAAAAAAAACTATAGAAACCTGAAGAAGTTATTGTTGCCGATATCCCAATATTTACTACTACTATTAATATAACATTTAATGTAAAAAAAAATCTGGAAATTACAATAATAATACATTTTTAATTTATTACTTTATTTTAACTTATTTAAGGCATGTTAACTTTTGTATAGGAGTTCTTTAAGATAAGTTATGTGCATTGTTTCATCCGTGACGTTGCTTATTCTCGACAATCGTAACGATTATAATGTTGATCATATTATTATTATATTTATTTAACATTTTAATTTTTAATTAATTTTTTATAACACTAGTTTAAAAATCGTAAGTATATATAGAACTTTTAGATAATTAAAACGCATTAATTATTAAAATTAACCAAAACTAGTAAGAATTAATACGGGCGGCCAGCAAAGCACGGAAGTCGACTACACCCGCGATATTCGGACCAACGCGAGAGCAGTTTTAGCAGTTTTAGTTTTCAAGAAGTTGGTGATATACTACACGATACTACCAACTGTACTATCCACGGTAACCTTCCAACGATTTTCATCACTTTTTACCGTTCATTGTAATCGTTTATTTTCAAATATTTCGCATTCACGTAATGAAACGAAAACGAACAAAGATCACAACAGAGCCTTTCTAAACTGTAAATACAGAACCAATTTCTAGTGATAATTTGCACGACCAGATGGCACCAAGTGTCAACAAACACGATTACAGTACATTATTTAAGTGATTAATGTACAAGACGTGTTAATGACAATATATTTTAGTATGGTTGTATATACCATTCGGTTTAGGAGAGCATGGATGTTAAAATCTCTATTTTATCTCCATTGTATCTATTTTATGCGGTTATTAGATACTTAAAAATCATCAATAAGTAGAGGTAATTAAAATGACATGTTCATTAACAATCTTGCCAATTCAGATATTAATTTAATTGTCTCTAACCAACACCTTGTACATATTGATTTTACTTGATTTCTGTGTGCTTAATCAGTTGCCGACCCTTAAGGCAGCCCGCTTACAGTCCAACCGCTGCACGATGTAGGCGGAGTCAATTTACGTGGTGCCGTGGCGGTTAACAGAATGCTTATATGCGGCCGGCGATGGTGTCTACAATTAATACTGGTTTTGGCTTCTAAATCAGTTAATTCGCCTGCACTATGTCGTCCATTTCTTCCAAGATTCGTCACTCACGATAGCAAATATCGGCGAAGTTTTCCAAAAGGTGATCCAATATTTCTCTGGCGGTATTCCATACGTAAACAGATAATCGTCCACAACTTCCTTACTGGAATAAACTAAAAATATCGCCATATTGACGGCCAACAGCAACGCTGCCGAGAGTATTGGCATGCCGCATCCTCTCCAGCAATTCATCACATAACCTCCATGGTTTGACATCAAAATAATGTTCATCGCATAGCAGGCTAGGCAGATCACACCACAAACGTAAAGTTTGTACTTGGAGAACGCACGGAAGCGTTGCACGAACGAATCGACCAATCCTATGATGGAATACACCGGCGATAGAAACGAAAAATAACAGATTCCAGCGTACCACATCGTTATCGTTAGTTTATGTATGCCGGTTCTGTATAGGACGTCCGGTACAAACGAAAGCATGATGTGAAAACCTGAAATGAATATCGTCGTGGATTTCGCACTAGCGAGCTGTTTTGAAACTTTTCAAAACGGTCGAAACCGAAGAAGTTCAATTTCGGAAGGTAGGAGCTTACCTGATACTGGTAGACAGTCTGGATCGAGTATCTTATGATGGGAGAGGTTATCCTGATAGACCATGGCTCCCATACACGACATCACTGCAAAGACAAGCAATTTCACCTGTGACGTCACGATTATGGCAAACTTGGGGTCCAATTCCTTCGGTTTCAACGTTCCAAGCCAAATCCAACTTCCGAATCCGTTAGAATAGGTCGTGTGCAAAATCATTTCTACCCAGAACTATATATATACGAAATAAGAATATAATCCGAACATTATAGAACCACAATGAATAAAACATATAACTTTTGGCGCCCTCTGTGAGCTTAGGTTAAAGTTACCGACAACAAAGCGACTATATAGTGACTTGTCGACTAATGTTTCTTTCACGACAAGTGGCAGTAAGCCGCGCATGCTGAGTTAATTTATAATACGCCAACGTTGACGGTAAATTTAGTTGCCCCTCCGGGCACCTGCAGCGCTGATAGCGCAAATCCGCCTACGGTGATGTCAACGGTGTCAACCCTTAGGCGTTGACACATGGTTGACACATCATTCATTTTTGAAGTTTATGATAATTTAACCAATAAAGAATTACGTTTCAGCAGATTTTTTTGTTCGGCTTATATTAAGTAAGTAATGGTAAATTCGTGTTGTGTGCCAAATTGCCCTTCCAAAGGCAAAGGCGTGCCCATGCACCGATTCCCAAAGGATTCAGCGGTAAGTAAGCAATATTCTCAAAACTACAATTCTAAGACGCACCTTTCTCTAAGCAATTTAGGGAAAGAATTGGGTCTTAGAATAGAGGACATACGAACTTTTTTTTTATTTGTTTATAAATATAATTAATAAATACTCATTCTTTCAGTTGATGAAGATATGGTTATCTACCGTTTTCAGGAACGACCTACTGGAAGTACCAATTGAAAAAATACAAAGAAACCGGAGAATATGCGATATGAATTTCTCCAAAGATTTACAAAGAATCGTAGAAACACTGATTTGAAATTAAGGAGGGTGCTGCAAGAACGATGCAGCTCCAATTTTTTGGCAAATTGAGGTTTTTGCATTAATCATGATGTATGATTACGTACATCATGATTAGTGCAAAACCTCAATTTTCCAAAAAATTGGAGCTGCATCGTTCTTGCAGCAAACTCCTCAATTTAGGTCGGTCCCAGATATTCATTTAAACTGTAAGTAGTATTATTCATTTTAATGCAATTTTATTTATCACAAATTTTTTAAAAAGTTAAAAAACTTCTTTGCCAATGTCCTTCAACGAAATTCGGATGAGGAGGAGACGTTTGAAGAAATGGAATACGATGGGATAGAAGAGGAACCCGGCATTGAAATTATTCAAGAAAAAATTTTTAGCGGAAGGAGCCTTATAGCGGCAAATACTCATGCCTATATTACGGGCTATATGGCGCGAAAATTAGTCCACAAGTTAAAGTGCGCAACATGCAAACAACATCTGGTGGCTTCTGGTGATTTGCAACACAGCACTTTTATAGAAGAACGTGCATACAGTCCTCATGCATTACTGCGGCCAAGTTCGCTGTTACTTGATTTATTTGGACTGTGCAGTAAAACTATGCACGAAACTCTGCCAAAAATTGCAAATGAGAATTTTATTAAAAGAAAATTGCTTAAAACGTTAAAACCATTTAAAAATTTTGCAAATTTTTTATGTGACAAATATAATTTGATGAATTATTTTGTAATTTTTTGCAAAATTTTATATATTTACCTGGGTGAAAAATATTAATAAAATTTTAAAAGATAATGATTTGAGAAATCAAAGAATTAATGACCCCCTCAAAGCCGCTGCATATAGAAAATTCCAAAAAATTCACGCCAAGAAGCGGAAATTTCTTAAAATTAAAAAATTGCAGATTTAATTATTAAGCATTGGTATAATGTGTTAATTATTTGAAAATATTGAGTTTATTTATAAGTATTTCATAAATAATTTTATACAAAATATTTTCACAATTACATTCCATCGATATAATAAATAAACTTTAATTCTTACTGCACCGTCGATTTTAGGTGTAATTTTTGTACATTGATTTGATAGTACTTTAGTGATAGTGTTTTAAAATATATTTTTTTGAATTAATGTTATTTCATTATCAACATGCCAGCAAATCATCAGTGCTCTTTAAAAACAGTGTATGTTGAAACAGATATGATTTGCGAAAATCATTTGTTATTTCTACATAGGTACTCTGTTTTTAAAGAACGCAGACAAAATCTTTTTTTTAAGTTTATAGCAATGCAATGGCGGTAATGCTACTAGTGGCGCCGCGGTTGTGGTGCGTGGGGGAGAACTAAAAACAGTGTCAACGAAAAAAGTGCCGAGTACGCCATCTATATTATATATATATATATATATATATATATATATATATATATATATATATATATATATATATATATATATATTTTATCTATGAAGCCGCGACATAACGCGCAAACGTTCCTATACGCATTGACGTGTGTTAGAATGAAATAGCAATCTTCTTTATTTCTTTCTAACTCATGTCAATGCGTAGGAACGTTTGCGCATTATGTCAGCGGCTTACTGCCACTTGTCGTGAAATAAACTCTACTGTAGTTATTCATTGTGTCTCTTTTGATTCTTTTGATGTGTGTGTGCCGAGATATACAGACTGACGTTTATAGACATTAAGGTCTTTATGGAGAATAAGCTATCCATATGTGGCGAAGGCGGCCTGGAGTGTCCGTGAAACATCGTTATAATAATGACGGCCGTCATGACGAGGCCGAAGATAACCTGCAAGAAAATCGTAACTCCCTTAATCCGCCTGACGCCGTTGACCGACATCAGAAAAATGATCGTCCATATGACTGTTCCCGATACAAGCAGTGGAATGTGCAACTTTGGTATGCCTTTTACGTCCTCCATTCCAATATACGTGGACACGCTATTTCTAGAAATAATTCAAAACAATTAGTTTAGTTTTCCGAGCCAATGTTTAAGGCCAGGTATTATAAACGTTGAATAACCACTTTACTTGCGCAATTACTTTGTACTAGGCAAATGTTTTATTTACACTCCATTTGAAGATTTCAACGAGGAGGTATTTTAGGTTAGAATTGCTCAATCTTACAAAGGAAACAAATTCGTACTAGACTGGAAACCAATAAGCTTGTGAAGTCTTACCAGCTGGAGATTCGACGTATCGATGCAAAAGAACCTAAGTCATTTTGCATACGGAAAACTCTGCAAAACCGTTGTAACGCGTGGCCTGCAGTTGGTAAATACTCACTTTATGTAATACTGGGTAGCAGTAACTACAAGAATTGATCCCTCTTCGTCTCCGCAAGTAAAGTTATATGGCGTTTTTGGATGCATGGTTAGGCACGTCTCAGTGCCGTTCACGCGTTGTACCAAGCCCTTGCAAAAAGTTGATCGAAAACTGCCGATTATACAGTGGTAAATCAACAATAACGACATAGCCGCCAGTGTTGTGTTGAACAGCTCGCTAGTGATCTTAACAATGGCAATAACGTAGCCCAAACCTGCAAAACTTAGTAAATATATTTATATAGATTCGCCAGTGACGCTGGTTATGTGACCTTCAAAGAGTGGCGAGCAGGAAAAAAACGTCAAGTAACTTTTCTTCGAGTAACTACTCATGAAAAGAAGCAGCATGTACAAGGGCATGCTTAAGATTACTGTCAATAGCAAATAAACTGCATAAACTAGAACTAAAATTTATTATATTTATGCTAGTGACGCTAATTTTGGTCTTGGGCAAGGAAAAGTAGAAAACGTATTCTTTGGAGAAACTAGAAAACATGTACTCACTAGCACCATGGTCTATAGTCAGATCTAAGTAGTATATCAGGTCGGTCATGTTCACCTCGTACATGCATACCAGCATTATGAACTCCACCACGCCAAGTTCAAACTTGCTAAAGGCCTAAAACGAAAAGCTCTTAGACATCCCGAAAATACTGATCAATCTAATATTGTAGGTAAAAGAACCCTATTTACTAACCAAGTCATCACTGCCAATGGTATTTCGTAATTCCCTTAACCTAACGTTTTTTATCCATGGCAGTTCTTTGCTTCGAATAGGGTATACTCGTTTTCGATTGACCTTACGCAACATCTTTCTCTTGGATTTTCAACCAGTGCAGCAATAAAAATGGCCAACGTCAATATTGTTTGGATTCTATGGTTGCTATGCTATGTCACTATAGTTTTAAGCCTGACGGCCTGACCTTTTATACACAGTTACACACAAATGTTTAGTGTAACGAACAGTATGTGCTGCCATCTATGTACTGCATAGAACTGTCAATAACTAAGCATAATGCTTGACGTTTGTTTAACGTCAGATGCTATTTTGAGGTTAGAATTGCTAATTACCGTAATTAACCGGAGTTATGACATTTTATGACAGCGACTGTCTTTTAACGAACGTCAAACATCACTTTTGTCAGCTTTTTCCATGGCAATCAACAAAACAAATCTCTAGTGGCATCATCACAAACTTTGGAAAACGCATTATTTATGCAATAGCCGTATATTGCTGGTATAGTAAATGCTGTAACCAGTAGTGGAACTAGTGAAAGCGCATGTCATCATATCGTTCACTGTAGGCCATAGTTATTTTTTATCGAACAATGCGATCGTCCACATAACTTTCTTTCTAATGAATAATGATGCATATAGATATTTGTACATCGCTGTGAACTGTTTAGAGTCACTGAACCCAAGACATCGGTCACTCTGTATACTTCATAACTTCCTTAGTAATCTATACGCCATCTAACCGTGAACTAATTAAGTGATTTTCAAGGACACCGCAAGAGGTCATTCTTCTCCGCAGTTATGGTATCCGAAGAGGTACATATTATGTTATACAGGGTGTGTCAGGGCCGGCGGAAGAGGTGGGCACGGTGGGTAGTACTAGCCACCTGAAAAGTCTGCAGGTGGGTAATTACCCACCTGTAAATTTGAGAGAAAAGTAAAAGATATTTGACCGATGTTTGTATTCGACTTAAATAATAGCGTTGAGTGAAGAATTATTAAAAGGTTCAATGAGGTAGCTTTGCGCGTAACACTGAATCAGAATTGCTACATTGGGGGATTTTGGTAACTTTAGTTTACCCCCAAAAGTTCCCTTAAGGTACGATTTTTGGGGCAAAACCCCCAAAACTAGTGGACAATCCCCCAATCCGGCAACCGTACACTGAATCGACCTGACATCGAGATGGGTAATAGGGTATTCCGGTGTTTTTGAAATTGTCATTTTTTACAATGTATGGGTGCTACTGTTTGCTACTTCACAAGTAAAATATCAAACATTGTTTAAAATTAAGAGAAATCGTTGTTTGAAGTTTGAATTAGGATTGGTCTTTGTGACGTCACAAAGACCGCTCAAAGTGAGCGACTTGACAACGTTGCTATATCTAGGGTGCACGTAGTAAATGTTTGTCTTCTGTTGTGTCAACGTTTAGAATCGCTCGTTTGTTGACACCTGCTTTGGTAATTGAGGTTATATCAAACGCTTGTTCAAAATGTATAAACTCCAACGCCGACATTGTTCTGTGCCGGGCTGTAACAGCAGTAGAACAGTAACTCCTGATAAGATTTTCTTTACATTGCCTAGCGAGATGAGAGATGTTTGGCTTCAAGTTTCAATGATCAAATCATCTCTCAAAAAAGTTCCCTTTATTCGTTGTCAAACAACAGGGTCGCCAACCGTCAACTTGGCCGATCAGCTGTTCGAGAGCTGTCCGCTGTTGCCACCGCTACTAGGGATCGGTAATCATCGTGTATTTCCGAGGGTGGTCGGTGAATTCAAACGAAATGCACTTTTAATTGCAATTATCTCATAGAAAAACTAAATCAAAAAGTTCGTAGCTTAACTTTATGAATCCTCAGAAATTGTACAATAGGTTAAACCGAATATCTGCTTAAATTTTAACATGACCGGAATACCCTATTATAATATGTTATCGCCGTGCTGGGAGGGTTACGTTTATTGTGCAAGTTGAATGTATTATTTTGCAAACTTTGAATTAGCCGTGGTCGCAAAACATTGAAATGTGACATCTCGGGACCAAAGACCATCGAGAAAATCCCGTTACTTCGATCTACCATTTTCACTTTGAATCTATCATTTTATTTTCGCCTCGAGTTAAGAATCACTTTGTATATATAACGCACCGAAAGAAATGCATTTTTTTTATTTTTTTTATTACTAATACATAAATTTAAATTTATTTCATGTTTGTTGTAAATTTAGTTCACGTTTCATGTTGCATTTTAATCTTCGCACAATTTATATCTTCTTTTTCAACGATAGTATTTTAACTTTTAATCTCTTCCTTATAACTTTGAACTTAAGGAGTTTAGGGAATTCTGAAGAACTGTAGTATCTTCCAACAAATATTCCTAACATCATTTCTTGTGTTTTTCCATTTACGTACAGATGTTTATAATTACACGGTGGGCAAAAAAATCTTGTATGTCCAATAACATTAAGTCAATTCAAGTATTTCTTTAACATGCGACTTGCTGTTATTGTGAAGATACTATATCGCAATAACAGAACGTTTCAATCCAATCTTGTGTTACTTGGTTGTGTTACCATTTCTGATATCAGGCAAATTTATTGTGAAATGAAATATGTACCTATTCAGATGAGTAGACATTGATTTTGGTCAATAAGCAGTGGAGTTAGAAGTTTGTCAAAACAACAAAAACATTGCACAGGCATGAGAAATCTAATTGAGTACTCAGGTTATCTTTAAAGATTGTGGAGAAACCAATGCCAACTTATGTTTTTCTTTTGGTGGCCATGTTTGATTTGAACATATTAGGTGGTCCTTTCTTCAGTTTCAATTGTGATGTATCACACTTGTTGTTTAGCAGGAAATTTTGGATCAATCTTTCTATTTTATGTTTGTTTTTGCAATAATTGCTTCGGACCGGGAATTAACGTTTCTTAAGTATGACACACCACTTCAAACCAACTCTTTTCATTCTTCACGATCATGTAATTATGGCATTTTTAAAAGAAGAGCATTTCAAACAACAAGATTTTATTTCCAAAACACTGCAAAAAGAAGAATCTTTAATCATCTGTAAAGATAACTCAAGTATGCAAATGGATGTGTCGTGCCTGTGTAGTGTTTTCTTTACAAATGTCCAACTCCAACGCTTTTTGAGTAAAAGTAAGACCATAAAATAAGAATTTTTGTTAATACTAAAATTAGAAAATTAGACACCGAAATTTTTTTGTTATAATAAAATTTGTTAAGATTTTAACTTGATTGGATTATATAATAACTTTTGCCTCCGAAACTAAATACAACGATTATGATGTAGTAAAATCTTTGAGCAAGGTTCGGAGACCACAGGCATTGTCCGATGGACTTAACAATTTTACGTTTTTTTTTTATCTAACCCAGACGCAGTCGATAAACTGGATTTCGTAATGGTGAAGAACGAATTCCTTTCTTATATCTCTAAACAATCCTCAGTTTTAGGTTTGATATTACACATCATAAATGATGGTATTTTTTTTGCTATGAAATAGCACAATTGTTCATACAGGCTTTCACCAATCAAATTGATTTCCTCAATTTTGGCTTACTTACCTTGGTGATAGACGTGGATAGCTTTAGATATCATCAAAAAATACTTACACAATGAGGTCACGCATCTTCACGGTAAAATAGAAAACGTTGCTACCATCATCTGTCTGTCTACTGTATTCAACGATGATAATAAAATATTGGATGTAGTATTGTTATTTTTAATAAAGGCATTTATGAAAGTGATCCGTGATGCTTTGATTGACAATCGATCAGATCGATCGATCGATGAGTGATGGTAGTATTGAAGAAATAGTCTAGCAACTGTTATGTAATCGAACGTGATGCGATGTATTGAATTCGTGAGGAGGAGTGAGTGGTTTGAGGAAGGACTATACAACAATTTGTGCTCGAATTACTAGCTCTGGTAATGGCAAATGCGTTTATTATCATGTTTAGAATACGAAAGAAGAACAAAAACTGGTGTACCTTTCATTTATTTATTTATGTCATAGCATCCAGTTGAATGTTACGTATTTCACTTCCTGAAGTGAGGTTATAAACTAATGCCCTCCCAGTGGCGTAGCGTGGATGTCAGCCGCCCGGGGCGGAGGAAAATTTCGCCGCCCCCTTATTTAGGTATTTCAGTTTAAGAGGAATCACTAGAGGTAGTAGCGTACTACAAAACAACACTACATAAAACCAAACAACATCCTGAGCTTAATTGTGTGTTAATAATCACGTGTAATACATTAAATTATAGATAAAGGTGTATTACACCGGGTACGAATGCCACTTTTTTTCATTTGCGTTGTTGTTTTGTTTTTTACCCTTGCTAAAGAAGCCAATAATTGGTAATTTTTGTTATTTTTTTTTCCAAGTCCGAACCAAACATCAAAAAGGCAATATTACAACATTTTGTACTGAGCCTTCATGAACTTGTGTAAAAAAACTGACAACAATGAATGTTGTAATGGATTTAACCGTTGGTTTTTTGAACATGTGAATGAGACGAGCATAACATATTTTATAGTCGTACGGTGCAGCCATCTGTTGGATAAACACCACATCATTTTCTTCGACCAATCAAATTCAAATGGTACAGTCTGAAGCAGCATCCCCCCCCCCCGCCCCTACTACGCTACGCCACTGCCCTCCTTGTCAATATGTTCTTAAATAGACGCTTTTCTGTTGGTTCCATGGCTAAAAGTGCAAAATCTTACAAAATATGAGGATTACAGGTAAAACAAAACCATACAAAAGAAATGAATGCTCGAATTTATTAAATATAATGTCTTTATTATCACACAATATCAAAATAATAACTCACAATACGTACATTATTCATTTATATTTGTATCTTCATATTATCCTTTCATGACTTAACACACGTATTCATTTATTAAAATTTATTAAAAATACTACCTTGGATAACTTTTACAATAAACGTCTACATAAATAAACAGATAAATTGAGAAGTTATCCATACGTAGTATAGTATAAAACGTTTAAAACACATCAATTTTATTTAACTATTTATGTTCAATTGTTTCGTTGTCCGAATCCATTGCATAGGGTCGTTATATCCTCATGATAATCTTACTCCGCCTTAGCTTCCCTCTTATAGAACAATTTTGTTTCCGGATGCCATCTTGGTTGAGAATCATAGTACTCATTTGTCTCAATCTCGGACTCCAGAAGCTGTAATATTAACATAATATTAAAATTAATGTTGTTTCTACTTTAAAACACTCGGCATCAGCTCAGATTTTGATGAAATTGCTTTGAAATTCGGTTAAACGGACCACCGGTTAATCGGGACAAGTGTTTTTTTTTTGTTAAAATTTGAAATACCAGAACCCAAACGAAGCAAATAATGCCAATAACAACGGTTTAATTGTGACAGGTCGCTTATTTGGGGACCATGCCGCTTAATCGGACCACCGTGTCGGTGTGAAATGTCAGATACATCTAGAAACAACACTTAGAAATAATAAAATCCCTAAATTTCTATATCGTTTAATGGTCTTGAACGTTAGATTTTTCAGAATTAGAACAAAAATGTTATAGGTAAAAGTTGTTTTATATTTAAATTTATGCCCAGATATCAAATTTCAATGTTGTATTCTAAGTTTTATATTTTATTTATTTTTAACAACTAATTTTTAATATTAGAATGTCTCCATTATCATGAAAATTATTCGCATACACCTTCTGTTTTAAATAACCCCACAGCAAAAAATCATGCGGCGTTAAATCAGGTGAACGTGGTGGCCATCCTATAGGGCCGAATCGTCCAATCCACATATTTGGAAAATGTCTATTCAACCAATCCCTGACTTGATATGCGCTATGAGCAGGACAACCGTCGTGTTGATAGTGTAGTGAACACCTGAGCTGTAAGTTGATTTCGTCCAAAGTAGGTAGCAAAAAATTTTCCAACGTATCAAAATAAGTGTTTTGGTATACAGTACCGTCAAAAAAGTATGGTCCAATTTTTTTTTGTAATAAATCCCACACCAAACATTCACTTTTTTATATTTTTGAGAATTGGTTGTAATACGGAAATTTGGATTTTCTTGAGACCAATATCTGCAATTCTGTGAACTAACAACTCCATTTGTGGTAAACGTCGCTTCGTCAGGGAATTATTATTAATTATTATATTAATTATTATATTAATTAATAGGCAAAATTCTAATCGACGAGCATTTCTTCGCTTTTTTTCTTGATATCTCCTGTTGTCTCCTGTTGCATGAATTTTTTTACCAATTCATGAACTCAATTGACAGAAACGTATACCTCAGGGTATTTTCTGTTAAAAACTTCAATAGCACGGCGGTACGATACCTCACCTATGCCGTAACAAAGAACTAAATAAACCCTTTGCTCTAAAGTCAACATATGTACTTTCAATCAGCTTCTATCAACAAATTGCTTGGATACGCTGTTACTACTGTCAACTGATCAATCATAATTGTGGTCTCTAAATTTTTTGTTCACCTTTATGTAATGTCTTTTCACTGGTCCGAGATGTAAAATTTGAAATAGAACATTCAAGTTTGATATTCGAGCATAAAATTAATTCAAACTCACTTTTACCTATAACATTTTTGATCTAATTCCGAAAACCGATAGTTTACTATTCGGCCAATTTAACATTTTCGTGTTTTCTAACCATCCTGTATGTTAAATCAAAATATTAACAATGGCTTTCGACTTTTTAGGACATCCTTTTTATAAAGAATGAATTTTTCTCGAGAATTTAAAAATTACGTCCATTATAGGTATAGGTCCATCATGGGACACACTGTATATTATGATGTATATTGTTCCAAACAATTTAATTAACAAACGTAGTAAGAAATATTTCATCAACATCTAGAGCTGTTACGTCTATTACAGTAGAGATTTAGATTTGTTATAGTGTAAAATAATATTGTGTTTTCTGTAGAGATAAGATATAGAGAAACAGAAAAATGCAGCATTTTTATAGAATAGACAAAAGAACAGCATGAAGAATCGATATCATAAATTAAGGATTAAGGATAATGAAAAGTGCAAAAAGCGATAGAGATGTGTTGTATGTGTGATACCTTAGATAGTCTACTCACTTCTTTGAGCAGTTCCTTCAGTTTATCCAACTTGTCAGTTTTTGACCTTGTGGGTAAATATCTGGCGTCCACCTGCTCGTTCACGATGGTTGCTATGACAACGATGGCAAGAAGGATGCAGAATGTAAGTTTATTTGCCATCGTAGCAACTAGAAACAAAATAAAATTGTATAAGCATTAGTCAAATACTTTTTAGTACAATTTCTGCCTAAGGGGGGTAAGTACAAGGGGCCTATTGATGCCTAAGTGCTATCAAACGCCCTGTATATAGACAAGAACGTTCGCTTTTAATAGGGCTTGTAATAATTAATGATAATACTATAGATAAGCAACAAAAACAAACAACAGTCGAGAAGGAAATGAAAAATTGGACAAATGATAAATAAATAATAATCAAATGAGAATTTATCACAATTTTAATTTGAAGGCTAATTATCTCTAATCTTGTTCAATTAATTAATTGATTGATTATTCAAATTATATTTTTAAAAAAGGTGGACGAAGAAAAAAGTATCAGCTTAATTTTTATCAATTTCTAGTTTTCTAAAACCAGAAAGTTAACACAATAAAGCTTTTTGGAACTATCTGGAAAATATATAAAGGAAATTACACCGATATATCATGTCTTGAGACCAGTTGAACTGAAACTTCTGGAAGCCATTGCATTCTTACTAACTTCTAATCTATAAATGTAGCTGTATGCGAACGCAATCGTTCCAGATTTCTCATTTTAAAGTTCCATTTCGCTTCTAAGGCGTACTTATTTCCAAACGACTTCCCTTTGAACGACTTTCAGTGCAATTTATCGTCATTCTCGGTCTTTGTCGTAAAAGAATCACATTATAATATTTTAAAGTAGAACTATTAGAACTATTTCTTCATAACTAATGTAGGGAATGGTTAGTATTAATTCATAGATTGCTATGCTAATGAATGCATTCACAGAAGTAGAAAAGCTAGTTTGTTTAATAAGCTGTAAAAGCACATAAATCATTTTACAGTCAGAAATGGAGTGAATATCAAAAAGTAAATCGGCAAAATCGACGTTTCTTAAAACCAATGAAATGCTTCTTTATTTGTCACAAGGGTAAGTTTCAACCAATTATGTCATTATTATAGTGGGAATAAATCTCTTGTGATTATTCTCGGGAATAATCACTGTAGCTTTTATTTGCCTAGCAACTGTCAGATACTTGTCAAAATAATTACTTAATTGTGTCAACGCGAAATAATAATAATAATAATAATAATAATAATAATAATAATGGGTGAAAGTCATCGGTTTAGTACCTTTTCTAATGCAGAAATTACAAAAAAGATTTTAGAAACTACTTCGAAAAATACTCTAATAAGTAATCAGTCTATATGGAGACAATTTAAGACCTTCACCAAAGAAAGAAATTATATTCTGGATCAATCTACTACAACAGCTACTCTGGCATTGATTTTAAAAGATTGGGCTTATAACATGAAAAGAAAAGACGGAAATGATTATAAAGAAGCAGTAATAAAGACAATGTGGAAAAAAACGGCAAAATTAGTTCAAGAACTTTACTTTAATAAGTATAACAGGTCCTTTGATCCTTTCCATGATATAGAATTCAGAAATGCTCGGAATGCAAGAGATGCAAAAAGAAAAATTTTACAAAAACATCCTGAAAAGCACATCAAAGTTCTGTGGCACTTTCTAATACAGAATTGTTGCAAATTTTTAACTATTGGGACGAAGATACACCTTGTGGATTGCAAAGAAAGTTTTTTCACGTTGCATCGTATGAACTAGCTTGGAGGGGAGGAGAAGCTACGAAATGTTTAGTTCATTATTTTAAAAAAGAAACCGACATAAAAAGATTAAATACTGGCCGCATTGAATACAATCCCATCTTTACAAAAACCGCACAGGGTGGAGCACAAAGGTGCGCTAATAGTAAATGGTTGACTCCAAACATAAATAACCCAGATATTTGCCCTGTTCGTCTTTTTGAAAAACTAATGAGTAAACGTGAAGAAAATATTAAAACCGAACGCTTGTTTCTTACTCACAATCCGGCTTGGCAAACTCATGGTTTTTGGTATAAAAACGTTCCTGTGGGAATAAATTCCATTTCAAAATGGATGAAAGAATCCGCAGAAAAAGTAGGTCTAGACACAGTTACTAAAAAAATAACTAACCATTCTGCCAGATCAAGTGCAGTAAGTAACCTTTCAAAAGCTGGTGTAGGAGAACAAGAACTAATCAAGGTCACTGGTCATAATTCTGCAAGTTCGATTAAACCATACTTACAATTGAACCAAGAACATCATTCAAATATAATAAATAATCTTAGAGAAAATACGCAGGAGGAAACACTTAATATAACAAGCAATTCCAAATCCTCAATAAATAATGAGTCTCGAAATATTTTTAATAATTGCGTTTTTCATTGTACTAATTTAAATTGTTAATTCTTTTAATATATTCACAATTTTAATTAATTAAATTAAATTTTTCAATAATTTTATGATAGTTTTATTGATCTTTTTTATTGTAAAAATTTGTGAATCAAAAAATAATCTAGTCAAATATAACTCGAGAGTTCCATAAATTAGAAAATAATTTGACAGATTTTGTTCAAACTTGTTGGCAACAAGTTTTCAAACAATCTGTCAAATTATTTTCAATTTATTCTCACTCTCTTGTTATATTATTACTGAAAATAAATGATGATGAAAGAAACTTTTCCAAATTTAAAAATGACGTAAATGGACCAGGAAAAATAGAATAGTTAAGGGAAATATTTCAGTTGAAAAGGCGATTGCACAGTCAAATAAAAATGACAAACTACCAAAGAAATTTAAAAAATTAAAGCTGGATGTGTTCCTTACAAATAAATATACAGTATATCTCCACGGATTGAGGTACACAGAGGAACCAAATTTTTATTGGGATTTTTCAATAATGCCAAACTCCTTCTTGTGAGTTATTCCGCAATAACGTGTCACACCCGTCACGCCCGTTTAACGACTATACAAAAGCAATGGGGGCTTTTATTATTATTTTGATGCAACATTATAACAAAAAGACGACTCATCTTTTAGAATTGTCGTAGATAGATGTTCAAACTGATAAGTTTAATGAAAAACCTTTTGGTTTTGGTAACATAAAATTAAAAATTCGCGGAAAGGACCCTTGTGTAATGTTTCTATTCTAATAAAGTTAATAAATAATTCTAGTTTTTATGTGAAATTTAGGCTAGCGTCTATTATATTGATTGCATCATGTGTAGTAGCTAGAATAAGCATATAAATAAGCCAATAATCTTGTCAAAGACATTAATAACAATTGAATAATTAATTAGTTAATAATTAATTAATAACATTGTGACATCACAAGATGCCAACTTGGTATTTCTAATTTTAGAGAATAATCAAAATCTATGAAAAAGAATTTCTAAATAACTGTTTTGCCAAAATTTTGATGGTAGTTTTTCTAGCACAGCCTTGCTTTTTTAAACAACAAAACTCCGAAGTTAAAACTACGCCATGGAATAAAAACTCATACAAATTTACCGAATTTTATAAGGGGGTTTTATGTTAGTTTGTGACATCATATGTTGATTTAAAAAAACAAACACCAAATAGAATATTGTTAAAATCAGTAAATTCTTTTGTCAGATTCCTTTACTAATTTTTCAAAAACCGTCAAATATAATTAAGTAATTTGCATGCAAGAAAATCAACTAAAATATGGTTTTCGAAATAAGGTATGTTATTTAGAAACAACTTGAGTATTTTTTAATATTTCAAATTCTGCTTTAAAATATCACGTCGATAACTTTTGACGTCATATTTTTAGGTGTTGTAGTGGCAATTCCCAACTCCAACATTTCCCTACGACAGTTTTATTTTAGTTGTAAAAAAATGAAAGTATTTTCAAATCTTAATTATAAAAATATCGATGTAAAATGCCTAAAATTATATACCTAACAAATTAAATCGATACTTTACAAGAATGTTTAAACCATACTATAAAATCAGGTTACCTTAACTGGACGACGATGATGTAGTTGACGCAAATGCAAGGACGCTCTTCGACAGGGGATGAACTATATCAGTTACCCTACGGATCTAGACTATAAACTGGGAACCTGGACGTCTAGTGTCGCTTATATAGCTACATCTAGATTGTGGACATTTGTGGCACATGCCCAAAACGGACAAGAGTTTGCGAATTTTTCATACGAAATGCACCCCCCACTACGCAAGTATGGACTCCGAAACACGTTACTCACACCCACATTTCGCAAGATTTCAATTACCACAGGGATGAACTTACGAACTTTTAGAAATATAATTAATAACGAATTTATAGGATTTAGTTAAAAAAAAATCCGAACACGCCAGGTTTTTTTTTACATAGAAGAAGTATAATAATTGAAACCAAATTCTAATTTCGGTGAAGTAATTTATTAGATTAAACTATACTTAATACAAATGCAACAATATCAAATAACACAATACAAAGAAACAAATTGTGCCTATATCCATCTTGTAATGTCCATGTAATCATACGCAGTGAACTGTATATAGGCGCAAGCAAAAGAGACAGAGCGATGACGTGGGCTATGTGTCACTGTCTGACTACCGTAGGTAGATAGCAGAAGGCAGTAGTGTTTCGCTTTTTTATTTTATTCCAGCTAAACCCATCGTCCTAGAAACCTCAAAATGGTCTCATAGTAAACCTAAATCTTTGTACTTTTAACTGAAATTCAAAAAAATTGTTTCCAAGTATTTTTGACGCATTTACAGCGATTCTTTAACTGGGGTTTAACGCCTTCATAAAAAAAGGTAAAAAACGCAATAACCTGACGAAATATGCCGCTCTTGAAAACGCCTATTCGCTTACCATAAACAAACAAAAGTTATCAATATAACCCTAAGTTTCAACAGTCTTTTTCTCGATTTTTTTTTAATGTAACGATAAGTTTTCTGAATTAACTTCACGACAATTAACAGGTCTATCAATATCAGTACAAAAAATATGTGATTGCCATTTAGAAAGTGTCGACGACGTCATAAGTCAAAAACAATTGAAAGTCGGAAATTAAATTTGATGTAATATGTATATTTTGATAATTAAAAATCAACGAAATTTTTCAAATAACAAACCGTTTTAGACATTGTGTCATGTTTCCTTACTTTACGCGCTCAATGTATACACATTTCGAATAAATTCAAATTTTAAAATGTGAAAAATAATTTATAAATATTAATATTATCGAATAAATATAATCAGCGTCATGTGGACTACTTTTAATGTTAGAATGCGTTTCCTTAATTCAGTAATACAAAGAGCATTTAGTTATTGGACAGCAAATGTTTCAAATTAAGGAATATCTACTAATATATGTGTACCTTCGCGAGCATAAAAAACGAGGACAGCAAAGTGAAATTAGGCACTTATATTCTCAACAATTTTAGTTGTGTAACATTTACTTTGACAGTATTTGTTAACCTGTGACGTCTGAACTCTGACAGTATTTGTCAACCTACAAATTTGTTCCGGTTCCATCAATTTTATTCTTCGCGGTATTCTTGCCGACACTTAAATCAGTAGCAATATCTCGAATGCTGATTCCACGTAGTCAAGTTTGAATTATTGCCTTCTGAAATTCATTAAATTGCGTCATTTTTATTTCTTATGTCAAAATTCACGATGACATTAATGTGACATGACAAGCGTACTGACATGACATTACGAAGCCCAGATTAATTAGTGCAAATTTGAGTGTCCCCGTTTTTTGTGCTCGCAATGGTACCTAGTCTGTAAATTTTAATTAGGAGGACTATATGAATAAAATATAACATTTATTGAATCTGCGATTATTATCTCATGTATTTAACACTCTGCAAGAGTTAAGGGTTGATTAATTTGTTCCAATTAAATTGAAAAAGATATTACAAATAAAAAAGTTAAATTCAAACCGCATACGGTCATAGTACCGTATGAGATAGAAAGAGATGGCTAGCCCACATCACTGCGGGTTGCATACCAAATGCATTTGCTTCACTTATTGATCATTACATATTTACATATTAGTTTCCCGTGGCGTCACCAGAAGCAATTCGCATTCAAATTTCAAACGGCGGTTTCTCTTAAACTAATGTAAAGTTTCGTAAAGTCCATTATCACAAAAGGAAGTCAATAATCGCATTCGTCCACGCCTACTACAGTCTTGATGCGACCTAATTCTTTCTGCGAGTCCATCAAGTCTGAAAACTTTTCTGTCGCAGTGTTTTCCATCGGTTTTCCCGGAATACCAACTTCCATCTGAAAATCTAATCTTAATTCTCATCGACCCGTGTAATGGGTCCAGATTTTCTCGTATTTGTCTCTTTAGAAGCGTCTGCGGAGTCCCTATAGGCATGAATCCTTCACGTTTAGATATTTGATGTCGACAGAAACGTTCAGGAATTCCTTGAACTGTGAGAAAACTCTCCGCGAGGAAAGTGAGAGTGTTTGTCGAAGGGTTTATGTAAATAAGGGCGCTCGCATTTGCTTTGAATTTCTAGACGAATACGATTGAATTCAGTCTGTAGTAATCCTGTTGATCGAGTTTTTACAAAGTATTGTACCTATACGGGGAATATTGAAAAAAGGTAAATATATTTGTGTTGTGAAAGTGGGCTTCTTATTTGAATTTAAAATATCTGGTAAATGTTGGTTAGTTTTAAAAAGAAACTAGTTTAAAATTGATGGTGATTTTGTTAATGAACCAGATATATTTCCAGTATAAATCGTAAAAAAATCATAACTCTAAAAATTATTGAAGAATTTTTATTAAACTTCTTGAGATTGTTTATTATGCATCACCAAACAGCATAAAGACCATGGCAAGACTTGAAACCACCTCAAATGGGAATGCTGATTTTTTGAATTTATCAAAACAGCCATATTTCCAGTATTAATCGTAAGAAAATCATAACTCTAAAAATAATTGAAGAATTTTTATTAAACTTCCTGAGATTGTTTATTATGCATCACCAAACAGATTAAAGACCATAACAAGACTTGAAACCACCTCAAATGGGAATGCTGATTTTTTGAATTTATCAAAACAGTCTTATTTCCAGTATAAATCGTAAAAAAATCATAACTCTAAAAAGTATTGAAGAATTTTTATTAAACTTCCTGAGATTGTTTATTATGCATCACCAAACAGATTAAAGACCATAACAAGACTTGAAACCACCTCAAATGCGAATGCTGATTTTTTGAATTTATCAAAACAGTCTTATTTCCAGTATAAATCGTAAAAAAATCATAACTCTAAAAAGTATTGAAGAATTTTTATTAAACTTCCTGAGATTGTTTATTATGCATCACCAAACAGATTAAAGACCATAACAAGAATTGAAACCACCTCAAATGGAAATGCTGATTTTTTGAATTTATCAAAACAGCCATATTTCCAGTATAAATCGTAAAAAAATCATAACTCTAAAAAGTTTTGAAGAATTTTTATTAAACTTCCTGAGATTGTTTATTATGCATCACCAAACAGATTAAAGACCATAACAAGACTTGAAACCACCTCAAATGCGAATGCTGATTTTTTGAATTTATCAAAACAGTCTTATTTCCAGTATAAATCGTAAAAAAATCATAACTCTAAAAATAATTGACCAATTTTTATTATACTTCCTGAGATTGTTTATTATGCATCACCAAACAGATTAAAGACCATAACAAGACTTGAAACCACCTCAAATGCGAATGCTGATTTTTTGAATTTATCAAAACAGTCTTATTTCCAGTATAAATCGTAAAAAAATCATAACTCTAAAAATGATTGACCAATTTTTATTATACTTCCTGAGATTGTTTATTATACATCACCAAACAGATTAAAGACCATAACAACACTTGAAACCACCTCAAATGCGAATGCTGATTTTTTGAATTTATCAAAACAGTCTTATTTCCAGTATAAATCGTAAAAAAATCATAACTCTAAAAATAATTGACCAATTTTTATTATACTTCCTGAGATTGTTTATTATACATCACCAAACAGATTAAAGACCATAACAACACTTGAAACCACCTCAAATGCGAATGCTGATTTTTTGAATTTATCAAAACAGTCTTATTTCCAGTATAAATCGTAAAAAAATCATAACTCTAAAAATAATTGACCAATTTTTATTATACTTCCTAAGATTGTTTATTATACATCACCAAACAGATTAAAGACCATAACAACACTTGAAACCACCTCAAATGCGAATGCTGATTTTTTGAATTTATCAAAACAGTCTTATTTCCAGTATAAATCGTAAAAAAATCATAACTCTAAAAATAATTGACCAATTTTTATTATACTTCCTGAGATTGTTTATTATGCATCACCAAACAGATTAAAGACCATAACAAGACTTGAAACCACCTCAAATGCGAATGCTGATTTTTTGAATTTATCAAAACAGTCTTATTTCCAGTATAAATCGTAAAAAAATCATAACTCTAAAAATAATTGACCAATTTTTATTATACTTCCTGAGATTGTTTATTATACATCACCAAACAGATTAAAGACCATAACAACACTTGAAACCACCTCAAATGCGAATGCTGATTTTTTGAATTTATCAAAACAGTCTTATTTCCAGTATAAATCGTAAAAAAATCATAACTCTAAAAATAATTGACCAATTTTTATTATACTTCCTGAGATTGTTTATTATACATCACCAAACAGATTAAAGACCATAACAACACTTGAAACCACCTCAAATGCGAATGCTGATTTTTTGAATTTATCAAAACAGTCTTATTTCCAGTATAAATCGTAAAAAAATCATAACTCTAAAAATAATTGACCAATTTTTATTATACTTCCTAAGATTGTTTATTATACATCACCAAACAGATTAAAGACCATAACAACACTTGAAACCACCTCAAATGCGAATGCTGATTTTTTTGAATTTATCAAAACAGTCTTATTTCCAGTATAAATCGTAAAAAAATCATAACTCTAAAAATAATTGACCAATTTTTATTATACTTCCTGAGATTGTTTATTATGCATCACCAAACAGATTAAAGACCATAACAAGACTTGAAACCACCTCAAATGCGAATGCTGATTTTTTGAATTTATCAAAACAGTCTTATTTCCAGTATAAATCGTAAAAAAATCATAACTCTAAAAATAATTGACCACTTTTTATTATACTTCCTGAGATTGTTTATTATACATCACCAAACAGATTAAAGACCATAACAACACTTGAAACCACCTCAAATGCGAATGCTGATTTTTTGAATTTATCAAAACAGTCTTATTTCCAGTATAAATCGTAAAAAAATCATAACTCTAAAAATAATTGACCAATTTTTATTATACTTCCTGAGATTGTTTATTATACATCACCAAACAGATTAAAGACCATAACAACACTTGAAACCACCTCAAATGCGAATGCTGATTTTTTGAATTTATCAAAACAGTCTTATTTCCAGTATAAATCGTAAAAAAATCATAACTCTAAAAAGTATTGAAGAATTTTTATTAAACTTCCTGAGATTGTTTATTATGCATCACCAAACAGATTAAAGACCATAACAAGACTTGAAACCACCTCAAATGCGAATGCTGATTTTTTGAATTTATCAAAACAGTCTTATTTCCAGTATAAATCGTAAAAAAATCATAACTCTAAAAAGTATTGAAGAATTTTTATTAAACTTCCTGAGATTGTTTATTATGCATCACCAAACAGATTAAAGACCATAACAAGACTTGAAACCACCTCAAATGGGAATGCTGATTTTTTGAATTTATCAAAACAGCCATATTTCCAGTATAAATAGTAAAAAAATCATAACTCTAGAAATAATTGACGAATTTTTATTAAACTTCCTGAGATTGTTTATGATGCATTACCAAGCAGATTAAAGACCATAACAAGACTTGAAACCACCTCAAATGCGAATGCTGATTTTTTGAATTTATCAAAACAGTCTTATTTCCAGTATAAATCGTAAAAAAATCATAACTCTAAAAAGTATTGAAGAATTTTTATTAAACTTCCTGAGATTGTTTATTATGCATCACCAAACAGATTAAAGACCATAACAAGACTTGAAACCACCTCAAATGCGAATGCTGATTTTTTGAATTTATCAAAACAGTCTTATTTCCAGTATAAATCCTAAAAAAATCATAACTCTAAAAAGTATTGAAGAATTTTTATTAAACTTCCTGAGATTGTTTATTATGCATCACCAAACAGATTAAAGACCATAACAAGACTTGAAACCACCTCAAATGCGAATGCTGATTTTTTGAATTTATCAAAACAGTCTTATTTCCAGTATAAATCGTAAAAAAATCATAACTCTAAAAATAATTGACCAATTTTTATTATACTTCCTGAGATTGTTTATTATGCATCACCAAACAGATTAAAGACCATAACAAGACTTGAAACCACCTCAAATGCGAATGCTGATTTTTTGAATTTATCAAAACAGTCTTATTTCTAGTATAAATCCTAAAAAAATCATAACTCTAAAAAGTATTGACCAATTTTTATTATACTTCCTGAGATTGTTTATTATACATCACCAAACAGATTAAAGACCATAACAACACTTGAAACCACCTCAAATGCGAATGCTGATTTTTTGAATTTATCAAAACAGTCTTATTTCCAGTATAAATCGTAAAAAAATCATAACTCTAAAAATAATTGACCAATTTTTATTATACTTCCTGAGATTGTTTATTATACATCACCAAACAGATTAAAGACCATAACAACACTTGAAACCACCTCAAATGCGAATGCTGATTTTTTTAATTTATCAAAACAGTCTTATTTCCAGTATAAATCGTAAAAAAATCATAACTCTAAAAATAATTGACCAATTTTTATTATACTTCCTGAGATTGTTTATTATGCATCACCAAACAGATTAAAGACCATAACAAGACTTGAAACCACCTCAAATGCGAATGCTGATTTTTTGAATTTATCAAAACAGTCTTATTTCCAGTATAAATCGTAAAAAAATCATAACTCTAAAAATAATTGACCAATTTTTATTATACTTCGTGAGATTGTTTATTATACATCACCAAACAGATTAAAGACCATAACAACACTTGAAACCACCTCAAATGCGAATGCTGATTTTTTGAATTTATCAAAACAGTCTTATTTCCAGTATAAATCGTAAAAAAATCATAACTCTAAAAAGTATTGAATAATTTTTATTAAACTTCCTGAGATTGTTTATTATGCATCACCAAACAGATTAAAGACCATAACAAGACTTGAAACCACCTCAAATGCGAATGCTGATTTTTTGAATTTATCAAAACAGTCTTATTTCCAGTATAAATCGTAAAAAAATCATAACTCTAAAAATAATTGACCAATTTTTATTATACTTCCTGAGATTGTTTATTATGCATCACCAAACAGATTAAAGACCATAACAAGACTTGAAACCACCTCAAATGCGAATGCTGATTTTTTGAATTTATCAAAACAGTCTTATTTCTAGTATAAATCCTAAAAAAATCATAACTCTAAAAAGTATTAACCAATTTTTATTATACTTCCTGAGATTGTTTATTATACATCACCAAACAGATTAAAGACCATAACAACACTTGAAACCACCTCAAATGCGAATGCTGATTTTTTGAATTTATCAAAACAGTCTTATTTCCAGTATAAATCGTAAAAAAATCATAACTCTAAAAATAATTGACCAATTTTTATTATACTTCCTAAGATTGTTTATTATGCATCACCAAACAGATTAAAGACCATAACAAGACTTGAAACCACCTCAAATGCGAATGCTGATTTTTTGAATTTATCAAAACAGTCTTATTTCCAGTATAAATCGTAAAAAAATCATAACTCTAAAAATAATTGACCAATTTTTATTATACTTCCTGAGATTGTTTATTATACATCACCAAACAGATTAAAGACCATAACAACACTTGAAACCACCTCAAATGCGAATGCTGATTTTTTTAATTTATCAAAACAGTCTTATTTCCAGTATAAATCGTAAAAAAATCATAACTCTAAAAATAATTGACCAATTTTTATTATACTTCCTGAGATTGTTTATTATGCATCACCAAACAGATTAAAGACCATAACAAGACTTGAAACCACCTCAAATGCGAATGCTGATTTTTTGAATTTATCAAAACAGTCTTATTTCCAGTATAAATCGTAAAAAAATCATAACTCTAAAAATAATTGACCAATTTTTATTATACTTCGTGAGATTGTTTATTATACATCACCAAACAGATTAAAGACCATAACAACACTTGAAACCACCTCAAATGCGAATGCTGATTTTTTGAATTTATCAAAACAGTCTTATTTCCAGTATAAATCGTAAAAAAATCATAACTCTAAAAATAATTGACCAATTTTTATTATACTTCCTGAGATTGTTTATTATACATCACCAAACAGATTAAAGACCATAACAACACTTGAAACCACCTCAAATGCGAATGCTGATTTTTTTAATTTATCAAAACAGTCTTATTTCCAGTATAAATCGTAAAAAAATCATAACTCTAAAAATAATTGACCAATTTTTATTATACTTCCTGAGATTGTTTATTATACATCACCAAACAGATTAAAGACCATAACAACACTTGAAACCACCTCAAATGCGAATGCTGATTTTTTGAATTTATCAAAACAGTCTTATTTCCAGTATAAATCGTAAAAAAATCATAACTCTAAAAAGTATTGAAGAATTTTTATTAAACTTCCTGAGATTGTTTATTATGCATCACCAAACAGATTAAAGACCATAACAAGACTTGAAACCACCTCAAATGCGAATGCTGATTTTTTGAATTTATCAAAACAGTCTTATTTCCAGTATAAATCGTAAAAAAATCATAACTCTAAAAAGTATTGAAGAATTTTTATTAAACTTCCTGAGATTGTTTATTATGCATCACAAAACAGATTAAAGACCATAACAAGACTTGAAACCACCTCAAATGCGAATGCTGATTTTTTGAATTTATCCAGTATAAATCCAGTATAAATCGTAAAAAAATCATAACTCTAAAAAGTATTGAAGAATTTTTATTAAACTTCCTGAGATTGTTTATTATGCATCACCAAACAGATTAAAGACCATAACAAGACTTGAAACCACCTCAAATGCGAATGCTGTTTTTTTGAATTTATCAAAACAGTCTTATTTCCAGTATAAATCGTAAAAAAATCATAACTCTAAAAATAATTGACCAATTTTTATTATACTTCCTGAGATTGTTTATTATGCATCACCAAACAGATTAAAGACCATAACAAGAATTGAAACCACCTCAAATGGAAATGCTGATTTTTTGAATTTATCAAAACAGCCATATTTCCAGTAGAAATCGTAAAAAAATTATAACTCTAAAAATAATTGAAGAATTTTTATTAAACTTCCTGAGATTGTTTATTATGCATCACAAAACAGATTAAAGACCATAACAAGACTTGAAACCACCTCAAATGGGAATGCTAATTTTTTGAATTTATCAAAACAGCCATATTTCTCGTATAGAACGTAAAAAATCATAATTCTAAAAATAATTGAGGAATTTTTATGAAACTCTGCGATTGTTTATTATGCTTCAGTAACAAGTATAAAGACCATAACAAGACTTGAAACCACCTCAAATGGGAATGCTAATTTTTTGAATTTTTCAAAACAGCCTTATTTCCAGTATAAATCGTAAAAAAATCATAACTCTAAAAATAATTGAAGAATTTTTATTAAACTTCTTGAGATTGTTTATTATGCATCACCAAACAGATTAAAGACCATAACAAGACTTGAAACCACCTCAAATGGGAATGCTGATTTTTCGAATGTATCAAAACAGCCATATTTCCAGTATAAATCGTAAAAATTCAAATCACTTTAAAAATAACTAAAGAATTTTTATGAATACTCAAATTATATTTCTTATATACAATTTTATTACCAAGAAAATGTTGGTTATCATTAAATAGCTTTAAATCATGCCCCTAGTATATTCTCATGACATCGCAATGTACTGAAATATCAATTTGCAACCTATCTCTGGATTTTGTTTTCAACTGAAAGTACCCATTGTCTGGATAAGTTAGCATTCGCATGAACAACAAATAAATCTTTTTAGCCTATCTCAGACTAATGTTATGATATTGATATCTCTTTCCATATCAATTAAGATACTATTTCTCAAAAAAAAAAAAAACTATATTGACACACCATCACGTCAAAAGTTATTTAGGGTGGGATGGTTTGAAATAAACAGCCGATATCTCGTGACTATTGACGTAAATAGTATCGTTTGAAATATCGGCACAGAAAGATCGAGTTAGAAGTGAAATTCATGACTTTGTATACACTGAGTGGTTGAAACTAATTAATCTTCTAACTGGGAGATCCGTTTATAGAATATTCAAGTACTTCTGGTACAAGAAATGCAAATAATGTTAAAAGGAGTTGGGAAGTTGAAAGGCTTTGACGAGTTCTAGGTTTGCTTAAAGCGGAATATTTTAATTAAGTTGCTTTAAACTAGTTAGTCTAAATTTAACTTTGATATTTACCCATTTAAAACCAATTTAATAGTACAGTACCTTCTTGTATTAAGCCTTATTATTTAATTGTTTTATTCCAATGCTTGAATTCCTACCGTATACATTTTCATTCGATGTTTATGGCGTTCTATTTTGCCTACACAGACAAAAATAGAAGACGTATAGGAAAACTAACAAAAGAATGTAGACCCAAGAGCATTTTCCCAGAATCTGAGTGATATTCCCTTGTACAGGCATTCCAAAGCGTAGTAGATTGCAATTCTGTCACAGTGACATCTACTGTTCGTAATACGCAATTTCTTCGTGTATGCTGAGACTGACATAAAGAACCATTATATTATATACGTACTGCTAGCGATTTAAACAATTCTTGCAGAGTTAAAGTCTTAAATATCATTTTAAAAAACCCTACCAACTATAGTTATGTCTCCAATTCTCGATTGTAAATGTACCCTAAACGGTAAAAATATTACTGACAGTGACTTTAATACTGTACCTAAATTTATTAATTTATTATAACTCTTAGTTACTTGTAAAAATGTAAATGTAATAACGCAAAAAAAATGGAAATGACAGTTATAGTATCGATGACAGTCGGATTTTCTGTGGATTGGTGACGTTTCTGGTGATGCCGGCGGTATGTGGCTTTGCATTGTCCTGCATTAGGATGAAATTTTGACCGACGCCATATGCAGCAGGCACCACATGGTCCTCCAAGATGTTTTCGATGTAATTCATGGCATTTAGTCTACCAGGAACGACAACAAGATCAGTTCTGTTGTCTATACTGATTCCAGCGCAAACCATCACAGATCCACGACCAAATCTATCCACTTCCTGTATAGTAGCGGCTTCGTAGCGTTCACCAGGAACGACTATATACACGTACTCGACCGTCGCAACGAGTTAAACGAAATCTGGACTCGTCTGTAAACAGTACAGGCGTCCAGCGTAAGGCGTGGTGCGCGGACAGGTCTTCTTGGTTTCAAATTCGCTTCTTTTAATCTATTTCTAACAGTTTGATCAGAAATTTCTTATCCATATGCTCGTCTTAGGTCGTTTAGGAGGTCTCGTGCTGTGGCAGTACGCTGACGTAGAGAGAAAAGGACAAGAAATCGGTCTTGATTTTTAGTAGTTTTTCGATTTCGACCTTGTCCAGCTCTTCTAACATATTGTCCAGTCTCCCGAAACCGATTCCATAAACGCTGAATTACATCAAAAATAACCTAATATTCTAGTAAAGATGCATATTTTAATCAACACAAATAAGGATATTGGTTATCATGCGAAGTAATCATAAAACTATCTAATTGTATCAATTTTATGGTATTCTATAAAGTAACTGCAATAATAGGATGTGATTATACTGTTGATATGTAATATAATGTAAATATTATGTACCTATGCACTAACCCTATAACCAAAAAACTGCACTATATGACTTACGATTACAAATTTATTGCACCTCAATTTATTTGACATATGTTGAAGTGACTCAAAGGTGAACCGACAAGAGCCAAACTTCTTGTTTTTACTCGCAAGTTACGCCACCGTATGGCCAATTTCAATATTAACAAAGTTTCAAGTTTAATTTATATTCACCAACCAGTAATGCCAATTAAAATTAAATTAGTAGCAATATTGTTGTAATCAATAACTCTGGAAACTCTAAATTTGTAACACGCGTATATGGAATAACAACTTTGTCTCTCTACCCATCATAATATCTTCTTGTACATTTAACTTAAAATGGAAAACTTTGTCTAGTAACGGAACTTTATGTCGTAACTCCCTTGACGGCTGTTTTGTCATAAAAATGCCATAAATGCAAACTTATCTAACGTCATATTGTATATTTCTTACCTCTCTACTTAATAGGGTATGTGACTATTATTGGAAAACCATCTTAGTGTGTTTATTCCTTTACTCTACATTCTAAATGCATTATTTTTCGTAATTATTTCCTCAATATTTCATAAAAATCAGCGTTAAAAATTGAATCACAAAAAGTCCCGCCAAAACGATACTTGTGTGACGTCACCCGATAGTAGATGTCAAATCGGCCCATATGGTCTGTCAGCATCGGCATCGTCGCCGTTTGGTAACTGTGTTGTATGATGTGTTGTTTTCACAATTTCTACATAAAAATAGGTTATAAATGGTGTATAAATCCACAATGCAGAAATACGTCAAGAAAAACTCCGGATATATATTTGTAGCTGTTCCGCAAGATTTGAAACTGCGAAGAAAGTGGTTGGCTCGTAGAAATCCAAATGAAATAAATAGCGGCCAATACAAGTGTTTTTTGTTGTGAAGATTACTTCGACATAAGTAAAACTGACTAGAATAAGTTATCTATCGTATTTTCGAACCAGGTATTATCTGATCAGACAGCTTAACGTTAGGGCTATCCTAACCTACACAGTTATGCTTACATGGCACTTTAGTGCTATTAAATTCAAACGGGAGAAGCATAAGAGCGCGTTCGGATAACCCGGTATTGTACGGTGAGAGTGACGCGCTGCATAATAGGCGGACTAACGTCATACGGCGTTTATCTACATATAAGAGAGAGACAGCCGACCCAAGTTATCTGAGCATTGCTCTCCCCATACCCTACCCTTACAAACCGAACGCGCTCTAAGCGTACTAACGAATGACGTCACGGGAGACGGAGCCAATTACAGAGCGTTTTCAATCACGTGATAGGACATGAATAAAATTCAATTTTAATTTTGGTTTTTAATAGAAATAAAGCTTTTTTTTTGAAAAGTAATAACAAATAGTTTTCTTAAACTGAACCTATTACTGCAAACATTTCAGTAATATTATTAAGTTTATAAAGCTGATGAAGCTGTAGCAAACACAGTCATTAAAAAACCGATAAACTGCATAGACAAAGTATCATTTAAATTGCTTTTTAAACCACAAACTAGTCTGTTTTTATTACGTCATTATCAGCAATGCTCTCTAATAAACCGTTAACCCGAATAACCCTGATCTTTGCGAACAAAGGCATATATCCACGAATACCCCGTTTATGGCTTTATAACCATCAAACCCTTATTTGATATTTCCTATCCTACATAACCTATATTTTTAATTTTCCCGACACCGCAGCGTCTATTAAACGACCATAATAAACCTCCATCATAAATCATTAAATTAACTTTTCAACTATCCGTTGAATTTTATATTTAAAGAGACATAACTAGTCTAGATAATCGAGGGAAAAATTGTTGTTCACTTTTTCGCTTCTCTGCATCTGTGACTAATGTTCATCATCCAGGTCGGAGGATAAATTGTGCCAAGGATAGACGAAAACGGAGTTTCTTATGGTATGGTTATTTTCCGGCTTGTTGGTTGGCAACGGTGCCTGAAAATAGGAAAAAATGTGGTATTATAAACGGTACGTTAAGCTTCAAATGTACTGAATAAGTTTAAAAATGATTTTTTTTTGGAATATTTAGCACTCCGACTTTAGAAAACTGCGTTTAGCATCGATGGGTAGCCTATTTGGTTGAGGTTATGTTGCTTCATTGCACTGAATACAAACTTACCTAAAGTAATTAGCTAAAATAGATCCCAGAACTGTCAACGTGACAGCTGGTGCGGAAAACTTAATGCTTAGAGGTTATGTCCCCATATATACATACGTAATGCATCTATTATGTGTCTGTAGTAGTTAACATTATTGATGGATGTTATTGTCATTATTTTCATAATATGAAAGTACTTCTTCTTATATTTACTGAGTAATAAATGTAGATTATACTCGATATTAGAGTCTATGTTCGGCTTATACCTATACAAACCCATAAAGTGGACAAGGTACACACATAAATTGATTGTAGTGAATGAGTCCATGTATCTACGTGAGCAAATAAGTAATAAAAATTGCGAGTGTTGCTAAAAATTGCAATAGTTGCAATAGGGTATTTGACTGTATTAAAAATATGGCTTGTATTATAGATTACAGTTTAAGAAAACTATTTGTTATTACTTTTCAAAAAAATATGCTTTATTTCTATTAAAAACCAAAATTAAAATTGAATTTTATTCACGTCCTATCACGTGGTTGAAAACGCTCTGTAATTGGCTCAGTCTCCAGTGACGTCATTCGTTATTACGCTTAGAGCGCGTTCGGTTTGTCAGGGTAGGGTATGGGGAGAGCAATGCTCAGATAACCTAGGTCGGCTGTCTCTCTCTCTCTCTTATATGCAGATAAACGCCGTATGACGTTAGTCCGCCTATTATGCAGCGCGTCACTCTCACCGTACAATACCGGGTTATCCGAACGCGCTCTTATGCTTCTCCCGTTTGGATTTAATAGCACTAAAGTGCCGTGTAAGCATAACTTTGTAGGTTAGTATAGCCCTAACCTTAAGCTGTAAGATCAGATAATACCTGGTTAGAAAATACGATAGATAACTTATTCTAGTCAGTTTTACTTATGTCGAAGTAATCTTCACAACAAAAAACGCTTGTATTGGCCGCTATTTATTTCATTTGGATTTCTACGAGCCAACCACTTTCTTCGCAGTTTCAAATCTTACGGAACAGCTACAAATAGTTTATCCGGAGTTTTTCTTGACGTATTTCTGCATTGTGGATTTATACACCATTTATAACCCATTTTTATGTAGAAATTGTGAAAACAACACATCATACAACACAGTTACCAAACGGCGACGATGCCGATGCTGACAGACCATATGGGCCGATTTGACATCTACTATCGGGTGACGTCACACAACAGAAAGTATCGTTTTGGCGGGACTTTTTGTGATTCAATTTGTAACGCTGATTTTTATGAAATATTGAGGAAATAATTACGAAAAGTAATGCGTTTACAATGTAGAGTGAAGGAATAAACACACTAAGATGGTTTTCCAATAATAGTCAAATATTTATATACCTTCAATTTATACACCAATCGATAGCCTAGGGTTACCTGCACTTATTCTACTTTTGTTCAGTCGAAATTATCACAATTAGTGATCTAGAAAAATTAACAAAGAATGAATATGAATATCGTAACTTCTCCGATCGCCTACGTAGATTTGGGGTACAATATTCGTGGCCCATATTGGACGGTGACGTCACTGGGACGTCGCCACGTTGGCTGGACGTCTCGGCGCCCAACTGGGAAACTGTCGTAGCGAGCGGGGCTTTCCGATTCCGCGGAAAATCCCATTTTTGCACTGTTTATCATCCCCTACTCCCGACAGGAGCGTAGGAGGGTTGTTTTACTGCGATAGTTTACAGGATTCAGAACGATCGATGCCATTGTTTTATTCGCATTTCTTTTGCGTAACACGTCACTCTGTACATTGCATTTCAGCAAATATTTGCGAGTTGCTCGCAAATACCGTTTCGTTATCGGTGTATGCCACGAACTGGAAACTGATGAACAAATATTACGTCAAATAATTTCAGGAATTGCCTGGTATCCAGCTAACAATGATTAGGCATTTCTTTTTGTAATATACAGTGTGTCCCGCGATGGACCTAACTATACCTATAATACACGTAATTTTTAATTTCTCGAGAAAAAGTCATTCTTTATAAAGAGTTTTGGATGTCCTAAAACGTCGAAAGCAATTGTTAATATTTTGATTTAACATACACGGTGGTTAGAAAACACAAAAATGTTAAATTGGACGAAGAGTAAACTATCGCTTTTTCGGAATTAGATCAAAAATGTTATAGGTAAAAGTTGTTTTAAATTTAAATGTATGCCCAGATATCAAATTTCAATGTTGTATTCTAAGTTTTATATTTTATTTATTTTTAACAAAGTAATTTAAGAAAGCATTACTCCACATGTTCCCTCCTACAGCTACACATGTTTCCAATCTCGTATAAACTCCCGATATACCAAATCAATTATTTCTTCATTTATTTCGTCTACTGCTTCCCTAATTTTTAATTTTAAAATGTCTACATTAGCATGAAAATTATTCGCCTACACCTTGTTTTAAAATAACCCCACAGAAAAGAAAAAAATCAAGCGGCGTTAAATCAGGTGACCGTGGTGGCCCTCCTATAGGGCCGAATCGTCTTTTCTGAATACTGAATTAGCTTCAATTAGCTTTGAAGAAGCGAGCAACATGGTTCGCGAAACGTCAGCATTTACAAATCTTGACACACGGCATAACCCGGAAGCAGTTTATTGTCTTAATTAATTATTAAAACATGTTAAGAAAACTCAAACTTTGGTATGCGATATCTCAACAACCGATCAATTTTGCATATAAATAAATTAGCTTTAAACATCTTTAAATCTATAGTTTGATCAGACTGGATCATAAAATCGTCAAAAAAATAATTTTTTCGCGGAGACTTCAATGCTTCGACGAAAAACAAGCGACTAACCCGCACGAAATTAATAAAAATAACTGAAAATATCTCGTTTTTTGCAGGTTCTTGCGCAGAGAAGATGCTATTAGTGGTGCCAGCAGCAGCAGTACCTTTCTTCTGACGACTGCTGTTGAATTCATCCTCTTGAGCTGGGTAACTGTGGTAGTCTTAAGATTGTGAAGACGACCAACTCTTCACACCCTTTCCGAGGGATAGACCAGCTGCGTCTTATAGCCGTTTTACACTACGCAATTCTTGCGCAAGAAGTTACAGAGAAAGTTACACCAAAATTTTCGAAAAATTTGGTGGTCGGATGACTCTTTGGGGATTCCCTTGCACTTAGAAAGGAAATTAGGAAGGGAATCCCCAATGAGTCATCCGACCACCTAATTTTTCGAAAATTTTGGTGGTCGGATGACTCATTGGGGTTTTCTTGCGATTAGTGCAGCCTATAATTACTTTATGACGTAAGGCGTTATTTTTGGTTTATCTTTCCGTATTGGTACTGCGTACTATGTGTGTGGTGCGCTAGTTGTGTCCTAAGTGTTTAGCTTCAGGTTTGATTTCTTAATTTATTGCCGGATTTATTGCCTTTTCTGTAAAATGTAATTTTCCTTTACGATTGGCCATATTATATAGTGTGTTCGAACTTAATGCTTATCATACTGTAAAGGTTATAATTATTATATTTTGACAATAAAACGAGAATATATATATAACGATGTGTTCTTTACTTCAACCTAAACCTGAATAGAAATCCTGTTCCAACGTCCAAAAGTTTTGCAGCAGGGAAACCACGCCTATAGTTCGGCTATTGGCCGACAGATGGCGCTGCAGGTTTGTATCCGTATCAAGAAATTTAGAAGTTAGATTTTCTGATGATTTTGTCAGGAATATCGACAATTTTCGGCGCCTACACCAAAATTGTCGTTTTTGCCACAAATTTTCGTGTTTGGAAAATCGACAATTTTGGTGGCGGCGCCGGGTAAAAATCCCCGGCTCCTCCACCAAAATTGTCGATTTTTTTTTTCGCCATAAATTTTCGTGTCCAGAAAATCGACAATTTTGGTGGCGGCGCCGGGTAAAATCCCGGCTCCTCCACCAAAATTGTCGATTTTTCAGCCATAAATTTTCTTGTTAGGAATTCGACAATTTTGATCGCGGCGCCGGGTAAAAATCCCCGGCTCCTCCACCAAAATTGTCGATTTTTCGGCCATAAATTTTCATGTCATGAAAATCGACAAGAATATTGAAAGTTTGACAAATATAGATCAGAGGTGAACACAGGGTTAATAAAAATCAGTGAAACGCAAATATAAGAAATTAAAATTTATTGGAATAAAATATACAAATATAAATTTATCTTTATTTAAAAAATGATGTACATAAATAATAGGAAATACAGCTTTTCGAACGATGAGGTATGAGCTTTCTACCAACAAACCCTATCGACATGTTGCAGTAAACAATTCAACACAATAATTATTTGTATAAAGTAAAATACACAAGCAAATCTAACACACTATACAGTAAAAACAAGATGCAAAAATATATCTTACAGTATATATCTTTAAATAATTATTTATATACATCAACGTATTCATACTTTTTATTCGTCTTTTTCAAGGTTTCTTATACCGAGAGATTTGAATCACCGTATAAAAAATTTCTATTACCTTACTTTGAAATCATTATTGCACATTATATTGCTTCAAAAATCCTTTTTATTCTTTCTATACGTAAACATCTTATTTTTAAACAAAAATTATTGCTGGTCAATGAGCCATTGGCTATTTGATCTCTCAATACAAGAAACCTAAAATTTAATAGAAAAATTAAGGCATCTGAATGTCATTATATATATAAAGCACCATTACATTTAATAAAAATCACTATATACATATAATTTGTGCGTAATTCATAATTGTTTTAAAGTTTAATACTTATTTCAAACCTTTTATGGCGAATTATATACAACAGACTTAAAATTCCAACTAACACAGTCATGTTACGAAAAAGAGAGCAACTTCCATTCGGCAATTAAGCAATAAATTATATTAATAAATCTTGGTCACATTTAAGCTACAACAATCGTAAATGTCACAATTTTCCAAAAGAATAGTGAGGTTAGGTGACCGTGTTTTTAAAGAATTTTGTGCAGCAAGTATCAAAAGAATAATAATAAATGTTCCTAAGAAAACCGTATTAGAAAACAAACAATTAGGTTATGTTTACGTCATCTTCTTTAAAAACAAAGAAATTCTACTTGCCGTACAAATAAATCAATCAATCAAACTTCACGTCAAACATTTAAAACCAATAAACTTAACAATCGCACATAAATTACATCTGGAAAATTACATCTGTCACTTCAAAAATATCAACGCAAAAGTCATAATCGCTTCACGAATACAATATTTCCACATTCGTCGATAACAATACAGTGCCAATCTACGAATCTAACCCCAAAAACTTCATCAAACAATGTTAATAATACCAACGATCTCTCAACTTAAAACAAAATATTAACATATTTGGCATGTGTGATTATTATTATTACCATTATTGTTATCATTTATTATTATTATTATTATTATTAGCACTTTAAACTTTGACAAAGTATAAAATCCGCTGTTCGCTGACAAACTACAACATAACCAACAAAGTTAACCTCGAAATTATCGAGAAAGCCATACCTCATCGTAATTGTTTACAAACAAGCTGCGGACGTCTCAAAGTTCCTCAAAAAAGGCAACGCGTGACTTCGTAGATCCAGACTTACTTTTTTTCAACGTCGAATACTTATTCTCGCCTAACTTAACCTGTTCTTCGTGTAGCTGGTCGAGTTCCGATTGTTTTTCGCCTACTTTCAAGACTTCTATTTCCGAACGTAACTGCACTAATTGGTTTTGGAGATGTTTTGATTTTTGGAGATATTCCACCCTGTATAACAGAAAATATGAGAGTATAACCGTAAAAATAGTAGTGTTGACATTGAAAAGTGACATATAGGACCCCTGAGAGGTTAGGTTATGCAGGTTGGTGGAGCACTGTGTCAAAATCCACACTAAATTCCCTGTTTTTAAAGAAGAAGAAATGTAACCATAACCTAATTGTTTCTCCTTCTTTAAAAAACAGGAATTTAGTGTGACATTTGACGCAATTTTGACGCTTATCAAGGTCAAGACTCTGCTGTTGATTAAGTGCTGTGTTACGTACCTTTCCTTTTCCATTTCTAACGACAGTGGGTCAGATTCTGTGTTTATGACGAGATCGTATGAGGTTATGTTCATATCTGACATTGGATCACATTCAAGTCTTTGAAGGTCCGATTGGTATGATGTGCTGAGTTGACCAGATGAGTACAGGTTTGTAACTGACTGAAAATAAATTTGGAGTATCAAAAGTTAGTTAAAAAACTGCCGTTCGACATTTTTCTATGTGGGCTAAAATGAAAGCTTCACATTTTAAGTTTAAAAGTAGTAAGAAAGAAGCAAAATTTAAACAAATTCTTACTGATAATGGACTTGGAGCAACCATCCCGCTACTGTATCTATTTCGACTAAGAAAATCCAAAAGTTTCTCTTTGGCCAGCTTTTCCGCTGTCCTGGCTTTTAATAACTCGTCTTTCAGTTTATTTGCTTCCACTACTCTTCTTTCCGATTCTTCGACCAACCGAGCTGTCAACAATTCAGCTTCCCTCGTTTTCCTTTCCAAGGTCACTCTCTCTTCTTCCGATCTCATGACGTTTAACCGCATTTTTGTTATTTCCTGTTCCGCTTTTGTAGCCTTCTGACTTAAAAGGAGAGCTTCTTCTTCGGCAACCCGACTTTTCTCCGCCAGAAGGTCAGCACTTTCCTCGGATCGTCTCTAAATTTATTTATTTGAACGTTTTTTTTTTTTTTTAAATAAATTAAGTTACTTACAAGAGCTTCATTGGCTAGCCTAATTTCTTCTTGATACTGAAGTAGCCTTTGTTCCATGTTGGCCTTTTCTCGCTCCGCTTCCTCTCTCAATTGTTTCTCCTTGGCCAATCGATTTCTTTGGACTTGCCTCCTTTGTTTTTCTTCTTTTGCCGCGGCTTTCATCTGCTGTAACTCCATCGAGTCCGGTTTTCGGCGCCTCATATATAAATCGTGGTTACCGATACATAAATCTAATATCTAAAGATAAAACAAATTCAATTCAATTTCTTATTCTTTTCTCTATTTATATTTTTGCATCCCAGGTGTTTTTTGTACATATTTCATCCTTATACATCATCTGAACACAAAAAAACTAAACAAATTCTCAACAACTGGGTTAACTATTTCCGTTAAAATAACTTAACCTAAAAAAGAAATCCAACTTACCAACTTGTTCATACGAACTTTTTGGCTAAAGAACACAAAATTCGGCGAACTCTTGTCCACCGGCTTTATAATAAACTTCTTATCGTCGAAACTGATGTGCCGAATCTCCGACCATGTGAACGTCGTCTTTGGTTGCAGCTTATTCTCCTTCTCGTAAATATTCAGTCCGAGCGCAGTGACACCTAACCACAATTCCGTCTCCTTCTTGTTCGTTATCGAAAAGTAATTTACGCCGTACATTTCCAAGTCTTGGGCAATCTTAAGATATTCCATTTCAGCCTCGTCGCGGCTCATACCGCGATGGTCAGCGTACCAGACCCTTATCCGTTCCTCCCACATCTGTAAAGTCATCTGGTACTGGTCGATAACCCTCTGCGGTAACAAATCTTCACTGGCAAGCATACCCGGCTTATAAGTGTCTTCGTCAAAATCTCCAAACTGTAAAAATAAAAAAAAAAGTATAAATTATGTCAATAATGCGTTTATTTTCGTAATAATAGTGCCAGAATTACACTATCAAAGCTTTTGACAAGTTTGTTTGAAGGTTATGCCAAGTGTCAAACACTTTCGGTTACAGCTAGTGTTAACATAACCTCACCAGTTTGACAGTTATATTAGATGTTATAAATCAACCACTGACAGCTGTCAAATTATTTAAAATAAAAGCCAAATTGTGAACAATCAATTTGTTAGTTGGCTATAATAGAAGAGAAGTTAGGTATGCAGGTTGGTGTCTAATAAAATAAATGTTCCTAACAAAACTGTTGACAATATGTCAAAAGGCACAACAAATTTCCTGTTTTTTAAAGAATTATAGAAATGAATAGAAAAAGATTCCTACCTTGGCTTGAACAGCGTAACTTGCTAATAAAACGGACGCCTCAGGAGGGCAGTAAATATCCATAGACAAAATAGCCTGTTTCACTTGCAAAAAGAACAAATGCTGCGTTACTTCTTGAACTAATTCCTCGGCTACTTCTTCCGGATAAAATTTCGCTAAAAACATGAAAGACGCCGTTCTTTGGTGATCTTTCTGGATGCTCTGATCCTGCACTGTAAAACAATCGACAATCAACGTCACAAAAACAAGCGACAACACAAACTTTACCTTTCTTGTCGAGTTTCAACCAGGATATCAAACCTTTCGAGTCTTCGTACTGCAATCCAAAATACCACGTCTCTCTCAAACCGATAGTTCTGCATACCAAGTCGAATAGTTCATTCCCAGTGGCTTTCCACTAAAAATAAGGGACACGTGAGGTCAAAATGAGTGCATAATGAGTTCATATAATCGTCGTATCGTATAAATTGATCGAAGAATGCGTTAGTCATAATTCGTAGCTCTCTTTTGTTTATGTAAACATACCTCCAAGTTAAACTCTAATTCTGCGTCTAGCGTGCACACTTTAACTGGAAAGCTTTTAGTGGATTTCTTCTTTCTAAACGGAGGCATTTTCTCTAGCATATTAGTTTGTTATTGTTAACTTAATAAATTACGATGTGAACATGGTTAAATAAATTAATTTAAAACAAGTGTCAAATGGAACTGTCAAAATAATATCGCGAAGTGAAGTAATCTAGTGACATACAGGTTGGTGATCATGGTGGAAGAAAAATTACTAAACATTTGACCGTTTAATTATGCAATAAATCGTGTCCTATTTGCAGTTATCTGTGTGATTATCGGGTAATATAATGTGATAATCGCTATCATTATTAAATCAGCTTTAAATTTGTTTTGTATTCGTAATTTTTGAAGGGCGGAGCGCCATCTGTAGGGAAATTTGTTAACTAAGGTCGCAATGAGTATAAAATAAATCCGAGGAAATCTGGAACAAATTAAAATTCGTAATATCGGGTCAGCAATAATAATGAGATTATCTTTAGGTCAATAAACTATGACACGCAAAAATAGGACTTACATGAAAAATAAACCAATAGTATTTCAACCATCTTCAAGATATTTATTATTATAAAACATGCATTTTTTCTATACAATTATTCATACAGTAGAATATTTGTTTTATTTAATGGATATACTTAATAATTACTTAACAAAACAAAGTAATAACAGTATAAAGTACAACTTTCAAATGAATCTAATAACTAATAATGAATTGTAGAACATAATTAATATATATTTAATAATAAAAAAAGCCCCAATCAATGTTTTTTAACGTATACAATCATAAAATCAAAAAAGTTTATATAATATTTCAAAAATAAAGTTGTTTTACTGGGTTGGAGAAAAAGCATTTGGTTCTAAAATGCGGCAATGCATGTCTTTTATTAACGGAACAGTATAGGCGACACACTCGTCCCAACCTGGATTACGCCAAGCACTTTCTCTGGTAGCACGTCTAGCTTGAAGATCATCATAACCTAAAAAAATTTTTAAAAATTAATATTTTATTATTTTCTTTTACTTATGTATTGTTTTTTGACTACTACAACCATAGTATTTCACCATTTAAAGTAAACGTACCAAATCCAGACACGTTAAGGAACTTTTGTTATATTTTTAACTGTAGAATTTATATTTATGTGGTGCTAATGATCACTCAAACTTCTAGGTTATAATCTGACTTTGGGTATTATTCTGAATTTGGGACGTTTAAAATTTTTTTTTTTTTTTTTAATTCTTACACCAAATATGATGAACGTTGTATAGTCTTCCGATCTGCGAGAAAAATCCAGCAAAAGCCTCGTTATTATTCTGACGATGGTTAATCGACCTGGCCCAATTGTTTCCCCATTCAATCATCGTACCAGGTTTCAACGCATACGAACGAATTTCGTAAATATTCTTTGAATTTTTCCCGGGTTTCCTCAAGAACATTTGAGGCCAGTAGCTAAACGCCAATAAATATTGTAAATGCCGCGATCTAACCAATTTTCCTTGTTCATCCCAAAGTTTCGTATAATCACTATTACTGGATAAAATCTGATTCGCGCTATCAATTTTTTCAAAGCCTCCTCTAAAGCACCACAGATGGAGTGCTTGATCTTGATCTCCGACATTCACAGTCCACGAGCCTACCAACTCAACAGCTTGAGACAACGGCTCTTGAGTTTTTATTAATTCTACAGTGTTTTTCCTAAAAAATACATCATCAGTATCAAAATATAAACAATTGCCTAACTTTTTGCTGCAATTGTTTAACCAAACTAAAACAAATGAAGCGGACATAACCTTGCAATACTCACACGTTTGCTAAATATTGTTGTTTGCAGTCGGGACGAAAGTTGTGCGTTTGTAAGGAATAAACTATTTCTTTATCGCTCAACATGCGACTGTGTGATTCTTTCGTTGGTTCTATTTTTCTTACGAATATCTTAGATAGCCAAGCGTCTCGAGCTATCGGTGTCGAAGAAAATGACCTACAACAGTGTATAAATAATAAATGAAACGGTTTTGCCGGATATCTATAAATATTGATATATATAAAAGTATTTTTACCGAGCATGTTTTGAGATATGCTGCAGATAACGCATATTATTAGCCATTTTTTTTTAAAGCCAACTGGAACACTAGTATTTTCGTTTAGGAGTGTTGTTGATAACTATCTTATCACTGTTTTATCTCCACTTTAAAATCTGTATTTTCATGGCGGTGCCCGGTGTTTAAATATAACGCAGTTATAAAAAACGTAGGTACGATTTGAAATGTAAATTTCCCGATTTTGTCTTAGGGGTGACCTTTGAGAATAAATAAACCTCTTTTTCGGTCTATTTTTAACAATATAATAAAAATTATATACACTTTCACTACAATATATTTATCTAATGCAAATTCGATGTAAGATTTTTCGATGTAGACGTTTAACCTAACACCTAACCTAACTACCGGTAGATCAATCAAATCTAGCATATGATCTAAACCTAATAACCGAAAGATGTGTAATTTTGGAATATTCCAATTACTTAGAATGGTATTAGAGGTTGTTGTGAATTCTAACCTTTGAAATGGTCGGCATATACCTGAGAATCCAGCAGAATGGATATAAATACGGTAAATACATCGTAAACTATGAAGAACTTAGCCAATACGAAACTTCAGGAGTACTGTTTGCCTCAAAAGCACAAGAGCGTAAAGCATATTTGAGAAAGCGTATAAAATCGTACATAGACGGAATAGATCTTCACTATTTACTACGAGAATTAAAATATTGTCCGAAATATAGGCAGAAGTACGTTAACGTATGTCTTCGGTTATCAAACAGGATAGTTTTCGAATTAGTCGAACCAAAACAACAGATAATCGATTACGAATGGTTCGTGTACCATCCATAATTTTGTCATTTTTCTATTGATTTTGTATTACAGGAATATACGTATTGATCATTTAGTTAAAGAACGATCTGAACTGGAGCATACACTATCCTGGTTGTCTACGTTAGGAGGAGCTTGCTCAGCTTTAGGAGATTATTTCGAAAATTTTGCGCACGTAGCGGGAAAAATATCGTATAAACAACTTACGTTAGCTATGCGGATGGGAGATCCTACAGTTGTTTCACGATGTAGGTTATACTATAGTATAAGTTTAATACAACAGCAACAGTTTAAGCTAGCTAGACAAATTATTTATAACGAGTATCAATCGATATTAAACTCCGTAGTTGTAGATACTAGGTTAGTTAAAATGTGTTTCGGCATTTGGTCAAAGCTACAGTACGAACATCAGTTAGCTTTACAATCAAAGAAGATGTTGAGGTTATGTTGGAAATAGGTTATAAATTAAAATGTATATAGTTTTTTTTTTGTATGACATTTGTTAATAAAAATAATAAAGTCTATGTATGGTGTTTCTTTTTATTATCAAACTAAATATTAAACTAACAATAAAATAAAAAAACAGAAAATAGATTCATCGGTATATTATTTATTTTTTTTTTTTTTCGTTAGCATTCACACTATCTGTTACAGTTTTAAATTAAATAGTTGCTGGGAACTTTATAAAAATATTCATTCAGCACTCTTGGTTGCACAAATTAATATCCATCCATAAATTTGAAAAAGTCTCGGAATTATTGCGCTAGCGTGCCCATCGGGTCCCACGCTGGCAAGACGACGGGTTCTTGCTCAAAAACGGACATATACTTCTCCGGAACGTATTTCTTATCCAGAACCACCTCGAATACAAACTCCTTGAACCACTGTCCTGTCATCGTTATGTATCCCTTTTCACCTCTGTCTTCGCCCCATGAATTTTCAACACGAAGCTTTTTCACGTTACTTTCAGTCTAAAACAAAGGTTAGATTTTGTATTACGTACTAATTAATGTTATAGGTTAAGGTTCTAAAAGTTTGGTTATGTTGAAATGACTGTTAAACCTCATATTTGACATTTAATGGACAAATTTTACTTTGACAAGCAGGTTTGCCAACATAAATTTTACGATATCTAACCTCACAAATACAATGACAGATAACTGTCGAATTTAATTTGACTTTTATGGGACCTGTTTTACCGTGAAAATCAGATTTGCCAACATAAATGTTAAGATATCTAACCTCACAAATAGAACAAATTTGACGATGCAAAAATAATAGTGATTACCGAACGTGACGGAAACTTACATCGGTTGATACTCCGGTAAATACCATCGCGTGAGTCATCATACTATCACCGTATAATAGCCTATCCGCTTTCGTCATTGTTGTTTGGATATCAACTCCAAACACTAAAGGAAAATCGTACCTATAGAGAATAATAGTTAATTTTTAGAAAATCAAACATCACAAAATATATACTTATATATTAAAACTGACAATTCAAAACTGAAAAAGATAGGTTATGTTTTGTTTTCTGTTCATTAAGGTGACAGTTTAGTGGTTTATGCTGACAGTTTGGTGTTTTATGATCATAACACACACCAATAAGTATGACGTCGGTGTTTTATCATAAAATACACCCTATAACTCACATGTTCAGATCTTGCATGCCCTGTTTTCCAGCATATTTCTTGGTCACTTCGCAACCAAACCAAACAGCTTTGCCATCGATGATACTTTTCGAAGTCAGATCAAGCAGCAACTCGACAGGTTGATTGTTGTAGATAATTTTACGTCCTCCGACCACATTTCCTAAACAATCGACAGTATACGCTTTACCATACTCATTAGAGGGCCTAGGATCGGTCACAAGACAAACCTACAAAATATAAGTATGTAGTGCAAGACGCGACACATAGATGGTGTGTGGATTCACTCTCCTCCTAGAAAGTCACCAACAGTGGGTATATAAGTCAGAATAGGCAATGCAGAATTAATTTTTTGATGAGTTTTTCAAAATTTACAAATGAATAACTAACCTTATCGTCAACGTTAAACCCGGGTTTTATGTGCTCGTTGTAGAAATCTAACGGACTGATCGGCCCAATGGAATGATATGCCTTGCTTTTATCGTAGTAGCTCCACGTGAATGTCTCGTTCGGTATTCCCAAACAAATACCGACAATACGGAAAACATCTTCCATCTGTTCTTCGATGAGACATTTTACTTCCGAGTCGGTGCAACCGCTGCAGATTTTTGTACGGATTTCCTTAGCGAATTCCCTCAGCTAATAACGGAAACAGGAAAAAGTCAGTAACGGACCCGTTAAGTTCCGTTAAATTTGTAAGAAATTAACGGATTAACGGTTAGCAACTTTTTAATAATCCATTAATAGAAATCCGTTAACTCAAAAACTTCCGTTAATTTTTTGAGAAATTAACGGATTAACGGTTACTTATAAAGAAATACGTTTTACTTACCTTGCTTTTTAAAATTTGGTTTAGTCTCATACTGGACTCACAACTAAAAGATTCGGGGAAGCATTTCTTTGGCATGACGCCATGTTTGTTTATCAGGTTGACAACCATGTCCCATTGTCCTCCATCGGCAATTGGATCCTAAACAATTGATAATAATATAATTTTTTTCGTTACATCTAAAATTCGGATAAATTAAAACCAAAAAAACTCACATGAAGTAAAAACGCCATTAGTCTGCCATCGACCGGTTCATTACGACGGGTGACTTCAACGATGTTATTCAGGAAGTAATTTGCCCTCTCAATCTTATCCCAGAAGAATAAGTAACTCTGGGAAAATTCAAACTCGTCCAAATTGAAATATTTCATGAAAGGGAGACGCATAACATTCAGTGCGGCAAAGATCCAACATCTACCAGAGTTCCTCTGGTTTGTCACGGGTTTTGCTTCTTCTATCTAAAGAACATAAAAATCTTTCATATATTCTATTTTGCTCCGCTAGCATAACAAATAATGCAAGTATTTACTTTTAACATTGCAGTAAATCAAACAATACAAAGTAAATAAATACCTTATAATCGAAAACATGCTGAACCTCCTCCAGCTGTTTTCTAGACAGACACACTTCAAAAGGATCAATCCTAGAGCAAACATTTTGAGCGAGAATATTCTTTTTATCAGCGTAAAAACTGTTCCGCAATTTACTTATAATCTCCTTATCTAAATAAGTACGGACCGGAGCTTTATCTGAAAATTTAAAAAAAAATAACTCATTAATCTCTTTAATAATATACTGTGTTGATGGCAAAAACACTTTGAAACAGGGTTGGCTCACTTACTGCAAATAATTTCAGGGGCTGAGCCAGCAAAAGAGGCAAACCGCAAAAGTTTCATAAAATTCATCACCAATTACATACACAAAAATTTGAGAATGGTTAGACTTTGGCTTCCAAACCCCATTGATCGTTTTATAATAGTATATTTAGACACTCACCGGATTCCATGGTTAAAAATACGGTTTACTTGTCAATAAGGATACGGACTTGACAGGTAGATCGACAAATTGTGTGATAATCAAAGGTGACTGAAGTTTGACAACCGGTGCATCGGCTGACAAGCGCTATTTATCCAGATGGAGGAGATGAATCTTCAAAATCAACAGTCAAGTGAACTACATACAATCGTATAAATGATCTTTGTTAAAAGAACTACTGTTTGTATAATGGGATTAGCATAAACGTACAGTAGCTCAAATGCTCCAATTGTTTGTTAGGTTATGTTATATTTGTATGTGTATTTGTCATATGGTATTTGGAGGTTAGGTTGGCGACTAAACGATGGAAACAGAGACAAGTAAGTTTTAAAACATCAAAGAATAACTATTTTTTAACTTATTTTTAAACATTTCATAGATTTGTTGGAGCTGCCGTTGGAATCAACAGGATTGACACGAATTAACGCTGAATCTGTTCGTACCATAACAGATTTTCTGCAAGAAAAACTACCGGAAAGTGATAAAGGTGCTATCGAGGAAGGTTTAAATTGGAATTATGTGCTAGAAAAACATCGAACTAAGTCGAAATCTAAAAAAAATGTTAAGAAAGAGAAGTTTTTGACGCGAAAGGAAAAGAAATCGTTAGGATTAACAAAGTTGCCCAAAGAAGACTGGCACTACAGCAAATTATTAAAAATGAACGAAATGTGGGGTGCATACATGATGGGCATGTTAAACCACCCTAGTAGAATCCCAAAGCCAGAAGACGTCGATTATCAAAATTTCTGTTCTGTGCTCAATAAGGCTGAATTAGTAGGGTCAGAAATTACGGTTATTAGGTCAAACGTACCCACTTACGTGGGTATTACAGGGATCGTTGTTTTGGAAACAAAATTTACTATCCAATTAGTGACAAAGGAATCAAAACTAAAAAGTAAGCATCCTAAATTTTAAATAACGCGTTTGCACCAATTTATTTTGTTGTAGTTCTAATGAAGCAACATTGCGTCTTCAGGATGAGGTTAAACAAATGGAAGTTTACGATGTTCGGAAAACATTTTGTGACAAGATCGAGCGACCGCAGCGCCAAGAAGATGAAATATTACTCCGTAACTGATTTGTGATATTAATGTTTAAATAAAAGACTTATGAAATCCATTAGAATATTTATTATACTATTACACGTTTATGTTCCTGTCGGCTCGTGTCGTAAGAATTCAGCGATCGCTTCAACAAAGTCGTTTGTGTTATCGAGATGTATATAGTGTCCACAATTAGCAATAAATTTAATTCGGGCGTTAGGAAAATATTGCCTGATGATTCCCGTGTCTCCTTTCCTAAAAAAAAAGACTAAAGGATTCAAAAATACACACATTGGCATAAAGACTACCACCAAAATTGTCAAAGTGATGTTTTGGTGGTAAAAGTATATATATTCTAGAAAGTTACATACTTAATTAGGTCTGCTTCATCGCTAGCCAAGAAAAGTGACGGTCCTAAGAATGTTGAACTAACACGTGGAAATGAGACGATCTTGTGCAAGTTGCTCTCAAGACTCTTCAAGTTGAGCTTCCAATAATATCTGCTCTAAGAGATAGTTATGAGGGGCAATTAGTTTTGGACAAAACAGAATATTTACACCTTCCGTTGTTAGAACGCGCCAAATTGAACAGGATTCGTTTCCTCAGTTGCGCGTCTTGTATATCTTCGACTAAACACTCTTCGGCTCTTAACATCGCCTCCGGTAACTCTATATTGGATGGTAGAGAACATTTTCTTAACGAAGTAAGAATCTTTTGAAGTCTTTCCATATCTATGTACGATGCTGGACATATATCTTCTACAATTAGTCTGTCAACAACGTCTGACTAGAAAAGAGGACATCTTCACACAAGATTGGCTATAAGTATGCAACATTTTGGTATTTCTTATGTTTCCTATATGTTAGCTATTGGTTTAAGAATTCCTTTCAAATGTGGCAGAGTCTTGGTCAAAATCTAACAATATTTGTTTTCAATAGTTCTGCCTTTCCAAATGAGTGACAAAATAAACCTATAATTTGAATCTGCTGCTCGTAATGGGACTTTAGGAGAAGAACAGAGTTGTAGGTGGTGGATTTCAATATCTTACATTCCAGATAAGATTACTAACCTGTCACCAGACAAGTTCTGGCTTCTATGACAAATATCATGTCCCATTTATACAAAACCAATAAATATACAGAGTGATTGATTTTTATCTTTGGGGACGATTGAAACAAATAGCGGAGATCCGACCTTGATGCGAGTTTTTTAAAACTCTTACCATGAGAAGTTCGTGATGAAACCTGGCAACCTAATAAAATTAAAAGCTCCATAAGCACCACCAAATTCCCTATTTTTAAAGAAGAAGAAGTAAAATGTAAACATAACCTAATTAATTATAGTACGATTTCCTGCACGAGCTGCTATAGACGTTTCTTCTTCTCGGTTTTGATGCTCACAGTGTGCGCGCGCATTTCCCCCCAGGACGAAATTAAGTTGGCAACTGGTTTGTAAAACTCCTAATTAGTATCAAATGAACTGTAATTGATAAAAGATAGGTGTGAGAATGATATGCATTCATTGAAAACTGAATAATTATATGCAAGTGAACATGAACACCAAAATACCTACTGTGTTTTTAGGTTAGGACAGTTCAGCAAACTTTTTAAAGTACATAAAAACAGGTACACCCATCGGCAAGCTTCCTTGAGTTGGGACACGTAGGTACAGAACAATTCATGATTAAAGCCGAAATTGGTAATTTTACTTGGAACGCGTGTTTTCTAGGGATTTTAAGCAATATTATGTTTGATTATGTTACCAGATATGACAGCGGCGCCAAGTCTTCTGCGCATGTTGTCCAGCGTTTTGGATCAGAAGTAGAAGCCCCTATTATATGAATAAATTTTGGATTTTAGAACGCTGTTAACAAGCCGTGCAAGCTGTCATATTGTTGACAATCGCGGCTTCTATTGCCAGTTGCGACAGATCATTTAGGTACGCCTCTGATTTACATTATGTCATCGACTTCTTTAAAAAACAGGGAATTTGGCGGTGATTATGGCGCTTTTAATTTTATTAGGTTACCAAGTTTTGTCGCCAACTTCTCTTGGTAAGAGTTTTAGAAACCAGGTTTCAACTATTAAAACCACGGTCCACAATTAACTTAACTTAACGTACGAAAACTTAAATATTAGAGATAGTTGAACTCCATTGAATTACATGTGTTCGTTTACATTCACTTAACGTAGAAAAACTTAACGTAACGTACGGATTTGTTCACTCAACTTCAACTTAACAGAATTCGTGCACTAAGTGCACCAATCACAAGTTCTCGATTTTGACAATTTGGATGATGGTGACAGCGGGTGACAGTTACATAACCTAAAAATTAACTCGTGCGCCTTGAACTTTGCTATCTTTGTGTTGTTTTGCAATATTCTTAGCTCGATTAACGGATTATTAACACGGGTGATGGAACCTTGATCCAACTTTCATGTACATAAACATATTTGTATAATAAAAGCGATAGATTTAATATGGATTTCATATTGTGTCACTGTCAAATGCGCATGTCAAGCACCCCAACGTAAGTGAATGTAAATGGACCCGATCTAAATTTCGTACGTTAAGTATATTTTTCGTACGTTAAGTTCAGTGGATGTAAACGATACTTTATAAATGCGATATAACTACAATACTTACATGCATCAATGCAAAAAGCATTGCAGTGAAACCTCCCGTGCCAAAACCGAGTAAGCTTATGGTATTAAGACGCAGATGATCAGCTAAGTGCTTAATATCACCGACCATCTTATAGTACGAATGTTCCGCCGTATACTGACTATCTCCGCTATTCCTACAGTCAACAGTAATGATGTCTCTTTTTGGTTCTAACGAATGAAACAATATGTTGGCAATTCCATCCCAATGCGTTTTGTGCTCGAACAGTGTATGAAGTATGAGAATAGGTGATGTTTCCATGTCAAGATCTAAGGTTCCGTGCTGATATTTTTTGTATGCCAGGTGAACTGCGTCCTGACCGGTTTCTGACATTTCTCGAACCAGCGCATGCGCTATCGTTTCGACGTTCGGAGTTTTTCTTAGAAGTAGTGCTGTAATTTTATGCCCAATTTGGCCCAAATTCATCTTTCCACGGACATATTTAAGTGATTTGTGATAGTGAGGTCCTCGAATCTGACACCGCTGATCAGATTTTACACATGACAATTTGATAGTGTTTGATTTGACGTTTCTGATGACGTGGCAATTACATTTTGTTGTTATGACTTGTCTGTGGGTGTTTGAGAGTTTCAAGGTCATTCAAAAACGAAAAAAGTAAAAAACAACCTTTCCCCTCAGCTTGACAAATTCCAAATCGTCGATGAATACCTTAACCTTTTGGAACAGGTTATTGATGACATTCCATCGAACATGCGGTCCAATATGTCATATGTGGTACACTCATGGAATTAAGTAAGTTCTATAAATATTTAAGCAGTGTGTCGATGATACATCAAAGTACAAGTTTTTTATTATTCTGGTCGACCGCTCGGCCGCTAAGTGCAAAAAAATGGTCCGTTTACGCTTCAACTCGTATATCGGAAATTTATTATTTGCGAAACCTTGTTCGAATGCTTTAAATTGGTTTATAATGATTTATATGTTTCTATTTATTAGCTTAATGTGTAATTAATTAATGTAATTCCTACATTGCAATGTAATTGTGTTTTTATTAAATATGACGTGAATTTTATATTAATAAATATAAAAGTTTTCGATTACATGAAATGAAAATCTCATTTCAAGATATTGCATACAACACAACAAATTATACTTACAACCTTATTGCATCTAATAGCTTTTTTTTGTGTTAATAAATACAAAATCAATTTGTTGTTGTCAATATTTTTACTTTTCAGGTTATTTCAGAACTGACATATGTATTAACATTTATTCACAAAATAGAAATAAATTAAAATTAAATTGCTATAAATTTGTCTTTATGGTAATTTGTTAATTGTGATTTACTGGTGTTTTCGAGATATTTAGCTTCAACGATATTTTGCAGTGTTTAACTTAATAAACAGAAAGGAGTATGTATTTTGTATAGCATGAATTACTATTTTTTTATATTATTATTTTGTATTTACTTTACAGCAATGTGTTTCAAATATCTGACAACTGAAAATAATGGCTATTATGTATATCACTAATTTACAAAAATTTTTGGAAGCAAGCTCTAAATTTTCGACGAATTTTGATGGAATGTAAATATGTTATAATTATTATTAAAAAATAAAATAAACCAAAATATACGACCATCTAAAAGAAGATTTATACAACATAAAAATTATTTCATCAAAGTTGACCTGGGATGAGTATAAATTGTGTTGGTAAAGGGTATATAATTTCCCAAAAGGAGACGCTTCAGAAAGAAAAGTTGTTGATTTGTCTTACGTATAGCTTTTATTGCATATTAATTACTCACAATCATATGCAATAACAGCTATACGTAAGAGAAACCAACAACTTGACGATTTGAACCAGGGACCTTTGCGTCGCTAGCACAATGCTCTCCCATCTGAGCTATTGACATTGTGCTAGCGACGCAAAGGGCCTTGGTTCAAATCCAGGTTGTGGCTGTAATTTTTGATATATTTAAAATTTACATCCCGCCTGTATGTTACCATATAACTTATAATATTACTTTGACAAAGTATGTCGTTAAACATTTTCAGTTATAGTTTATATTGTTTGGAAATTAAAAAGACCTTCATTTTTAATGTATATGCATTTTAGCTAACCTTACAGTACACAAGTCATAAGTCAAAATGTTATTTTTAACTTATTATCGTTGTTAATGCACGCCTATTAATTTATTTAGAAAACAAATTTAGAAATAAAATTTTCAATAATGTTCCAGCTAATATATAGTAAATGAAAAATGTGTGGTTATTGAACTGGAACTATATTACAATAAAACTTCTGTAGAGCTCTTTGAAATATTAACAAAAAAAGAAAAATAAAAAATTAATTAGTTATCAAACAATGCAAAACCAAAAATGAAACAATAAATACATATTACAACAATAAAAAATTATTAATTATAAGTAAAATTTTAATAATTTGAATTAACAAATGAACAAAAGAAAATACCAAAATGTTTTGTTTTGTATTTCTAGAAAGTAATATGTTTCATATGGTCTTATTGGTTTTCTCTGTTCCTTCTGAAGTTGGAGCCGTTTAAAATAAGATATTGTTAATAATTCAAACGGCTGTAACTTTTTAATGAATTGAAAAAGTAATTTACTTTCTAAAATTGTTTTGCGGAAGAAACGTGGGACAGCCAGTATATATTGCTATAATTTAAATTATTTTGGTTGTCAAGCATGTATTAGATGTCATGAAAGATAATTGAACATTAACTGCTGTAAAGTAAATACAGATATAAAATTTCCATTGTCCTTCATACAAAATACATGCTCGTCCTAAATGTAAATTTAAATTAAATTTAGAGAATTATTTACATTTAGTGAATATATTATTTTAATGTTACTATTCTGAAATAGTCTATATTTAGTGATAATCCTTGGCATCAAGTTGATTTGCGCATTTACTTACTTACTTACTTAAGCCCGTCACCCTACTGCTGGGCAAAGGCATTTACTTGCGTAATTAATATGTGTATTAGTTAACATAAATTTATATAATGTGTCATGATATTACGCAATATCTTAAAATGAGCTTTTCGTATGATATTATCAAATTTCATGTTTATTAACATTATTATAAAAGTAATTCTATATGTAATTAAATGCATTACCTACTCGTAAACTTAACTGTAGTGATCATATTTCATTTATTACATTGCATTGAAGATATCACATTAAGGAAAAGGTCGGACACGCTAAAAATAAACTAAATCCCGTTACATTACATCCATCGAAAAACCACCTCGTGACGGACAACTTTTTGCGAACCGGCCGGGTCGAGGTAGAACAGTACACGAATATATAACCGACATACTATTTTCAAATCCTGCGATAGCGATACGAACTTACTTATTTCCATGACTGTACATCTAATCTGTGTGGTACATGATGCATACGGTTGACATATTTTATGGTAACACTGTCGGGACATTAGTGACCGAGAAAATACACAGTGTGATTTTACTTGTCTAAACTAACATTAAATTTTTATAAGAGATATAAGAAAAATTTAAGGAGCAATAATACACGCAATAATTCCTAATCAAAATCGCTTAAAAAAAAAACTTTTCTATAACATTCTAGTCCTTTCTTGAAATATTCTTTAATATAATATAACGATAGTTAATAAAAATAATAACATTGATCACAAAATTGTAAAAATAAGAAAAAAAGATATAAAATAAGAATATACAGGGTGGGTATTTCCGTAGAATTTTAGTATGAATGCCGAGATTCTAAATTATGTCCAGTTTTTGAGAAAATCAGCGCCAAAATGTACAAAAGAGGTTCTTTGGGATTTGGTGTTCCCAATAACTGGAGTCAATTTACAATTTATGTTTTCTGACCTGATCCAGTTTCTATGACAAAAAAATACCAGAACCGGTTGTAATTTAAGCATTCCATCGTTGCGTACATATCATACGGCTCAAGCGGCATTACGTAATTTTCAAATGAAATAAATTTTTAATAATGAAACTTTAATACTTAAATCACTAATTCCAAGTGTCAAACCACTAGTGACATACTTCTAAGTGGAAAAATCTCGACAATGATTTTATAATTTCTCTGATGTACAGACTGTCCCACCCTTTTCCCCTGCAAAAATAATTTTTAGAATGTAAATGTCATTCTGATCAAAACTTTTCATATGGACCTAACTGTTTTTTCAAATCCTTTAAACGTTAAAGCCTCTTGAAATATTAACAAAATAATGTAAAATAAACCTTAAAATACATACCAAACAATAAGAAATGAAGAAAGAGCACAATCAATAACCATAACAATAATAAAAGTAAATAAATTTAAGTAAAAAATTCAAATATTAAAAAGAAATTAAATAAACAAGTGAAGGAACAAACAAAATACGTTTTTATACATTTCTTTCTCAACAAGTCTCTTTCGAAGTAACAAGTTTCATGTAGACTTATTGGGGTTTTCAATTCCTTAAGAAGTTAGGGTGTTTAAAATACAGTTTTGCTATTATTTCAAACGGCTGTAAATTTTTAAGGAATAAAAAAAAAACAAATAAGGTCATACGAAACTTTTACTGTCTGGCATTTACAATCTGTAAAAAAGTTTTACAGGGAAAAATGTGGGACATTCCTGTTGGAATATTACCATTAAAAAAACAAAAGTTTAGGTTATACCTACGAAGCTATTAGAGATATTCAAAATCTATGGATTGCACTCAAAGGGTATTCCGGTCATGTCAAAATTTAAGCAGATATTCGGTTTAACCTATTGTACAATTCATGAGGATTCATAAAGTTAAGCTATGAGCTTTTTTATTTAGTTTTTCTATGAGATAATTGCAATTAAAAGTGCATTTCGTTTGAATTCACCGACCACCCTCGGAAATACACGATGATTACCGATCCCTAGTAGCGGTGGCAACAGCGGACAGCTCTCGAACAGCTGATCGGCTAAGTTGACGGTTGGCGACCCTGTTGTTTGACAACGAATAAAGGTAACTTTTTTTGAGAGATGATTTGATCATTGAAACTTGAAGCCAAACATCTCTCATCTCGCTAGTCGGCAATGTAAAGAAAATCTTATCAGGAGTTACTGTTCTACTGCTGTTACAGCCCGGCACAGAACAATGTCGGCGTTGGAGTTTATACATTTTGAACAAGTGTTTGATATAACCTCAATAACCAAAGCAGGTGTCAACAAACGAGCGATTCTAAACGTTGACACAACAGAAGACAAAAATTTACTACGTGTACGTCTTTGTGACGCCACAAAGACCAATCCTAATTCAAACAACGATTTCTCTTAATTTAAAACAATGTTTGATATTTTACTTGTGAAGTAGCAAACAGTAGCACCCATACTTTGTAAAAAATGACAATTTCAAAAACACCGGAATACCCTATTCTAATCCAAAAAGTGCATCAAGACCGTGCAAATATCATTCGTCTGATTTAACAAACAACAAGATAACGACAAGTATTAAAACAGCAAAAAATCGAAAAAAAAAACAGGAAAACGATAGCTAATTTTGGTATTTACCACTGAGTTTCTGTCAAAAAACGACGACACAACAATCTTAGTCATTTTTCGATATTTCCCTTTACAAAAAGGAACACCTACGCCACTGGACCAAAATAACAGCTGTCATTTTCCACCATTGCCAACATCACAATTATTAAAATTGGCGGGAAATTCAACCTGTCCTCAATCATTGTGTATATGTATACAAGTAAAAAAATAATGTTGTAGTCAAATACATTTTTGTATTCACCGACTATTAAAACAAGTTCGTTAAATTTATTAAATGTACAGTGGAAAGATTACCACAGTTAAATTAAATCATCTTTGTTAAAGAATTAAATTAGTATAATCTGTAGGTTTCTCCTCAATAAAAAAAGGAACACAAACAACAACAAAAATATTATTAATCATTCGGTACATAACTATAATACGGTATACAAAACAAATTTAAGAACAACCTATTACGTCGTTTAAGTAATGCACACACAGATTTACAAATTGGTCCGGATGTGTTAGGTGAACATTGTGGCCTGCATCTTCAATTGTCTCTATGGTTGAATTCGGAAAAAATTTCTTAACCCTTGTCATAACTTCGGGAATTCTAAAATAAAACGTACTAATAGCATATTCAACTGTTTAGTACATGTATTACCTAAAACACTGCGAGTTCTCTCCAGTGATAAACAACGACGGACTTTTGTACTTTCCCTTCAGATCTGGGAAACATACTATCTCTCTGACATGTTCCTTTATTGCTGGCAAGTTCACCCGCCAACCAAAGCTACACTACGGGTTTGGCGTGTTACAGAAGAATGAAAATTAATTAAAACTTTGTTGATCAAACTAGTAAGTTGGCACCATGATGTTTGATAAACGTCAGTTGCTCTTTTTGGGGTTAGATTTCCGATATGTTTCCTATACCATAGAGTATTTGACTGTATTAAAAATATGGCTTGTATTATAATCATCCTAATAGATTACATTTTAAGGAAACTATTTGTCATTACTTTTCGAAAAAAAATATCCTATATTTCTATTAAAAACCAAAATTAAAATTGTATTTTATTCACGTCCTATAATGTGATTGAAAACGCTCTGTAATTGGCTCAGTCTCCAGTGACGTCATTCGTTAGTACGCTTAGAGCGCGTTCGGGTTGTCAGGGTAGGGTATGGGGAGAGCAATGCTCAGACAACCTGGGTCGGCTGTCTCTCCCTTATATGCAGATAAACGCCGTATGACGTTAGTCCGCCTATTATGCAGCGCGTCACTCTCACCGTACAATACCGGGTTATCCGAACGCGCTCTTATGCTTCTCCCGTTTGAATTTAATAGCACTAAAGTGTCATGTAAGCATACCTTTGTAGGTTAGGATAGCCCTAACCCTAAGCTGTCAGATCAGATAATACCTGGTTCGAAAATACGATAGATAACTTATTCTAGTCAGTTTTACTTATGTCGAAGTAATCTTCATTTGGATTTCTACGAGCCAACCAGTTTCTTCGCAGTTTCAAATCTTGCGGAACAGCTACAAATAGTTTATCCGGAGTTTTTATTGACGTATTTCTGCATTGTGGATTTATACACCATTTATAACCCATTTTTATGTAGAAATTGTGAAAACAACTCATCATACAACACAATTACCAAACGGCGACGATGCCGATGCTGACAGACCATATGGGCCGATTTGACGTCTACTATCGGGTGATGTCACACAACAGAAAGTATCGTTTTGGCGGGACTTTTTGTGATTCAAGTTTTAACGCTGATTTTTTATGAAATATTGAGGAAATAATTACGAACATAATGCAATGTAGAGTGAAGGAATAAACACACTAAGATGGTTTTCCAATAATAGTCAAATACCCTATTCCACAAATGTCTTTATGTTATGACAGCAACTGAACAAACGTCAAACATCACTCTTACCAACCTAGTATTTTCGTTAACAGAATCTAACTAGTTAGTGCTACAATAAGTATTCTACCTTCCAGACGGCAATTTCACCAAATTTGATAAAATAAACCCTCTAAGATGAGCCGATCTAATCTTCTTTGCCAATTGTTCATTCGCCAATTGCCTACCGAAGGTCATGTCTGTGTTAATTGGTATTTTTACTTCCTCCATGGCAGCTATTAAATAATCCAGCATTTTCGAATTGTGGTACTTGGCAGGAGCTATATCTACTATTATTAATTTTGTCACTGTTCCAGGCTACAATGATAAGGTTGGTATCGCCCTATTATAAGAAAATCACAACTGGCGCAGTCGGTAGAATTTTAAGAGGAGTTGCATTATGAGTTGCATAACTTACATATCTGAGAGCATAAGACATTGCGGCCATACCACCCATACCATGTCCCATCAAACAGAAATGTTCAATGGACATTCTAGTGATGAAATTGTGTAGGTCATTGGCCATGTCTAAATACCCATGACGATTGTTATGAGGACTCTCGCCATGATTCCGAAGGTCAACAGCAAAGATTTGCCTCTTTAGTGTTAGTTTCTTCAGAATTTGTTCACAAGTTTCAGCCCAATGGTTTTTTGCTGAGAAGAGTCCATGTAAAACTAACAGGGGGAATCCATCTTTCATGCCTGTATTGTCAGCGTAAGTTGTATAAGACATCTCAAGACTTTCTTCATTTGCAACACTGGCAGTTGTGGATGTGGTCAATCTTCTTATTAGGGAGGTTAGGTTGTACAGAATGAAGCAGCCAATACGGCTTATCGAAGTTCTTGCTACTATTGTGGCCATAGCGCTAAAATGGAATATGTGATGGAAACTTGAAATTTGAATGCATTTGATGGCGTTGGTTTGGAATATTGACAACTGTCAGATGGCTGTCACATTTTTGTATCTGTCAGGTGTGTAAGTTTGTCAACAGAGCTCAAAATCTCAATGGGCGGAAAAACAAAAAGAAAACTGTTTGACGTGTTGACAATGGAAATGTTGATCAACAGGCATATTTGGGGACGTTTGAAATAAATTGTTTACATAAAATATTGAACTCAGTTATTATACTGTATACAGGGTTAGTAAAAATTACCGGAACACCTAAATAATCCTTCAACCGTAAACAATTTCAACAAATTTTTTAAATAAAAGTTCTTTTGCTTTAAACGTGGTATCGTTTAAATATATTTTTAATACATAGGCTGTTCATTTCATTCTGGAAACTTTTTAAATAATAGTTATAGGCAAATCAAATATGGTTCTTGTAAAACCTTTCTGGTGATGCCGGCAGTATGTGACTTTGCATTGTCCTGCATTAGGATGAAATTTTGACCGACGCCATATGCAGCAGGCACCACATGGTCCTCCAAGATGTTTTCGATGTAGGCATTTAATCTACCAGGAACCACAACAAGATCAGTTCTGTTATCTATACTGATTCCAGCCATAACCATCACAGATCAACGACCAAATCTATCCACTTCCTGTATAGTGGCGGCTGCGTAGCGTTCACCAGGACGTCTATATACACGTACTCGACCGTTGCTACGAGTTAAACGAAATCTGGCCTCGTCTGTAAACAGTACAGGCGTCCAGTGACGAAGTTGCCAATCTCTGTGATCCAGAGCAAACCTCATTTGTGATGCTGCGTAAGGCGTGGTGCACGGACAGGTCTTCTTGGTTTCAAATTCGTTTCTTTTAATCTCTTTCTAACTGTTTTATCAAAAATTTCTATTCCATGTGCTCGTCTTAGGTCGTTTAGGAGGTCTCGTGCTGTGGCAGTACCCTGACGTAGATCTTGATTTTGAGCAGTTTTCTTATTTCGACCTTGTCCAGCTCTTCTAACATAGTGGCCAGTCTTCCGAAACCGATTCCATAAACGCTGAATAGAAGGGGAAAATCGAAGGTCCCTGCTAACATACAGTGTATGTGAATAGAGTGGCCATGCTGAATAAAGGCGACAGCACGAGCAACTTGCACTTTACGAAGACGCCTTATTCTAGTTCTAATGACGTGTCTAATCAACGAAAATTGACAACTATATAGCAGTTTATAAAAAAAATTATTTCTAAAAAAAGATTTTAAGATGGTCTTACAATTAAAAAAAAATTAAAAATATACAGTGTTCTATTTGAAGAAGGAAAGATTTCCAAATTTCCAGAACAAAATGAACCAAAAAACTTTTGGTTGATTTTTTACGGTTGAAGAATTGTCATGGTCATAGTCATGGGGTCCGGGTAAGAAAAGTCCGGGTAGAAAAAGTCCGGGTAGAAGAAATCCGGGTAAGAAAAGTCCGGGTAAGAAAAAGTCCGGGTAAGTAAAGTCCGGGTAGAAAAAGTCCGGGTAAGTAAAGTCCGGGTAGAAAAAGTCCGGGTAAGAAAAGTCCGGGTAGAAAAAGTCCGGGTAAGTAAAGTCCGGGTAGGAAAAGTCCGGGTTAGAAAAGTCCGGGTGGAAAAAGTCCGGGTAAGTAAAGTCCTGGTAGGAAAAGTCCGGGTAGAAAAAGTCCGGGTAGGAAAAGTCCGGGTAAGAAAAGTCCGGGTAGAAAAAGTCCGGGTAAGTAAAGTCCGGGTAGGAAAAGTCTGGGTAATAAAAGTCAGGGTAAGGAAAGTCCGACCATGGTCATGGTCATGCTCTTGTATACTATCACGATGGACAGTGTCGGAATAAAACACTAATAATAAATGTCAACATGTAATACTTTATTTACAATAATATAAAAAATATATACAATAAAGATTTATACGATTCTAACAACAGGTCACTCAGGTACATCTTTATTTAAAAATTCGAGGCAAATTTGTAGGAATTCTGCCGGTTTTTCGCTGTGAACCCAATGGCCAGCGCCCTCTATGTAATAAAATTCAGAACTCGGAAACAACTTAAGAATCTGTGGATGGTCACTTTTCCTAAAAAAAATAGTTTAGTTAATGTGAAATAAATTAGTATAATACAGAATAAATCAATTTCACCATTCAGGATCAGACAAGTAGGTAAGGGGACGATTTAGCCGACCTTGAAACTTACAGGAGCTTTAATATTGGGCGTTTATCGTTCCTTGGTGATCCCTAGGGACCCTAGGATATCTCCGAAGTTGGGAACAGGTGTAGATTGTCATCTACAACACCTCTTCGTTTCAAGGTCGGCCAAACCACCTCTATACCTACTAAAATACGCAATACAGTCAAAGTAATAGTTAGAAAGTTACTGAATAAAATCTGATGCTCCCCCTCCAACGAACAGTACTGGGCCGTCATATTTTGACTCTTTTGTATCGGGAAAGATGGCTATTTGGTTGAAATTCGTCATTAGAGCTGGAATATTTATTCTCCACGTGTAGCTAAAAAAAAACATCGATGAAAGGCAAGGGTGCTAAAATTCAAATTGATCTACCTTCCATCGGAACGCTGCACTAAATTTGTAAGTAGGAACGATCTTAAGCCTTTATTACTAATTACTTTTAACAGCTGTTGGTCTGCCGCCACCCTAGCGGTTGAAATTGGAACATTTGATGGCAAGTTAACCTTACTGAGTGCATCGAAGAGCGGAGGCATTGTTTTCATATTTGGGCTTGTTCGAACAGGTGATATATCAGCGATAATTAGTTTATCAACCAGTGTTGGCTGCAGGAAAAATTAGTTAATCACACTCATAAATTCCTATACAGGGTTAGTCAAAATTACCGGAACACCTAAATAATTCTCCAACCGTAAAAAATTAAAAAAATATTTTAACAATAGTTTTCTGGCATTAAACAAGCTATTGTTTAAATATATTTTAATAGACAGGGTGTTCATTTTATTATATAAATCTTTTCTTTTTTGAATAGAACACCCTGTATATTTTGAAATTTTTTTAATTCTAAGAATTTTTTAATGGATTAATATATTTATAAATTGCATCATCTTTGAATTATAAGCTATTATTCAAAAATACTCAAAATTACCGGAACAGCTAAATAGTTCTCCAGCTGCAAAAAGAAAAATTGCATAAATGCTTTTTTGGTTTAAACAACATCTCGTTCAAATATATTTTTAATATACCGGGTGTTCATTTCATTATAGAAATTTGCAAACCTTCCCTTTTTTTAATAGAATACGTATATTTTACATTTTTACTTTATTATACGTAGTATGTAAAGTATTGTAATCGTGCCAAAAACATTTTTTGAGGTTTTAGCGGAAATATGTCTTTTTGGGTCTCCTGGACATTTTTGACCAAGGTTAAAAAAAAACTGGAGGTTTAGTCTTAGCATTTTTGAAAGATTTTGCAAATAAGCCGCAATTTCTGGAATTTCGTCGAAATAGTTAAATAATAAATTAAAGTAGAGGAAATTCTGAATAATTTATGAATATTTTTTTGTAAAATTAATAGTTTAGCTGCATGAGAAAATTCTATTTCATCGAGATCGGCCGTACTGCATTAAAACTAGTTAAAACTAGCCAGGATTTGTCAGATATTTTGATTCTAATGATAGTAGGTAGTGTCAAACGCTAATGTTCTACTAGTTTTATTTTAATGCAGACATGGCCGATCTCGATCAAATAGAATCTCATGCAGCTAAACTATTAATTTTATATATAGTATGATAAAGTCATGTGCCTGGCCACATGAGATTTTTCTAATAGAATATGTATATTTTAAACTTTTTAATTCTAATATTTATTATAAGAATTTTTTGCAGGAATTATTTTTTAGTTCTAAGCAATTAATCAAAACTCATGAATTTTTACTTTAACCAAACAGATAGAAAATAAAAAAATCCAAGGGAAAATAACAAGACAATAATTAAAATGCCACATTAAAATAAATGTGTATGTATGTGGGAAAATATCACTAAAAAATAATGCATTTTCTAAGAAAATGCGCTTCCTAGAAAAAGTCCTTAGAATTATTTTGTTGCCTGTAATGTTCTATTAGAAAATGGAAAGATTTGCAAATTTCTATAATAAAATGAACAAATCTATATTTAAACAAAAGCTTGTTTACACCCAAAAAACATTTATTTGAAACGTTTTTTGAATTTTTTTATGGTTGCAGAATTATTTAGGTGTTTCGGTAATTTTGACTAATTTTGATTAATAGCTTATAACTCATATAAAAAATTCTTGGTATTAACGTTTGTATTAAAAAAAAAGGAAAAATATACAGAATATTTTATTTGAAAACAGGAAAGGTTACCAAATTTCCGTAATAAAATAAACATCCTGTATATTAAAAATATATTTAAACGATAGCTTGTTTAAAGCCAAACAACTTGTATAAAGCATTTTTCTTTAAATTTTTTACGGTTGAAGAATTATTTAGGTGTTCCGGTAATTTTGACTAACCCTGTATACAGTTCGTCAGGGGAGAGAAAACCCCTACGTCATCAATGTTTAGCCTTCTAAAGCGAATCGTTACTCTTGAGTCATGTCAGAAACTGTATTCATAAATCATTGAGGTTATGTTATTTTCTGATGGAACAAAACTATTACGACTGGTGTTTTGAATACTAAACTGCATGAAAGTATTTATATCTGGGATAAAAACGTATAAAACTTGCAGGAAAAATTGAAAAAGTCAATACTATTTACTGTGAAAAAAAGAAAATTGTGCTCAAATGAATATGCTTGTTTGTTTCTAAGAAAGGAACAAGTCATTATTTATAATTTTGGATACTCCTAGATGTCCATTGTCAGTGTTAGAACTTTTATTCAACATACAGGGATAGTCAAAAACAAGTTATTGTTAAATTTATTATTAGTTTCCTTTTATAATTTAATTAAAAAGTCTTAAGAAAAAGTTACAACTTATCATTTTGTTAATCAATTAATAAAAAAAATCCACTTATAGGCTGTCATAGTCATTGAATATCGTAAATAATTCGCCCACCTATGAAAATAATACATTGGCACATGGGCGTAGCCAGGGGGAGGGTTTTGGGGGTTCAAACCCCCCCCCACCGAAAAGTTAAGATATTATTTTTTTATATCTTTAATATTTTTCTTATGAATATAAGAGTTATTTTATGTACTTTTAGTCGTTTGATTTTCTCGAACCCCCCCTCCCCCCCGATACTAAAACCTGGCTACTTATCAAAATTATCAAACTAAATTGTAAAAAATTTGTTGTTTGTTGTAACTGTTGACTTTAAGGATAAGATAAGATATTAAATTTGAGGTACAACATTCAAATTTGATATCTGGCCATTAAATAAAATTTAAAATAACTTTTCGCAACTCTGGAGCATATTTAACAATTTCTTATTTTGCAACCCTCCTGTATGTGAACTCAAAATTGTATCTGTGACTAACGCATTTTTAGAACATCTAGCGTTTTACATTTTCCGATCAAATCTGAAGGTTTTTTGCCCATAAATTTGTAATAGTTGGAATAAAATACACATTTGTCAGAGATACACAACTTTTAACCATCGTTCAACACAACACATTGAACACAAAGGCATATTTTACCCCACTTCCTGTTAATATTAAGCAAAACAAGCACAAACATAACTTTGACAAGTTCCGAGAGGTTAGAAAATCTACAACGCAGAGGTTTTCCCGCAAAACGAACAAAGTCTACGCACATATTTCAAGGCAAATAACATCATAGCTCTGCCACCCATGGAGTGACCCAATAGAGCAGCTTTGGGGATCTTTAATTTCGTCATTAGGTTACGAACATCCTCCACAAGGTGTTCGTAACTATGTTCCGGACTATGAGGGCTATCGCCATGATTTCTGGCATCGACAGCTATAATTTTACGTTGGGGTGACGTCTTCTGATGAAATACTTTGCAGAGGCTGTTCCAGTTACTTTTCGAGCCCATCAAACCATGCATTATTACTAAAGGAGGAGGTCCAGGTTCTAGGTTAGTTGTCTCGTACGAGGCATATGCTAGATCCACTGGTTCCACGGTGTTTTTCTTGCCTTTTACCATGCCTGCGTTGGCCTGCCACATGAGTCGCTTGTTCGCGGCACATAGCGAGAGTATACTAGAATTTTTCATAGAAAACATCGTTTAAATTTGGTTTAAATATGTGGGAGAGAAAGGGTTATGCGAATAGGAAAAGAAAATTTGAAGTTGACGTTTGGAATATGTGTGAAGTTTGCGTTGTTACGTCAAGGCGATCGCAGCTCTCTCGATGCTACGAAAGTGTACAGGGATCGCCAAAAGTTGACAGTTTGTTAGTTTCTTTTTTATCTTTTTATAAGTCGGTTTTAAAAGTAAAAGGAGATGGTTTACAATAGTATATGTTTGACGAACACATAATTTAGGGCATAAATTGCCAGAATGCGAACTGTCAATCAAATGTCAAGTGTCAACCACGTAGGTGTTGACAGTAGCTTTTAATAAATGACAGTTCCGTTGAATGAAGACGTCATTATTGCCTTTCTCTCAAAAACTATATTTTATTCAGAATGTAGATTCAGAATTCAGATACAGATTATACGGAGACAAGCATACCAGAAAAAGTTATAACTTTTGTGTTCCATTTTCTCTTATTTGATTTTTTTTCAAATCCCTAAAAAGTTGCAGCAGTTTGCTAAAAAAAATAATGAGAATCAATTGAATAAACAACTGAGGGAATAAATAAATCCATATGAAACTTTTTACTGTCTTTTTATAAAGTAAATTGCAAAATAAAGTATGTCATACTCCTGAATCATTTCTACATAAGTTGTATGATTGTCAAAATTCTTTGCCTCTCGGAGTAAACATGAGTTTTCAGTTTTTGTTCAGGTTGCATCTAGAGTCTCTTCTATAGATTGGCGTTTTTGTTTTCTTCAGTTTTTATGTAATAAAGGTTGCGAACAAGATTTTGATGGAAGCCGATATCTCAGGAACGAATTTTAGCAGGAAACGCAGTTAGCATGCAAATAATCCTTATCTACTGCGATACATATCCCTTGAATTTAATAGCATTCCGACTATTTGTTAATTTTAAGACCGAAATAAACATGAACAATATTTTGCGCAGTTCGGCTTCCCTCGCTTGTGGGTTTTGGTGCGAGGCAGTCGAACGAGGTGCGAAGTTTGACGCGATCAGTGAATCCGCTTGAAACCGTGTTTGTAAAATATTGTTGGGTATAATTAATTGTACATCTAAATTCATGTTTAACTCGCACTACTATCCAAAACTCCGGAAATTAATTGTTCTGGTCGTATCGTACTAATAGTAAATAATCTTCCACTGTCCCAGCTACGTTTCCATTTACCGTTACGATTGACGTAGTGCGCGCTGCACAAAATTTATAATCATTCATAATAATCGCTTAAAAAATTACTTTATTATGGAATTCTGTTTCTACTGATATCGTGCAAATATTCGTTACTGAGATTCCCACTTTTTTCCGCAAAACTTATGTTGACGTAGTAAATGTAATACTGAGTAAAAAATTTCATTGTCTTATTAGTTTTTTCAATAGGGTATTCCGGTCATGTCAAAATTTAAGCAGATATTCGGTTTAACCTATTGTACAATTTATGAGGATTCATAAAGTTAAGCTATGAGCTTTTTGATTTAGTTTTTCTATGAGATAATTGCAATTATAAGTGCATTAATTTCGTTTGAATTCACCGACCACCCTCGGAAATACACGATGATTACCGATCCCTAGTAGCGGTGGCAACAACGGACAGCTCTCGAACAGCTGATCGGCCAAGTTGACGGTTGGCGGCCCTGTTGTTTGACAACGAATAAAGGTATCTTTTTTGAGAGATGATTTGATTATTGAAACTTGAAGCCAAACATCCCTCATCTCGCTAGTCGGCAATGTAAAGAAAATTTTATCAGGAGTTACTGTTCTACTGCTGTTACAGCCCGGCACAGAACAATGTCGGCGTTGGAGTTTATACATTTTGAACAAGTGTTTGATATAACCTCAATAACCAAAGCAGGAGTCAACAAACGAGCGATTCTAAACGTTGACACCACAGAAGACAAAAATTTACTACGTGCACCCTAGATATAGCAACGTTGTCAAGTCGCTCACTTTGAGCGGTCTTTGTGACGTCACAAAGACCAATCCTAATTCAAACTTCAAACAACGATTTCTCTTAATTTAAAACAATGGGTGCGTTCTGCCACTTTAAGCCGCTTAAGCGCTTGAACTCAGCAACCAATGGCCGTCGCGTTCATGTTGTTGCTGCCCAATTGCCGCCGTCCGCTGAGTTCAAGCGGTTAGCGCCTAGAGTGGCAGAACGCACGCATTGTTTGATATTTTACTTGTGAAATAGCAAACAGTAGCACCCATACTTTGTAAAAATAGACAATTTCAAAAACACCGGAATACCCCATTCATTAGAAAGTTGCAGTATTTTAAACACCTTCAATCTTTTAAGAAATTGAGAAGACCAATAAGTCCACATGGAACATCTTTCTCTAAATAAAATTTACTTTCTAGAAAAAGAACAGTAAATAGTTTTGTTTTTTCTTTGTTATTTTCTATTCAATTTAATTTTATCATTTTTAAAGTTTTTACTTTACCTCTGTAACTTCTTAACGAATTGAAAAAACAAATAGGTCAATATAAAACAATTGACTCAAAATGATATTTGCTTTCTAAAAAAATAATTTTTCTGGAATAAGTTGGTATTATTTAAGTAAGCTTTCAAGACGCTACGCTTATTTTATACTTTCCATTTATTAACATTAATTCTAACCCTACCAACTCTGGAATTCATAATCTTTTGGATCATCCTGTACAATTAAAACCAATTACAATCAACGCGTGGGCGGCGTATACGCGAAAAATCCTTTTCACCGCATTATTGACACATCCTGTATGCCGCTATCAATTTCGTAGGCAACATTCTATCCGAATTGAATCACAAAGTGGCAATTTATGCCTGTTGAACGCGTAATTATCCAATATTCACTTCCGATAACCAGGGACTTTGCAACGTCGGGGTTGGTGGTAAAAAATCACTAAATCTGAAGTTCAGTTTACAACATACGTCATTGTCATGCTAACAGAGCAATATATCTTGAAAAGACACCCAAGTACGACGTGATATTATCGAATTTTGTTAATGAATTCGTCGACGTGACCGCGCGGTGTCCGATTTTCATCAAAAACGATGGCTAGAGACTACGACCACCTCTTTAAACTGTTGATTATTGGTGACAGCGGTATGTGGGTGGGGTTATAAATGACAATTGTCGATGAAAACAAGCGATTTTTCAATTATAGGTGTCGGAAAGAGCTCCCTACTGTTGAGATTCGCGGATAACACCTTCTCAGGCAGTTATATCACCACCATTGGGGTCGACTTCAAGATTAGAACGGTCAATATCGACGGACAAAGAATTAAGCTACAAATTTGGGATACTGCGGGTCAGGAACGGTTTAGAACAATTACTAGCACGTAAGTAATGGTTTTGTAATGCGGTACGCATCGATTAATTGTTGTTTCGTTTTAGATATTATAGGGGAACTCACGGAGTTATAGTTGTCTACGATGTTACAAACGGGGAATCTTTTGCTAACGTCAAACGATGGTTACTCGAAATAGAACAAAATTGTGACGTTGTAAACAAAGTATTAGGTACGTAGATCGTTTTTTTAATGAAATTATAGTAATTTTTTAAGATTAAAAAAAAATTGTATCCGGTATTTCTATTCATTTCTAGTCGGAAATAAAAATGACTGCCCGGATCGTAAGGTGGTTCTAACGGAAGACGCAAAAAGATTTGCGGATACGATGAACATAGAACTTTTCGAAACATCTGCGAAAGACAATATAAACGTAGAAGAAATGTTTATTAGTGTAACGAAATTGGTTTTGCTGTGCAAACGCGAGAAAATGGAAAGGCAGAATGTAACGGATAACGACACCGTCAATTTGAGAAGAAGTACCAACAAAGGAAAGAAGAAGATGTGCTGTTAGCAGGTTAGGTTAACGTAGAAATTGCAATTGTTTTGTATTGAAGTATTTGTGTACTTTATATAAATGGAGAAAGAAAAGAATCGGTTACCATGTCCTTATTTTTTTTGTAAATACAATTTTAAATGTTTAAATTTATCAGACTTTTTGTGTTATAATGGAGTGGGTTACCTTTGTGTATGAACCCATTTTAGTTCCAATTATTTTAAGGTTATTATTGATCGGATATAATTTCTTGATCGATAAAATCTTTGTAAATAAATCTTAGGCTTTCTATGTGCAAAAATGTACCTTTCTAAATACGATTTTGCGTAAATATAAATTCATTCCTTTGCATGACTATTTGTTCGTAGACTTTGTAATATTCCTTATTTATTATTTACATATCAAATCTTGTATCAATCGTAGACGTTTTGTGACTTTTTTATTAATTCTTGCGTAGTTAATTTTATTTTAGTTCTTTCAAACGAAGTGTGGTTTAGAATTGTTTCAAAATTGTGGTTATAAAATGTTATTTAATTTATTTTATAGTATCTTGCCAGTGACTCAATAAATTTCTAGCGTTAAATCATCGTAATACATTGTTTTAGAGAATGCTCAAAAGTAGCGTAATATTTTTCCAGTGTACATATGTACAAACGATGTTTTCCTAAATTAGGAATAACTTGTACCTACTCTGATATTTTTCATTCACTATTTTTATTTCTTATTTTTAATCTATTTACTTGATGTGTATGTCCTGAAGCGTATCTATATATATTTGTATCCTCATTTTATCCTCTTATTTTTACCTTTGTGTCTATCCAAGCATTTTTCTTTACCGTTCATAGCGTAAAAGTTAGTATTTTTGTAATATATGTATTTTCGTATTTTATTTTTATATGCTTCTTTGTCGAAATAAATTGTATATTTGTTGTGATATATATGATTTTTTAATCTCAATCTACCCAACCCTACAAAACAAAATATGTTTAAAATACTTGGTTTGTAAGCAAAATTAATCATTATGTAAATATGCATATGAAATGCCACAATATTTACATAAAAGTACGATAAGTAATGTTGAAATGCTTCTGTAGACTCCTAACCACGTTGATATTAATAATTTTGAGCAAATTTTATGTGTATTTCTTTGAAATCTTAAAAAAATATATACTATAGAATATACAGGGTTAGCCAAAATTACCGGAACACCTAAATAATTCTCTAACCGGAGGAAATTTCCAAAAATTGTTCAAACCAAAGTTTTTTGTCTTTAAACAAGCTATCTTTTAAATATATTTTCAATATACAGGTGCTCATTTTATTATAGAAATTTGGTAACATTTCCTTTTTTTATTTATTTTTTTTAAAAATAGATCACCCTATATATTATTACATTTTTTAATTCTATGAATTATTTAAACAAATCATTTTTTTCATTTCTTTCATCACAAATTCGAAAAAATTTTCAAACGATTTTTGGGCTTAAATAACCTCTCGTTTACATATAGTTTTAATATACAGTGTGTTCGTTTTATTATGGAAATTTGCAAACCATTCCATTTTCTAATAGAACAGCCTGTGAATTTTTATTTTTACTTTATCATGCCAAAAAAAAATTTTGAGATTTTAGCGGAAATTACTAACATTTTTAACCAAGGTACAAAAAATGTCTGTCTGTGTGTACCCGTTTTTGTGGCGACGATTCCGGAGAAACTACTAAAGGTATCGGGACGAAACTTCATATTTAGACGTTTCATGACCATACTTAGAGCTGAAAGGCTTTCTGTTGAAAAGGGTCCAAAGGTTAAAGGGTCGTCAAAATAGTTAAATAATAAATTAAAGTAGAGGAAATTCTGGATAATTTATGACTATGAAATTTTTTGGTACAATCAATAGTTTAGCTGCATGAGCAAATTCTATTTCATCGAGATCGGTCGTACTGCATTAAAACTAGTAGCCAGGATATGTCAGATGATTTTAATGACAGTAGGTTAAATATTTTAAATATTTAAAATACTTGAAATATTTAAAATATTTTATATTAAATATTTTTTATCTATCTTTTTCATTAAATCATTAATTAATTTCATTAAAAATCTATCGATAGACAACAAAAGATAGATAAAAAACATTTAAAATATTTCAAATATTTTTTATCTATCTTTTTCATTAAATTATTAATTAATTTCATTAAAAAATCTATAGATAGACAACAAAAAGATAGATTTAAAATATTTAATATAAAATATTTTAAATATTTAATATAAAATATTTTATATTAAATATTTTAAATGTTTTATATTAAATATTTAATATAAAATATTTTAAATTAAATATTCTAAATCTATCTTTTTGTTGTCTATCTATAGATTTTTTTATGAAATTAATTAATGATTTAACGAAAAAGATAGATAAAAAATATTTAAAGTATGATAAAGTCATGAGCCTGGCCACATCAGATTGTTTTAATTCCAGTATTAATTCTAAGAACATTTTATAGAAATAAATTTCTTTGAAAATGCATTATTTTTCAGTTATTAGCAATTAAGCAAAACTACTGAACTAGAAATTAAGAATATAATTCTATTTAATTGTTATTTTCTCTTGATTTTTTTTTATTTTTACACGTTTGGTTAAAGTAAAAGTTCATGAGTATGTAAAACTAACTAATTTTTGTCTTCCCAGCCCAAATTCGATCAAAAAAATAGGGTTTCAAGGTCATTCCAAAAGAAAAACGTAAGAAACAGCCGTTCCTGTAAAGTAAACAAATTCCAATACATATATAGGCTGTTCTATTTAAAAAAAGGATAGGTTACCGAATTTCTATAATAAAATGAGCACTCTGTATATTGAAAATATATTTAGCTTATTTAGCTTATTTACGGTTGGAGCATTATTTAGGTGTTCCGGTAATTTTGGCTAACCCTGTATATTCCTTATACTATAGAATTACAGCAAAAATATCCGGATTCAAAAATATCTCACTTTGGGGCTTGCAAACTTATAATCAAATTTTTGAAAACGGGTTCTGAATTAACGGTAAAGAAACAGCAAAAAAAACAGAATGAGGAACATGCTGCTCTAATGGCATGAGATTCTGTTAAAGAAATTCTAAAATAATCCCTTTGAACAACAGTGTTAAAAATTCAAATTAGTAAATTGCATATGTCCAGAATTTACAAATAAAATGAACCATTTAGTTTAATTTTAAGCAGCAAAAATATTTGGATATGTTACAAAATTATTTTAATAAACAGGTACGATATCAACTTCAAGCAGTGACTAATTACGGTAAGTTGTCTCCATATCAGGCCTGTTGCCATCAAAATAAGTCCTGCAAGGGTCAGTTTTGGGCCCAATTCTATTCAAAATAATATAAATAATTTTGCAAAGTGAAAAATATTAAACGAATACAAAGTTGATACTTTACAAGATTAATATCTATTAAAACAATTAGTTATAAATTTTCAACACAAACCAAAACAAAAAAAATACCAGCGTCAGAAACAAAAACCGGCACAAGTAAAACGCTCAAAATATACAAAAAGCACTTTAATTCAAAGTCGTATAACACAAAATATATAACTTAATTAACGACACGTTAACATATAAATATCAAATAGTTACAACCAGTAATTCACATCGTCGCGCAGTCGACAATCGAAAAAACAAAAGAAACGCAACCGAATCGCAAGAGCGAGCCATGGTTTAATATTGCGGGGCCCTCCCAGCCGTTTTTGACATCGTCGAACGTACTGCTATCACAGGAACATTCCATACGGTCCAAACACTCGATCGCTATCATTTTCGTATCCGTAGAAGATTTACGAGGCCTGTTCACTTTCCGTCTCTTGTCGACAATCTCCCTCACTTGTTTATCCATCTCGGGGGACCGATTTTCCGGAGCTTTCTGCGGCCTGTCTAATACATTATTCGAATAGAGCACGTTGTTAACGTAAGTTCCGTAACTCGAATAGTTCATAAGTTCGTAGTGCTTCGTATGCTACAACACAAAGAAGAATGAATACTTTTTCTTTTCGGAAAATAATTTACTAAAATAGTTACTACTATTGTAATTTTTTATTTATATTTTTACATTATAGTGTTTAGTTAGTGTTAATGAAATATGATGAGTTTTTTTGGTTTCAATATTGGTAATACTGGCACAGGAACTGTAAAACTGACTTTGTAGGTTATGTTTTTATATTCTATTAGAAACAAAATTGCCATTTTGTCTTTGAATAAGTAGAATATTGTAGAATATTCATTTCTCGTATGAAAACACTTTCCATATGGACTTTAGTGAGACCTGAAATATAAAAAAAAAACAAGGGAAAACAAAATTCATGTGAGACGTACAAAAACGTTTACCATATAACAATAAAAAATAGATAAATGTATTTGAAGAGTTGAAGTAAATAATGAACTAAGTGCCAAAAATTGAAAAATTTGTTTTATTACATTAAAGTGGGCTGGATATCACTTAGAATTAAAAAAAATAAATATACAGGATGTTCTATTAGAAAAAGAAAAGGTTTGCAAACTTCAATAATAAAATGAATAATATATTAAACTAGTTGGCAGCCTGGTCAGTAGAAATATGGCGGAGTTCAAATTAACGTAACACATTTTCCACTGGTAGGCCTGGCATCGGCATCTAATACGGACAACTTTTTGACTCTCTCTATTTTAAAACATCGATGTTTTTTTCTCGATATTTGTACAACATCGACTATGGGAATTCGATGTTTTACTCGATGTAGACATCGATGTTTAAAAAATTTTGGACATCCCTACCCACTGCAATGTGAATAGGTTATGTTGTGATGAGGTTATGGTGGTTGCGTTTTCGACGTTTCTAGCTCGCAGCCATGACGACGCGAAATAAACAGCTACTGAAATGTTGAGGTCCTTTCACCAAAATCGCTGGCGTTTTGGAAAATTTTGAAGCAAACACGCCCGAGAGGCCGTTTTTCGTCGATTTCGAAAACTCACGCAACGTAGAATGGTCCATGTAGGGCGAAAGTCCTGAAATGCCTTCTCCATTTTTTTCATAAGCAATTAAGAAAGGAGTTTTTGGCATGTGAAATGGTGATTTAAAATGTTCCAATTCAATTTACTTAATATAGACAAGAGCGTGTGTAAACCCAAAGAACTTTTATTTGAAGCATTTTTTAAACTATTTACGGTTGTGGAATTATTTAGATGTTCCGGTAATTTTGCCATTTTTTGATATACCGGGTGGTCTTTTTAACTTGAGACTCCTAAATATCTCGAGAAATATGCATGGTACGACAAAAGTGTCTTAAATAAACTTGTAGCACTCAAAGGGGGAAATGAGATGACGATATCAGTTTCATTGCAGATGGCGCTGCAATCGGTGAAAATGAAGCTAACTTAATTTTTTTAAATGGTAATACCCAAATTTTTTATCAAATTATGATTTTACGCTAAATAAGAAGAATCTTTTGTCTTGACGTACAGGGTCTATTTGACAAAATGGAAAAGTTACCAAATATCCATAATACAATATATTTAAACGATAGCTTAAAAAAAAATGTTTGAATTTTTTTTTTAATTTTTTACGGCTGGCGATTTATTTGCGTGTTCTGGTAATTTTATTATTACAAAAAAGTTCACTGTTTTTGTTTTTTCCAAAATAATAATTCAAAATAAAAGGAAAATGTTGAATGAGATTTTGAATTATTATTATTATTGATTATTATTTAATTTTGATTAACAAATAGTCTCAAAGCTTCTTTTCATGTCTACAAAAACTGTTTTTGTTTTTCAATGCCTTAAGAAGCTAGAGCCATTTAAAACACAGTTTTGTTAATACTTAAGTCGATAAAACTTTTACTCAGTTTCAGATATTTACCATCTAAAAAAAAGCGACACTTTTTTGTCATATTTTGACATATTTTCTCTGTTGATAAGTAGGTACCTATATAAAATATTACAATACTACTAGAATTTTTCCATTAAAAAAAAAAACAAACAAATACATACCTCATCAAAAAAAATTACAGCATGTTTCGGAGACACAAAATTACAATGTCCGTAACGGTCAAGTTCCAAATCATTCGCAGGCCCTCGCCCAATACTAATACTCCTATAACGCATCGCAGTTGCCTCGGGAAATCTTGCGGAAACCGTAGGCCTGTATCCCATAAAACTAGCGTCATGTCTGACGTCAACGGAATCGACATCAGAAGTCCTAACGTTGTAGAAATACTTCGAAATCACCGGACATAACATGGCACGAGCTCTAAGGTTAGATTTCGGCTTATTTCTGCGTTTCGGCGAAGAAAACACCCTAGATATCCTGTCGATGTCCGCAGGGGTCAGCAGTTCGCTCGGCAAAGGCATGTGGCGAAGTTTATTCTGTAGCGTATTCGATATAAATGAGGTTAGATGAGAATTTGACGTGTCCGATTGTGTGAGAATTTGTTGGATTCTTTGAAATGCTAGAAGTTTTAGTAGTCTGTCGTCAAGTTGTTTCAATTCCCTTTCAACTGGAAAATTAAATACATTAATTAGTTGTTCCATACAATTTAAATTATTTATTACTATGCTAAAAGTGATATGAATCCTAAACTAACCTACAAATTGTTAAACTTGTCAAAGGGAATGTGACGTTTTAAACGTCAACGGGTAATTCTAACCTAACTTACTAAGCGCAGATTACAAATATCTTTTAAAAAAACATGTTTCATTATGTATCATCGAGAAGAATTCGCAATAATGATTACAAAAATACATTATTCGTACTTATCTGGCAATATTACACGCAAAATTCTGAATGACCAATTCCCTCAAGTTCCTTCTATCTTATGTACTTGTAATTATTTACCGAAAATACTCACAGCAGACCGTTGTTTATAATATTTTTAGCATATATAGACTGAGTACATCAACTATCAACATCAACATAATAATCAACGTTTTGTTCTGAAACTTTAGAACTTCATTGTACATTCATTGTTTTCCATTCTTGGCTACTTGATATGATTCATATGATTGCAATAATAATCAATTTTACATTATAAGCACTATGTTAAAGAAATACTTCACATTATTCTGCCAATTTTTGTCAGTAAACATAAGTAGTAATTATACCATTTGTAATTTCATTGATTTTGGTAAAAAAACTGTCACAATTGTGCAAATTTTCTGAGTGATTTACAAGAACAGGGTGCGTTCAGAAAGCTGGATATAGACGCAGTAAAATGAGCAGGTTGGTACCCATGATGTTTGACATTAGTTACGTCAGTTGCTGTTTTGAGGTTAGAGTTGCTTAAGTTAGGCAACCAAATCTATCAATGTGTATGCATGCATATCGCGTTTGTGAAGAATATTCGACAGTATTGCGACATGGTTTTTATAAGGATACCAGAAACTGTGTCGTAATAAGTGTATTATGAACGCAAAGTGTAAAAAACTAGAAATTTTGTTGTAATTGCATATTTTATTAGTATATATGTAGGAGAAAAATGTTTAATATTACCAACTTGTATATTTAGTTCCATATCTTCTAATCCTGAATCACCTGGTATATATAATATACAGGTGATTATTATAACTGGCGTTGAATGATAAAAAAAACAAAAAAACACATTTTTTTCAACGATTTTTTTTTCTTGAGAAACAAAAGCAGACATAACCTCAATATTCCTTCAGGAAATGATGAAGTAAGCCCAAAATGATGCTAATCCAAAGAACTGCGATGACGTAGACAATCCCAAAATTATATTAGTACAATCTACCAACCACCAAACACAAAAAAAATACTTACTCTCACAACTAATATCAATAGAATCTCCGAAATAATTAGTTAAAAAGTCACTTTTCTGATCACAGTTATAAGTACCGTTAGTAAGTCCGTTCGGAACATGTTCGAAATGTTCCGTTTCCATTTTGACAGTCTCAGTGTCGTCAACGTACTTCTCTTTATAACTAAACCTACAATTATCCCTAAAATCACCGCCGTTCGCGCTATTATTGCAATTATCCGTCTCTCGACTTTTGAGGTTATGCGACACTCTCGAGAGGTTATGTAACGTACTTTTCACCTTTTCCTTATTATCCTCGTCGCAATTCTCACTATTACCGACACCGTTCACCTCGCACTTATATTTATAACTATCACCTAACCTAGTTTTCCGTTCGTGTTCCCGTAACGCGGTATTCAAAAACTCCGCGGCTTCGCCGTTTAACTCGAAAACACCGTTGAATTTACAGTCTTCGGTTGTCCGGTCAGGTATCGCATTTTCTAGGTTATCCTCGGTTCTTTCGACTGGATCGCACCTGCTGACGTTATTTGAGGTTATGGTTTCGTTCTCGTTTTCTATTTTTACGGTGTTATCGTCTTCGAATTTGTAATATTCATCGCGGTGGAGGATTGTGTTGAGTCGTAGGACGTCTCGTAGACTTGGTAAGAGTTGTACTGGTTTTTTGTAGTGATGTTTTACCATTGGCGGTACGGAGACACGGTTTCTAGGCGGGAGACGAACTTTGAAGCGAAACGCTGGGTTTTTGTGACTTATTTTGCGGAAAAATTCTAGTTTGATGGCGTCCTGGTCCACCGGGCCTGTGAATTTATCCCAAAGTTTGTTGCGTTCCGTCACTGACGCAGAGGTTACCAAACTTGTGTCCTAAAAAACGAGATACGAAGTTTTGAGCTAGTAGAAACAATTTAACATTTATTAATTTTGTCAATTCTGTCATTCGAACAATTAAAATTGATGGATTTTGCTGTTACAAAAGTCAAATTTTAGGTTATTTTTTATTTATTTATTATGTAATTTATTTAATAATAATGTTAACACGTAAAATTGAATATCTTGGTTATTATTGAGGTTATCAAGTCATTCATGACCTCATAACCTCAAAATAGAATCAAACCTGGTTGACGTAATTCGAAAGGCAGGAAGCCATGCGATCCACACAGCAACATAACGTAACATAACCGCAAAACACCCCTACAGCACACATTTTATTCGAATTACACAAAGATTATTTACGTCTAATTTGACAGATTATGATTCTTTTGACTTACCAAAAAATTTTCAACGTGATTCGGACACATCCATCTTCCCGAAGGTAGGCTAGTCAACGGAGGGTCTAAACAATCTAAATGGAAGTACAAAGAGCAATAATCACACGCTATCAAAGGTGCAATTTGACACGATCTCCGACATGTGTAGCACTTTTTCGCTGGCAACGGAATCAACCCTCCTCTACCCTTCTGATGTTGCTTGTGAACCTTCGGTTTTTTCTTTATACTTCGACTATACGGATTTTCAACTATAAAAATAACAAATTAGTCATTTAATTAAGTTAAATTGCTTCTATTACATTCGTTTTACAAAGTTTTGATATTTTGTTTGGTTAACTTTGACGACTGTTAAACCTAACCTATAAAACACCGACAAACCTAACCTTTATCTGTGCCGGGAAACACGCAGGGCTGCATTAGGTTCCTCGGGAGTTCAAATTGTGTCGGGTTGACAGCCTTTGCGGCTTCTATCAGCATTTCCATGTAGTTCGCTTTCGGTTTTTTGCTAGATTTTGAGGACGACGACGTAGATGACGATGACGTAGAAGACGAAGACCGTTTTCTTGGACGTGGTTGTGTCGATTTTGATTTGAACCGACAACTTTGGCACAGCCATTGTCCTGAAGGTATGTCAGTTTCTTCTAACGGTGGGTCGCTACGACAAATATAGAAATTCGTGAAAAATAGCAGACATAACCTAAATGTTTGATTGGAAAAAGTACGCTGCATATTTTTTAAACGAGTTTCTTTTTGATATCAATTCACGCAAACTCTTTTTATAATAGTTTGTTTGGTTTGTTCTGAAATATGTTTGCAAGACATTCTTGTGAAACAGGAACAAATAAAAGATAAGAAAAATGCACCACTTTGTAGACGAAAGTGGGAAACGCTATAAGAATATCGATTGTGACCTTGGTTTATACTTATGACATTTTATATAAAATGTATATATACGACCTGTAATTCTAAACGATTAATTTAATATTCCTTCAATTATTATTATTAACAACATTATGTATATAATAGGAACCAAACATACGTAATAAGTCACAAATAAAACAGTATATTAAAAGAAATCAATAGTTCTTATATAGTCGAACATAACCAAGAATTTCGAATCTTTCGACTGAATAATTTAACACACAAGACAACTTATTTTGCCAGGAAAATGTTACAATTTAGTTAAATAAACTAAAATAAACAGGATATCAATTAAGGCCTAGAAAACCATAACCTATTTTCCCCACAGAAGAGAATTGCTACATCCTGCGTTTGTTTTTTTGCACCCATTCAATTGTTTTTCTCCTTATAGGAGAAAGTTGACAAGACACAACACAATGTCGTTTGTTTTCCATGTGAAAGTTAACCGAATAATCCATACAGCCGGTTATTAAATAAGGTTACGATCAATTCGAACTTACTGGCATTGTAAATGAAAGCTCGATGGGCATTTATCGCAGCAGATTAAGTCTCCACCTTCCCCGCAAGCATCGCAGCTATCGTGGTTATGTCCTCGACCGGGGCGTTTGAAATACGGGTGTACCGGTTTTTTGCCCTTGTCCTTACAATCCTCGGAAACGGGAGGGGCTATTAACGCTTGTATTTGCTGTAAACGAAAACATCAGTTCACTAAGCGTTTTCCAATTGTTTTGTGACAATTTCCAGATTGTTTTCTTACAGATTCATCCCAATATAATTAAATATAAATTCCGCCATGTTAGTATTAGTTTAGGTGCTTGATTTTAAGGTTTTTGCTTGAATACTTACAGCCATAAGGCCCCCCGAGGTGTCTAGATCATATTCCACGTTAGACATCGTCGTTCGTTTGTCTGTTACCGAGGGATCAACCGACTCAACAGCACAGCACTCTTGATATTTTAGAAAGAATGTATAAAAGAGTTACAAACTTGTTTTGTGTGATGTGATCATTTTATTGGTTTTGTTTTTTAACATTTGTCGTTCCTTAGGTTGTAGTACGCATCTTTAGTTGGTGGTTTTCATATTTGTGGTAATTGTTTATAAATTTCGGAGAGAGGTTGACAGAAAATAGTTGGCGCCGTCTTAGCCAAAACGACTGTAACTGCGCTTGCGCGAGCACACTTTTTAAATCTATACAATCCATATTTAGCTTTTAATTTAGGTATAACTCGATTTATCTCGTGCTAATCTAACTAAATCAGAGATATTTTGTAATTAATGATAGTTCTGTTTTGTATTTGAGGTTATATCGTTGTTGAATGAAGTGTAGGGGGTATTTGCATTGTGGATAGGCAACCAAATGTACGCGTATCCAAACTATCAAGTTTCAGCCCATCTTTGTACCGTTTTATCTGTTGGTTATGCATTCACATTTTGTTTTGTTTCTTTTTGTAGTATCTAGAAGAAAGCACTACAGAATGAATAACATATGCAAGAAAGCTAAATGACTTGGATGTTAGGCAACCAAACGTGCGCAGATGTGTCAAATGGTTTTCCCTCAGACAAATAAAATGCGGGTTTTCCGAATTATTTGTGGTTGTATGTGTATTTTATATCTTAAGAGATCTTAAAAATAAGTGAGAAATGTATTTTTCTACTTTGCATTCACAATGCACACATTGTAACACTGTTTTCGGTGTTACAATTAACACATTGTAATACCGAAAACAGTAACATTTTTGTCTAAGATTGGTACACATTGATATCAAATGCCATATGTCAAACGTACAATACATAACCCAACATAACCACACAGTGCATCTTCTTAATCGCTTGCAATCGCATAAACTGCGAAATATCAATATTCTATACATATTTAAACATGGGTGTAGCCTGCAATAGTATGGCCAAAGGATTGGGGCTTTCTTAGTTTTGCTGTGTTCATCACAATACGCCAGCATGACGTTTTCGGTGATCTTTTACGACTCTGGTAAGTGATCGTTATCATTCTTTTCAACTAAACATCAAATCCCCTTTTCAGATATAATTCAAGGACCACATTTACTTTAATAAGGTATTATGCGAAGATCAAACCTACATCGTAGATATGAACGATTTTAATTACTGCTGCGAGATTGTATATGCGCAACAAATGGTTTATCAGCATACACGTACGAAACTATAGTACATTTAAAGTGTAGAGGATTTCTTAGTTTATGTAACGTATAAGTTTTCGGTAATATTTTGGACGCTTGGATGCTCGGTTCAATTCGTATTCGTTTTTGTCCGTCGCTTTCGACTTCGTCTTAGTTCTGGTTGTGTGCAACGTATTTGTATTACCTCCATCACATGTAATTTTACTAAGTATAATTTATTCTAATAATCTACTTTGCCGAAATTAGAATTGGGTTTCAATTATAAGTGCTTGTAAATATATAAGCCGCAACGGCTACGTAGCGGAATTAGGTAGACACCGCTATTAAACGTTAAGCGTTATAACAATTCTTTAGTAAGTTCTTGTTCTTCGAAGTAACTAATCAGTCACCGCCAAACACTTCTATTCTGATTATTATACTTATGAAACCACTATTTTAAAGTTGTTAACTTTTTAGGTTAAGTTTCATGTATTTATCACAGTAGGGTTAAAAGTGTTGCCCCAAGCTCCATTATGATCATCGTTGCGACCTCGCTGAATATTTATTCAAACTTGTAGGCTAAAGTAGAGTAAAATTATTCACAATTAGATTTTGCGTTGATTTTATCTCATCGATCTCATCCTTAACGAAGTTGACAGTTACTACAGTCACACAAATTCAGTAATATATCCCACTTTTGTTCAACATTAGTTCTAAAACACCTACCTTGCACTGAAAAAAAAAGTAACAAATAAATTAATAAAAAACGGGACATATAAGATAAAACTGACCACTTCATTTATTGTTTCGCTAGTTATATTACACAATTATTAAATATTTAAAATAATGGCACAAAGTCTAACTGAGTAGGCCTTGGAGCATTTTTGACTTACACTGCAAAACACCTTTTAGTTCTTTTAAAGCCAGCACATGCGAATTTTCCAAATCAGTTTCGACGCTAAACTGCCCTGCACGTTCGATTGTCAAATTCCCAATTTTAGTTGATATGTCCTCCAGTTTACATTCGGGTATTTCCCAAACGTCCAATTCTTTCACGAAATCCGTAACAGCCTGTTGAAGATCTGTCGTAACGACATTTAATATATCGCGACTTTTAACGTCCATTTTCTTTTTGGTTTTCTTCCCCTGCGTCGGTTTCAGGAATTCATTACACAGCAATACTATTAACGAAGCCACAGACATTATCTGAAAAATGTAAAAAAATTAATCGAACTTTTTTGTCTTCTTAAACTAACCTCAACGGAATTAACGATATACTCCATAGCGCTCCTCCGTTCCCAATTTATATCTTGAGAAGCTTTTTGACATTGGATCATCTTCGAAATAAACAAAAGATGCTCTTTTAGTGCCGCATTCAACTGCTCTACGATGGTATTTTCTAAACTATCCGTTGTCAATTGCAAAAATAAATTAAAATAATAAGTTAATATTTTTAGGTACGGGGCGCTCAAGAACCCATGCAATCTCGACGGTAGTGGTAGACTAATATATTTCTAAAAGAAAAATAAATAAAAGTAAAAAAAAAATTTTTTGAGGTTATCTTTAACGGTACCTGCGTTATAGAGACGTACGAAGCATCGTACACCGTTCTATGCAGCATCTCCCAGTCTTTCAGGTGCTTCTTCAAACTGTCAACGTGTTTGCCCCTCGTACCGTCAGTCGATGCCAATAAACTCACCGATTCGGAAAACGCCCATAATATGTACACTCGTAATTTTAAAAAGTTGACGTCTTGAATTAATAACTGTTTCGTTTCCTCCCACTCCTCCGGGGGCCCTTCTATCCGTTTGGGGTCCCAACTTAGATAAACGCTAAGGTCGTGATTGTCTCTGAAAAAAAAAAGACGTTCGTTGATATTTAGATGTTGCGGTCTTTGGATTTTGTAGAGATATTTCGGTGATTTGGAGAAATATGGATGTGCAACGATTGACATTTCAGTCAATTACTAAACCAAAAAAAAAGTTACCTTATCGTATCCCAATTAATTTCATCCCTCGGAGAGAAATCTATGAAATTGACAGACTCCATCGAATGACAGTGCAGCATGGAGCACATAACTTTCTCGATGGCGACCGTTGTATAATGAATGCTGGTGTTAAGTTTCTCTCTGAAGTCCATGAATTCGTCTAATTTAACAAACGAACCGAATTTGTACGAAAACGTCAAATAATCGGAACTCTAAGAGATAAAAACAAAAAAAAACCTGTGTTATTAACTTGGTAGGCCAGAAAAAATATTTTGCGACGAAGACGACTTACATCTTTATAATTTGTCGTGAAAAACTTCAACGTATTTTCGTAGAATGTCGCAGCTATAGTAAGTAACCCTGTAGTCGGCAGTCTTGCGCAATGTATATAACCTAACGAGTCTAACTGGAGATGCTTCACGTCTAAGCTGTCGTAGATAGCTTGAGCCCCAAAGCCACCACCTGCAAATAATAAAATAAATTTTAAAAATTCTCCTAATCAAGGCTCCCGTCTCAATTCAAACCGCGAATTGTAGCAAACTTCTCTCCAAAGCTTTGATATAAAAATATTACACTCAAATCAAATCAAATCAATCTTTATTTACAATATACAAAATATACAATATATAGAATACGATATAGTGTACTGCAAAATGTCAAAAAAAAAAAAACTTGACGTATAGCATAACCTAAAAAAATTAATGAATTGCGTTCTATTTGTACAAATATTCAAACTGGACTGTGTTCGAGTTTTCTAGTCGATGATATAGTACTTTCACAATCGTCGCTGTTGTAAACATGTTTGCCAACTCACTAAAAATACGCACTACAATACTCCAGAGTGCAGGTATAGAGAACTTCGGAAGAAAATAACTTGTGCTCTTATAGTCAACATTTAATTAAATTTTATAATGTATTACAGCAGACAATAATCAGACGCAACTGCCATCGGAAAGCATTTCTACATTTGGAGTCGACACCAAAATTTGCATAAATAATTTTCATAAATATTGAAATTCCTTTCCGAAGGCAGTTGCATAAGGACCTTCGGAATCGAAAGGTAGCGAGCATTTCGCGATTGGCGCAATAATTATAACGTAGGTTATTTTCGCGTTTTGGAGGTTGGAGACGGGAGCCTTAAGGTAAGGATCAAAGTATATACAGGGTGAGTTATTAGTATCCCGGCAGTCGATAGTCATCAAATCGTTTGAAAAAGAAAAAAAATGTTTTATACAAGAGTTGTTGGACTCAGTTTTTATAAGGTTAAATTATTTCTTTTTAATACAGGGTGTTGCATTTAGGCGTGACGGAAAGTCAGAAATTTTTTTAAATAGAACGCCCTGTATGTCATACCATTTTATGAATACTAAGGAAGATTTTTGCAGATATAGTCTTAAAAATTTTGTCACTTAATAACTAAACCCATAGCTAGATGTTGATGTCATGAAAAATTAGATGCGCTATACAGGGTGATCGTAGCACGCAGTAGTTTGTAAACATTTTTAAATGGCTTTTTCTCGAGATTTTTAAATGGAACACCCTGTATATTATTTGCTAATTAAAATGTAGAATTAGAAGTAAAATAATTAGAATTATATTGAAATTAATTGGTGCATGTCAAAAGGTGTCAATCAATTCATTCTCGCTAATAATTTCGTTAGAAAACTCGCTCGTGTAAAACGGCTCTTAGCAACACACACGGTTGAATAAACAAATTTAGTAGTATTCATACTATAATAAAATATACAGGCGTTCCATTTAAAAAAAAATTACATACTTTCCGTCACACGTACATGCAACAACTTCTATATATAACAATAATTTTACGTTATAGAAAATGGCGTCAAACAACTTTTGGGATACTAATAACTCACCCTGTATCAATATATATATATATATAACTTACCTAACATATGATAAAACTTAACACACAAGAGTTTGGCGTGAAAAGAACTTGGCGTGTTTTTGAGCAAGTTTTCCAACAGGAGGATAGCTAATACTATAGGAGCCGATGACTGCGTTGTGTGGGCGATATCGTAGAAGACATGCGCAGCCAGAAGGACGTAGGGATCGGAAGGACCTTGATCTGTGCTTAAAAGTTCCTGTCCGTACTTGTCGAATCCCAATTCGTAGTGCATCGCCAAAATACCAGCCATACTTTTCAATGCCTCGACGGCTAATGTCTCGTGAACCCCACACAGCCTACCGAGTTGTAACGCGCAGATATGCCTCTGCATTTGTTGCTCCTGAAAACATAACCGCACAATAATCAAAAAAAATTTCGGATTTGTTTAAAAAAAAAAACGCTTACTGTACTGACAGCGGAACCAATCTCGTTACCGATGTCGAGATCTTTGATAAGCCTTTCGTAGAGGTCTATTTTCTTGTCGGAATCCAGTAGCCACAGGTACGACCTCAGGTCCGAGACGCAGCACGGCTTGTGACCAAATTTCCGAAAATATTCGACAAATAGCTCGATTGGTTCTCCGAGTAGGTCGGTAGTGTCGGTCCCTTTCTTAACCAGATGTGAACACAACTCTAACCGCGCTAAAAATGGACCTCTCAACTGAAAACCTAAAATTAAAAAAAAAATTAATTATTTAATTAAAAAATTAATTAATTAATTAAGAAATTAATTAATTAAAAAATTAATTAATTAATTAAAAAATTAATTAAAAATGTATTTAATTAATTAAAACTTACCATTATCCGAATTTTCTATGAGACTACAAATAAATTCGTGTGCTTTTTCCGGAGTGTCGTCTACAGAGTCCGTTGTGCTATTTCCATTTTCGTTAACATCACCGTGACTATTGTTTGGTGTTGTTAGGCTTTCGGGCATTATTTCGAAGACAGATTTCATATATTCGAGCCAAATGTTCCACTTGTCAACGCTGAAAAATAAAACCAAGGTAAATAAAAAAGGTAAAAAAATTGTTTACGAAATTTGTCATAGTATCTATTTACACTGACTAAAAATACTTTATATTTTCATAATAATACAGTGTACTGCCCTTTTAACAACTGAGGACCTTGGCGCAAGAACGGGATAAGTCACATTTAAGTCACATTAATTAATTAATAATTAATGTGTGTATTAATAATTAATAAGTCACATTATGTTGAAATTTTGCATATGGGCAGATATCATGTGACAATGCATAAATCAATAAAAAATCAATCGGTTTGAAATTTTGCATGTTGAGAGATTTCCGGTGACGATGCATGAATAAATAAAAAAAATCTGATGTGGCCAGGCGCATGACTTTATCATACTCAATATAATCAAAATATCTGTCAAATCCTGGCAAACTAGTTATTGTAATGCAGATACGAGCGATCTCGATCAAATAGAATGTTTAATATGTGTAGACGCGTTAGCGTTGGTTCGAATAAAAATTGCTAACGCTTCACTAAACTATTTATTGTAGATACATAATGTACAGAGCGCTGAGCGACCAACAAACTCAACTGCTATGCATACTTTCAAAGTTAAAGTTTGCTCTTGCAGCTAAACTATTAATTTTACCAAAAAATGTCAAAGACATAAATTATACAAAATTTCCTCTATTTTAATTTATTATTTAACTATTTTGACGATTACTTTTTAATTTTTTTTTTGGGACGATTACAGGAATACTACGTATGACAAAGTAAAAACTAGAAAATTTTCCTAAATTTGGAAAAAAATACTTAAATCAATAAAAAGATTTGGAAAAAGATTTTGGTAATAAATTACAGTATTTTATACTATGATTATGCTGTTAGACTGTCCATTTTAAAAATTGATGGTATAAAAAGTATTTTTATTGTAGTCCCTGCTTTCATTTTAATAATGAATTACTACTATTAAATCAGGAAATCAGCATCAGCGATTGGTGGTTATCTACAATATAATGACGTATAAGGCTGTACCCAATTTTTTTTTCATATAACTTACTGTCATCGATAAATTATAATTTTGAATTACCCGGTAAGAACATATAATTTACCAATTGCAATTTTTAAGTAAGTGGTTAATTAAATTTGAAAGTAATAATTTTAATTTCAGCGGCAATTTACTGAAAATACTAATTACGGAAATCATTGTAGAAAAATAAGAAAGGAAAAAGAATAATGGCCGTGGTTTCAAATCTGAATACAATTTCTAATTCCAAACAACCTATCCAAATAAAATTTTCCGGAAATATCAAAAATAAGGCTACTTTACTCTTACGTCGAATCCATATATTCTGAACTACCTGGTATACTATACATAAATCTTAAGCTCCGATGATTAAACTTTAGCTTTAAGACCAGCGGCTAACTTTTATAAAGAATAAAATTTTCCGAGAAATCAATAATAAAGATTTTTTTTCACATAACCTAAAAAATTCCTACTTACTTATCGATGAGGACGTTCTTACAGAACAAGTTCACCTCGTTCCACCTCCGTAATGCGACGAGATAAGGCAACCTGGTATAAGATAAGCTTCCGTTGATCAATTTATCACATAATGGTCCGTCAAAAACGTTCAGTATTTCTTCGTGTTTTTCTTGCAGTTCTAAAATCATGATGTAAAGTTGCGCCTCCTGTTCCGCCTCGAGTTTATTGTCCTTGATCAGCTTCATAACCATGCGTTCGGCCAGACTCAAGAGTAGGCCCCGTTTCTTGACATCGGAAGAATCGGGCCCCCTCTTGGCTTGAAGGATCAAACTCATAACAGCCCAGCAATAATAAGGATTCCGAGGGCGGAATTTGTATAGAGCCATGGCGGTTTGATGTTGCGCCTTGAAATCGCAGACTCTGACGTAAGCCATGAAGAGATGGGTGTAGATTTCTTCGTTTGTTTTGTCAATTTTAAGTGCATTTTCGTAGACTAGGCAAATCTTCTCCACTAAAAGTAAACGAAAAAGCTTCGATAAACAATATAAAGTCCATAGTAGCTTAGGCCAAACACTCATAAGGATGGTAGGATTTTTTTCTATGCAAGGGAGATTGGCCAAAGTTGCACTGGAGACAGTTAAAAAATCACAAATCAAAAAATAATTGAAGACTGTTGTTGAAAGTCACAATCATTATTGAATATGCTTCAATAGACAATATAAAGTCCATAGTAGCTTAGGCCAAATACTCATAAAGATGGTAGGATTTTTTCTATGCAAGGGAGATTGGCCAAAATTGCACTGGAGACAGTTAAAAAATCACAAAGCAAAAAATACTTGAAGAATGTTGATGAAAGTAACAACAATTATTGGATATGCTTCAATAAACAATATAAAGTCCATAGTAGCTTAGGCCAAACACTCATAAGGATGGTAGGATTTTTTTCTATGCAAGGGAGATTGGCCAAAGTTGCACTGGAGACAGTTAAAAAATCACAAATCAAAAAATAATTGAAGACTGTTGTTGAAAGTCACAATCATTATTGAATATGCTTCAATAGACAATATAAAGTCCATAGTAGCTTAGGCCAAATACTCATAAAGATGGTAGGATTTTTTCTATGCAAGGGAGATTGGCCAAAATTGCACTGGAGACAGTTAAAAAATCACAAAGCAAAAAATACTTGAAGAATGTTGATGAAAGTAACAACAATTATTGGATATGCTTCAATAAACAATATAAAGTCCATAGTAGCTTAGGCCAAACACTCATAAGGATGGTAGGATTTTTTCTATGCAAGGGAGATTGGCCAAAGTTGCACTGGAGACAGTTAAAAAATCACAAATCAAAAAATAATTGAAGAATGTTGTTGAAAGTCACAATCATTATTGAATATGCTTCAATAGACAATATAAAGTCCATAGTAGCTTAGGCCAAATACTCATAAGGACGGCAGGATTTTCTCTATGCAAGGCAGATTGGCCAAAGTTTCACTGGATACAGTTAAAAAATCACAAATAAAAAAATAATTGAAGAATGTTGATGAAAGTCATAATAATTATTGAATATGCTTCAATAACAATATAACGTTCATAGCAGCTTAGGCCAAACACTCATAAGGATGGTAGGAATTTTTCTATGCAAGAGAGATTGGTCAACATTGCACTAGAGACAGTTAAAAAATCACAAATCAAATAATTGAAGAATGTTGTTGAAAGTCACAATAATTATTGAATATGCTTCAATAAACAATGTAAAGTCCATAGTAGCTTAGGCCAAACACTCATAAGGATGGTAGGAATTTTTCTATGCAAGAGAGATTGGTCAACATTGCACTAGAGACAGTTAAAAAATCACAAATCAAAAAATAATTGAAGAATGTTGTTGAAAGTCACAATAATTATTGAATATGCTTCAATAAACAATATAAAGTCCATAGTAGCTTAGGCCAAACACTCATAAGGATGGTAGGATTTTTTCTATGCAAGGGAGATTGGCCAAAGTTGCACTGGAGACAGTTAAAAAATCACAAATCAATAAATAATTGAAGAATGTTGTTGAAAGTCACCATAATTATTGAATATGCTTCAATAAACAATATAAAGTCCATAGTAGCTTAGGCCAAACACGCATAAGGATGGTAGGGTTTTTTCTATGCAAGGGAGATTGGCCAAAGTTGCACTGGAGACAGTTAAACAATCACAAATAAAAAAATAATTGCAGAATGTTGTTGAAAGTCACCATAATTATTGAATATGCTTCAATAAACAATATAAAGTCTATAGTAGCTTAGGCCAAACACTCATAAGGATGGTAGGATTTTTTCTATGCAAGGGAGATTGGCCAAAGTTGCACTGGAGACAGTTAAAAAATCACAAATCAAAAAATAATTGAAGAATGTTGTTGAAAGTCACAATAACTATCGAATATGCCTCAATAAACAATATAAAGTCCATAGCAGCTTGGGCCAAACACTCATAAGGATGGTAGGATTTTTTCTATGCAAGGGAGATTGGCCAAACTTGCACTGGAGACAGTTGAAAAAATCACAAATCAAAAAATAATTGAAAAATGTTGTTGAAAGTCACAATAATTATTGAATATGCTTCAATAAACAATATAAAGTCCATAGTAGCTTAAGCCAAACACTCATAAGGATGGTAGGATTTTTTCTATGCAAGGGAGATTGGCCAAAGTTGCACTGGAGACAGTTAAAAAATCACAAATCAAAAAATAATTGAAGAATGTTGTTGAAAGTCACAATAACTATCGAATATGCCTCAATAAACAATATAAAGTCCATAGCAGCTTGGGCCAAACACTCATAAGGATGGTAGGATTTTTTCTATGCAAGGGAGATTGGCCAAACTTGCACTGGAGACAGTTGAAAAAATCACAAATCAAAAAATAATTGAAAAATGTTGTTGAAAGTCACAATAATTATTGAATATGCTTCAATAAACAATATAAAGTCCATAGTAGCTTAAGCCAAACACTCATAAGGATGGTAGGATTTTTTCTATGCAAGGGAGATTGGCCAAACTTGCACTGGAGACAGTTAAAAAATCACATAACAAGAAATTATTGAAGAATGTTGTTGAAAGTCACAATAATGATTGAATATGCTTCAATAAACAATATGAAGTCCATAGTAGCTTAGGCCAAACACTCATAAGGATGGTAGGACTTTTTCTATGCAAGGGAGATTGGCCAAAGTTGCACTGGAGACAGTTGAAAAAATCACAAATCAAAAAATAATTGATGAAAGTTGTTGAAAGTCACAATAATTATTGAATATGCTTCAATAAACAATATAAAGTCCATAGTAGCTAAGGCCAAACACTCATAAGGATGGTAGGATTTTTTCTATGCAAGGGAGATTGGCCAAAGTTGCACTGGAGACAGTTGAAAAAATCACAAATCAAAAAATAATTGAAAAATGTTGTTGAAAGTCACAATAATTATTGAATATGCTTCAATAAACAATATAAAGTCCATAGTAGCTTAAGCCAAACATACGGATGGTAGGATTTTTTCTATGCAAGCGAGATAGGCCAAAGTTGCACTGGAGACAGTTAAAAAATCACAAATCAAATAATAATTGAAGAATGTTGTTGAAAGTCACAATAATTATTGAATATGCTTCAATAAACAATATAAAGTCCATAGTAGCTTATGCCAAACACTCATAAGGATGGTAGGATTTTTTCTATGCAAGGGAGATTGGCCAAAGTTGCACTGGAGACAGTTAAAAAATCACAAATCAAAAAATAATTGAAGAATGTTGTTGAAAGTCACAATAATTATTGAATATGCTTCAATAAACAATATAAAGTCCATAGTAGCTTAGGCCAAACACTCATAAGGATGGTAGGATTTTTTCTATGCAAGGGAGATTGGCCAAAGTTCCACCGGAGACGGTTAAAAAATCACAAATCAAAAAATAATTGAAGAATGTTAATTAAAGTCAGAATAATTATCGAATATGCTTCAATAAACAATATAAAGTCCATAGTAGCTTAGGCCAAACACTCATAAGGATGGTAGAATTTTTTCTATGCAAGGGAGATTGGCCAAAGTTGCACTGGAGACAGTTAAAAAACCACAAATCAAAAAATAATTGAAGAATGTCGACAAAAGTCACAATATTTGTGCTTCAATAAACAATATAAAGTCCATAGTAGCTTAAGCCAAACACTCATACGGATAGTAGGATTTTTTCTATGCAAGGGAGATTGGCCAAAGTTGCACTGGAGACAGTTAAAAAATCACAAATCAAATAATAATTGAAGAATGTTGAGGAAAGTCATAATAATTATTGAATATGCTTCAATAAACAATATAAAGTCCATAGTAGCTTAGGCCAAACACTCATACGGATGGTAGAATTTTTTCTATGCAAGGGAGATTGGCCAAAGTTGCACTGGAGACAGTTAAAAAATCACAAATCAAAAAATAATTGAAGAATGTTGTTGAAAGTCACAATAATTATTGAATATGCTTCAATAAACAATATAAAGTCCATAGTAGCTTAGGCCAAACACTCATAAGGATGGTAGGATTTTTTCTATGCAAGGGAGATTGGCCAAAGTTGCACTGGAGACAGTTAAAAAATCACAAATCAAAAAATAATTGAAGAATGTTGTTGAAAGTCACAATAATTATTTAATATGCTTCACTAAACAATATAAAGTCCATAGTAGCTTAGGCCAAACACTCATAAGGATGGTAGAATTTTTTCTATGCAAGGGAGATTGGCCAAAGTTGCACTAGAGACAGTTAAAAAACCACAAATCAAAAAATAATTGAAGAATGTTGACAAAAGTCACAATATTTGTGCTTCAATAAACAATATAAAGTCCATAGCGGCTTAGGGCAAGCACTCGTAAGGCAGGTACGACTTTTTCTATGCAAGATTTTGGTAATTTGTTTAGATTTATAAACCAAATTATGATCATAGTTCGTAAAACATACTTTAAAATAGACTTAGATACTTACATTGCTGTAATTCTCTATAACATAAGCTCATAGCCTGTAGTGTACCTTCTTCCGTAGGACATTCCAGCACCAAAGCGTCTAATAAAGCCGAACTTTCGACTTCTCGGCCAAGTCTAAAAAGCGCAACAGCTTTCAACGCTTTTGCGCATTGTAAGTTTGGCGTCTTCTTCAACACCTTATCGCATTCTTGCAAAGCTTTCTTGTTAATCCCACTGTCCAACCATTCTGAAATTAAGAATAGATATTAGGCGACATAACCTCAAATTTGTATCGAGATAAACCACCAAGATATTGACACAAACGATTGTTAAGCATATTAGGAACCGATGCGTTGGATTTATTGGAGTATTTACCGTATATAGGACGAAGCCTACGTTCTGCTATGGTATTTTCTTGCACGTGCGCTGATTTTGAAGCCATCGTGCGAGTTTTCGATAGCAGTTCTGCGTACGTTGAATTTTAGAATCATAAATTACGATCTTAGAGCGAAATTGCTTCGTTCTTGGGATGTAGAAATGAGTTTTAGGTAAATACACCTATGTACAAGTAAAAATTATTATATGAATTGATATTGTACGTTGTGTTTACGATTGGAAATGACAAGCTGCCATATTTGAATGAAATGGTCGGTGGTTCGACAAATTACCGCGAGATGGCGCTATCGTACGGACGTTGTTCAGTCGGATCGAATTACATAAATTTCAATCTAAACATTGTATTTTATTTTTCAAATTTATAAATTAAATGGTCTTTGTAGCAGTCATTTTTGCTTAGTTTGAAATGTTTGAATCTCGTTTGAATTAAGAACGGTAATTCGTATATTTCAATAGTTTTGGTATAGATGGCGCCACCATCGTTCACAAAAATTCCCAACAGGTTGAATTATGTAAAATTTATTAACTATTTGCCCAAATTTGGTTATATTCTTGTGTTCTATATCATAGAATTATCAAAAAAAAAGAATCAAAAAATAATTTTTTCTTATAAACAAACAAAAATAAAGAGGATTTAAGTAGAATTATTCTGCAGTATATTAATCAAAAATTATCCATATAATTGAGGATATATGATTAAAGATAACCTATAATTGTTGCTTCTAACGGTTTGCACCAATGACATAATAAGCATATTTTTTACACAGTATTAAAAGTGAGTGTGCTTATAATTATCATCGCCCTTGGTTTAATTTTTTATGGCAGGAAATACCACATTATTTGATAAAAAAACAATGGATCTTCGGATATAAGAATTGCTTCCTTTTAAGTTTTTATCGACAAAATAATCATAGATTTTTTTCTATATCAGTAATAGTTCTTGTTAGAATTGAAGCTTTTCTTAAAACTATAGTTTCTCTTTGTTTCTAAAGTTACACATCTTTTGCTTTAGCAGCGTGACGTGTAAAAAGTTGTCTTGTAAACGCTGGAGAACTCATTCTTACGAAGAAATTCCTGTTTGTTGGCTTCCGGACATTAGACATCGACAAAACTTACACAAATGCATTAAAGTTGCGAAAAGCTACCTATATAGAGAAACCTAAGAAAGCAATTAAAAAGTTTATGTCTTTCTATGTTCTTATGTAATAATGGTTGTAAACAAGTTTGTAAAACTCGGGCACAATTAAAAAAATATCACCAGATGTAGATGGCGCTATTATAAACATGTCTGTTTTTATTTCGTATTTATTACAAACTGGACTGTGTTTGAGTTTTCTAGTCGATGATGTAGTACTTTCACAATTGTCGCTATTGTAAACATGGTTGCTAACTCACCACAAACACGCACTACGATACTCCAGAGTGCAAGTCTAGAGAACTTCAGAAGAAAATAACTTGTGCTCTTATAGTTAACATTTAATTATATTTTATAATGTATTACAGCAGACAATAACACTGTGCGGCAAATTTATGTAAAACTACTTTATGTAAAACCCAGTTTTTAAGTTTAAAGCCAAGAACTGATTGTGCTAAAACTACATTAATATCTGAATTTTTGGTGAAAGGCTCGTGTTATCGCGGTTTCGCGTAATGTGAAATAAAATTTCAACGTGCTTTAGCGGCTACACAGTTTGGCCAAAATAACTGTTAAAAGTTATGCAATTTGTAGAGATGTTAATGTAGTTTTATCAGAATCTAAGCTTTTTTTTATAATTACACGTACATCACATAAAGTAGGAAAATTTGGCCTTCTTTCAGTGGTCTACGTCGAAAAGTGCATAGTTTTACGACTTTTTGGCAATAAACTGCAGAAAAGTAGAAAATTTTGAGTTATTTGCGATTTTCGTTGTGAAAAACTTTTATATTTTTTCCTGGCCAAAACACCATGTGAATGGACTAAAATTATGAATAAAGTTAAAAATAAATTTGCAAATTTTGTAGAAATGTTCAGGGGGTCTTTACTGTTAAACCGTTGTTTTACTGTTCTTTTTCTAAAAGTGTGTCCTAGTTTTTCAAAATTTTCGACAATCTGTAAGCTATTTACATCAACTCTTCATATGTATAAACATCCATTAAATTATTATAATCATTTTACGTGATATCAACAAATATTTCCATAGAAATTAGCTCGTATAGTTCGACTTGGAGGTACATTCTCTTATATCTCTTGTGTTGGGTTATCCAGCACACTTTTTAACGAGTTCAACGTTGGAGCTCTCGTATGAAATGTAGGCTAGACTGCAGTTGAATGCCAAACCTGCTTCTGTGAGCAGCCCATAGCAAAGCAACCGGTGTTCCGGTGAGGTACAGTCAGTGCTTTCAACTCCAGTGTTTAGGCTCCGGATTATTTACTACATACGACTCCGGTAATCGTTAAAAGTTCTGTGATACGCGTAAAAAACTATAAACATTACCAACTATTTCGAAGAATTGATTTATGAACGTAACAAAGTGAAGATTTTGGATTTAGTTTCTTTTTAATTAGGTAAGAATAAACGAATAATGTAGATTCTAAGAAGTTGGGTTAAGAAGCTATTTATCAAAAGCTTTAGCGTTGCATTTAAAGTAGTTGTACTGTAATTATTATATTAAATATCTATATAAATAATTGAAACTTTCTTGAGTGATAAATCAAACAACTGATATTTTAACAAACATTTTAACGAACTGTTTCTCAGAACGTCATTCATTAACATAATACAGCTAAAATTTGTTTATGTATTCAATGACCAAAGTGTGACTAAACCTGCTAATGACTCGAACGTAATCTCACGTATTTATCAATTGTTTTAAACACGTTAGTCAAGAGCAAGGATTATGGTTTTCATTATTGATCTTCTTATTCATGTACTTTCCATAAAATGAAGGCCAGATAACTGTGTGGCTACTAAAATAACTCCTAACCCTACTTAATAATTAACAAGGGATGTTTGTGACCCCAAATTATGTCATTTTTTTTAATAGAAACTGATCTAATGTGTATTATTACACTACTTCGTTTGCATATTGATTGCTTAGAAGGTTAGTAACCTAGTGTTTGTTTTAAATTTGCTAATAGATGTAACATTTGTGCAACTTCCTATTTAGTCACAGTCTACATTTTTTGTGCATTGCCGAGATCTGGAGCTTCTAACTTCCGGTTTGTTTCGGTTAAGGAAGCTATCTTATATCTTATAGTTGCGTGATGTCTTTGTTATTTCAATTTTAAACGTAGCATATGATTTTGTTGATGATTTGATATGAAATGTTTTTTTCATTCTTGTATTATTCGATAAAAAGTTATTAAAAAGTTTTAAAAAGATATGCTGCATTTGGATTACTAATTTCCAAGTGGATACTGTTTTTAAAAATATGTTTAAAGCTTCTTTTTTTACCACAACATCACACTAATTTGTGTATACATTCTGTATTAAAAACATAACTTATTATTGATTATTCCTGTCATATGCAGTTTAAAACTTACCACGATAATCAGGCCAATTCTGTAACGCAATTGTTACGTAGCAAGTGGTTAAATTTCTTAGCAACGTTGTTAAAATATAAAATGGTATTCTGTAACATATCCAGTGGTTAATTACTTTGCCACCAGTTGAGTGGCGAACTGAGTGACTACGAACTACGTAGCAATCGATAGGGAGAGCGACGTGCTGCTAAACACTCTTCAAGTCCTTAACCTTAAAATAAAAACCGAATTGTTTGGTTTATGGTATATGTATCGTAAATAAACAAGTGGGAAATGAAATAGAAGATTTACATGAAAGTTTGACATTTTGCAAGCTTACCCTGTACTTCAAGGTACATTTCAAGAAATTATTTTTTATATTTTTTTACACATTTGGAAGCCTGTTATGGTTGCCTACATACCACCAAAATTTTACTGAAATCGGTTGAGTGACTGCAGCGCAAAAAATAGAAACAAAAAAAAATGATTTTGCATCGTTGGTTTTGAAAATCAATAAAAATCACAAATTCCACCTCGCTAATAAAATTTTGCAACGTGCTTATTAAGTTAGATCTACTAGTCTCGTTAACCAAGTATCATTGATCCAAATTATACAGGGTGACCAAAATCTAGTGTAAAACTTGTCAAACTTCAAAGCGTGTTATTGTTCTTATTTTAATTGGAACCCATACATTTTTTTAGGTGAAACGATGCAGAATTAAAAAATAAACATTGTTTCTAAATACAACCCCATCACAATTCCCAATATTTTAAAAGTTATTCGCCAAAAATTCATTTTGCAACGTTTACAACGGCGATTTTAGGTAATAAATATCGTACGTGGCGTTGAAAAACAATTTATTTCATAAAATATAACGCAAAGAAATATTTTAGATTTGAGTGTACTTAATAAAGTAGTTTTTCAATTGCCAAATTTACTTAAAAATTTACCTATAGCGGTAAGGGTGGAAATGTGGCTGCAACATGATGGAGCTCCAGCACATTACTCGTTATTACATGTCAGGGACCAGCTCAACGAAATCTTCCCAAATCGGTGGATTGGAAGAGGAGGACCAGTTGCTTGGCCTCCTCGATCACCGGACTTAACGAAACTGGATTTCTTCCTGTGGGGCTACGTTAAGGACATCGTTTATGCTGAACCTCCAACAACACCAGCAAACATGCAAGAAAGATGCATTTCTAACTATTACGCCCACCTATTAAGAGCAGTGGCGAGATCATTTCATACTCGTCTTCGTTTGTGCCTCGAAGAGCACGGAAGACATTTCGAACAACTACTTAATTAAGTACACTCAAATCTAAAATACTTCTCTGTGTTATATTTTATGGAATAAATTGTTTTTCAACGCCACGTACGATATTTATTACCTAAAATTGCTGTTGTAAGCGTTGAAAAATGAGTTTTTGGCGAATAATTTTTAAAATATTGGGAATTGTGATGGGGTTGTATTTAGAAACATGGTTTATTTTTAAATTTTGCATCGTTTCACCTAAAAAAATGTATGGGTTCCTATTTAAAATAAGAACAATAACACGCTTTGAAGTTTGACAAGTTTGACACTAGAGTTTGGTCATCCTGTATAATTTCGATCAATGACACTTGTTTAACGAGACTACTAGATCTAACTTAATAAGCACGTCGCAAACATTTATTAACGAGGTGTTTTTATTTTTTTGCGCTGCAGTCACTCAACCGATTTCAATAAAATTTTGGTGGTATGCAGGCAACCATAACAGGCTTCCAAATGTATAAAAAAATATATAGCATGCAATTTAAAAAAATATATCACGTTGGCGTTGCACATTTTTGGGACAGCCTGTATAATCAAAAATAATTTCTTGAAATGTACCTTGATTTACATGGTAAGCTTGCAAAATGTCAAACTCTTAGCTTAATTAGTAACTGAGCTACAGAAGACGGGAGCTGAGTTGCAGGACCCTGTATATCTATACAAAAATAATGTTATAGTCAAATACAATTTTGTATTAGTCGACTATTAAAACAAGTTTGTTAAATTTATTAAATGTACAGTGGAAAGATTACCATAGGTAAATTAATAAATTAATAATATGTTAAAGAATTAAATTAGTATCCAATAAACGAGAAAACCTTTAAAACTTTTAACCACAACTACTAGAATTTAACCAGTTGTCGTATTAATGAACCCCTTCAATTGAAACTTGTGGTTATACATATCCGAATAACCTAACCTCACAATTCAGAAATGCACTCAGACGCGGAATCTCAGAAGAATAAGAATAACAACAACAATAATTCATTTTACGCGATTTTACTGAGCAGCTATCTTCTGTGGACCTTTGCACCAATTTAATTTTTGCGTAAATTGTTTCCACAATTCTTCGACGTTACGGGCTTCCGTAAACGGAGTTGAGTGCGTCGCAAAAGAACTTTATTTTTGTGAATAAAATTAACCATGACGACATAAATATGGATTTTGTGTAGTTCTACTCTCGCAGATACTCCTATTCATTATTTATAAATAAAACTGAAACGTATACAATGTTGTGTACAGAATGAAATCATAAGTTCATTTGTTTCACACATTTTTGCGGAATGAGGGAAATATTGATTCCTTCAGCAAAAATGTAGTGCTTGTCAATAAAAAGTCCATTTTAAATGTAACTGTAACATGATAAATGGTCCTGATAAAAATTTGACGTTCCATATAATTAACCGAAAAAATTGAATCTTAACGTAACCAATTAATTTTCAATTATTTTTTGTTTCACATCCTGCACTTTCTGGTACTTAATTGTAATTTAATTTTCCATAACGAGTTTGAATAATCACCCACTAATTTGCATTTATTTGGGTGAACTCCAATTACTGGATATACTCAACTTTCTATAATCTAGAAAAATACGAATGAATTCTGGACAATATTTTTGAAGCATACCTAATGACACCGTTTGTTTGTCAATTGTCCACTGTACATTTTTAGTTTGCGTAATATAGTATCTACTAAATATATGTAATCAAGAAACACCACAATGTGTCTAAGGTTAGTTTAAAAAAAGTAACACCAATTTAGTTAATTATTAGATGATTTGTTAAAAAAAAAACAGGTTATGTAAATGTACGTATGTACTTATCTATTTCTTGATTTATCTATTTATTTATGTAATTATTGTGACCTTCACCTCGAGGTAAAGTGATTTTTTTTCGGTAAGAAGATTACTAATTCATTATAGCACAATCCACAACGCCTCCTTTCGAGACACCCTGTATAGATGGTTCGATATGGATTAGTCAGCAAATACCTTCCTTAATTCGTACTAAGAAGCCAGTATTGAGTCACAAATGCCCTGGAGTTCGCAGAGAACAACCTTGAAATCTGAACTTACCAAGATCACTTTAAAGGTTGATAACTTTCATACAGGAAACCAAAGAGGTAATACATGTACCCAAAACTAGATCACTGTACTGTGGGTGTACAATAAGGCGAAAACATGGAACACAATGGTTACATAACAGTTTTAAAATGCTCTTGACCCATCTATAACTATAATTTAAATATGTACCTGAATATTTTGCATTTGTGATTAATTATTGCAGATGCATCTTTTGCATTTACAACTCATATGAATAATATGGAATGGTGGTAGAGACTCAAGGATTATTGTCCATGTTGACATAGTTTAGCCTTGTTAGAAAGATTAGGAGATTAGGAAATTGCCCTAAGTGCATGTTTTTTATATCTATGTAATGTACTAAGCGCACAAAAAAAAGTCGTACAGCTAATTTTTACATAATGTAATACTGGCTTGTTTTTATTTGTCAACTTGACAGTTTAAATTAACGCTCGTCTTTCCGATTTATTTTCTCTTAAACCAGTTACCACAAAAATTTAAGTTTTTGTGCAGGTTGCATCTAGAGTCTCTTCTATAGATTGGCGTTTTTGTTTTCTTCAGTTTTTATGTAATACAGGTTGGGAACGAATGTTAGCAGGACAACGCAGTTAGCATGCAAATAATCCTTATTTACTGCGATACATATCCCTTGAATTTAATAGCATTCCGACTATTTGTTAATTTTTAAGACCGAAATAAACATGAACAATATTTTGCGCAGTTCGGCTTCCCTCGCTTGTGGGTTTTGGTGCGAGGCAGTCGAACGAGATGCGAAGTTTTGACGCGAGCAGTAAATCCGTTTGAATCCGTGTTTTGAAAATATTGTTGGGTGTAATTAATTGTCCATCTAAATTCATTATTTATATTTAACTCGCACTATGATTCAAAATTCCGAAATTAAATTGTTCTGATCGTATCGTACTAACAGTAAATAATCTTCCACTGTCCCAGCTACGTTTCCATTTACCGTTACGATTGACGTAGTGCGCGCTGCACGAAATTTATATCATTCATATTAAATCGCGTTAAAAATTACTTAAAAATTATAACCTAAATAAAATAGGTAGTTATCTTATAAGGAAAAATCCACTTTTAGCATAAAACTCAATTATCAAGGTCAGTCAAACTTCTAGGTTATGTTCTGACCGTTAGAACATTGGTAGAATACGAAAAGATTGTGGGTTGATAAGTGTAATGTTAAATTTTACTTTACTTGTTGGAAAATTTCTATTTCTATAAATATTTTTTGTTTTTTTTTTTCTGTGAATAAATATAAATTGTTTACTGCGCTAGTAAACTAATGGCAGTGCAGGTATTTCAAGTATGGAATTTATGAAACGTAAATGAGTGCGTAATAACAGTATTTCCTTGTAAAAAAACCTTCACACTTTTTGTCCACTGTTTTGTTATAAAAGTATATTTAAAAAACGACTTTTTAAAGTATTATAACCTTCTGAATGTATTTTAATATACAAAATATTAAACATTTGCTATAAATTACAAAAAATAGTATATTATTATACGAATTATAATTATAAGTTTTATAAGACGTCAAATTGGGGCACGAGTTGTTTTGGGCACGACGAGCGTAGCGAGGAGTGCCCAAATGGAACGAGTGCGCCAATACGTCTTACAAAACGAGTGTAATATACTATTTTTTCTACTTTGCGTCATTAATTTTATATAAATTTAGAAATTGTGGTTACTATATCGCGCTAAATTAGAATCTAGGGTATTTTGCGGGTACCACGTGGTAGCACTGTAGTAACTGTCAACTTAAGGATGATATCGATGAGATAAAATCATGACAAAATCTAATTGTGAATAATTTTAGTCTACTTTAGCCTACAAGTTTGAATAAATATTCAGCGAGGTCGCAACGATGATCATAATGGAGCTTGGGGCAACACTTTTAACCCTACTGTGATAAATACATGAAACTTAACCTAAAAAGTTAACTTTAAAATAGTGGTTTCATAAGTAAATAATCAGAATAGAAGTGTTTGGCGGTGACTGATTAGTTACTTCGAAGAACAAGAACTTACTAAAGAATTGTTATAACGCTTAACGTTTAATAGCGGTGTCTACCTAATTCCGCTACGTAGCCGTTGCGGCTTATATATTTACAAGCACTTATAATTGAAACCCAATTCTAATTTCGGCAAAGTAGTTTATTAGAATAAATTATACTTAGTAAAATTACATGTGATGGAGGTAATACAAATACGTTGCACACAACCAGAACTAAGACGAAGTCGAAAGCGACGGACAAAAACGAATATGAATTGAACCGAGCATCCAAGCGTCCAAAATATTACCGAAAACTTATATGTTACATAAACTAAGAAATCCTCTACACTTTAAATGTACTATAGCTTCGTAAGTGTATGCTGATAAACCATTTATTGCGCATATACAATCTCGCAGCAGTAATTAAAATCGTTCGTATCTACGATGTAGGTTTGATCTTCGCATAATACCTTATTAAAGTAAATGTGGTCCTTGAATTATATCTGAAAAGGGGATTTGATGTTTAGTTGAAAAGAATGATAACGATCACTTACTAGAGTCGTAAAACATCACCGTAAACGTCATGCTGGCGTATTTTGATGAACACAGCAAAACTAAGAAAGCCCCAATCCTTTGGCCATACTATAGCAGGCTACAGCCATGTTTAAATATGTATAGAATATTGATATTTCGCAGTTTATGTGATTGCAAGCGATTAAGAAGATGCAGTGTGTAGTTATGTTGGGTTATGTATTGTACGTTTGACATATGGCATTTGATATCACTGTGTACCAATCAGACAAAAATGTTACTGTTTTCGGTATTACAATGTGTTAATTGTAACACCGAAAACAGTGTTACAATGTGTGCATTGTGAATGCAAAGTAGAAAAAAGTAGTTTTAGAATATAATGCACGACTGTTTGTGTTGGTTGGGTAACCATGACAACCGTAGTGACTGTGTAGGTGTTGACGTTAGATCAACAGCATCAAAATGACCAATCAAACTATTGTTTTAATCACGTTAGCTTTCCAGTTGGTTTAAATGGGTGCTTCTAATCATTTGGATAGGTATTTTCAGACTTGTTTATTCATTTCCTATTGAGTCACAAAATACCACTGATACGAATTTCACGCACACCTATTGATAGGCCTGTGTATAATTATTGTTTTGTTAACATTCTTTGTTATCGCTCTACGTTTGTGAATATCTGAAGGTAAACTATCTTTAGATAGTTTTTCTTTGTGCTAATTTGAAATAATTTGAAACAATTTAATACCAAAACCAAATTTCTATATTAGAAGTTAAGAATTGAGAAGATAATAAAGTTGTTTAACTCTGAATATTCATAATTGTTCAAATGGTGTAACTCTGCACAAACTAATAATACAAATGTCAATCTACATATGGAAATTCTATACCAGTATTATGTAGCAATGACCGGCGCTATATTTAACTCTGTGGACGCAACATCGTATTTAATAAGAAGCGAAACTGAAAGTACATTGAACAGTCAATACAGCGACTGGTGTTGCTTTATAACAAGCATCCTTTGTTACCTAACTTCATAGTAGGTGGTACACTTATATTTCAATTCTGTGCAAGTAAAACTGTAATTTTGACAAATAATATCGACAGATTTGCAAATAAATGTTGCAATGTTTCTAATTGACCTGTTTATTTAAAGAAACTGGAATAATTAACTTTAATTGAGTGAGTGTATTACTGGCTTACCTAATAGTACTTTGAACCGTTTTTTTTTCTATAAATATGTTGTATTGAGTGAAAGAATTATAATTTTTCAAATCAACGAAATTGTTGGTTGAGTTAAAATGCGATATTTTAAGAGGAATCACTAGAGGTAGTAGCCTACTACAAAACAACACTACATAAAACCAAACATCCTGAGCTTAATTGTGTGTTAATAATCACGTGTAATACATCAAAAAAGCAATATTACAACATTTTGTATTGAGCCTTCATGAACTTGTGTAAAAAAAAATGACAACAAAATATGAATGTTGTAATGATTTAACCGTTGGTTTTTTGAACATGTGAATGAGACGAGAATAACATATTTTATAGTCGTACGGTGCAGCCATCTGTTGGATAAACACATCATTTTCTTCGACCAATCAAATTCAAATGGTACAGTCTGAAGCAGCAGCAGCATGAATACGTAGCCAGGGGAATCACAAATATTGAGCAATTTCGGCCTAACAAAAATATTGATCGCATGTTGACACGGGAGGTGTAGCGGCGCCGCGCCCGGCAAACGAAAGCCATACGAAAAATAAATTTTACCGTGCTGGTGCTACGTAGATAGCAACGACTCGCTTATAAATTAGGACAGCATGTTCTTGCGGAAGTGTATGTGATCAACATGAATTGATGAATTTCGACCAAAATAGGCTAGAAACCGAATACGAGAAATAATTTTTTGCCGTCCTGATGGACTCTACGCAGACAGCAAAGAGCGAGTTATAAATTAGGAGCGCATGTTCCCGCGAGGGTTTATAGTGCAGTCCCCGTACGACACACGGAACGAAGAATAATCAACAACCGCAATACCTACTTACAATGTTACAACTACTAAATAATTAATAGGAGTTAAATAAATTATTACTAAGGAAATACAAGTAATTTAATTTTTAATCAGTCATTTATTTTTCGTCATAAAATTTCAAATTTATTGGTATTTAGATTTAGATAATAATATTAATACCAAACACTTGTCGCTTGGCAATGCATTCTGGGCAATCGCAATCTATGTAGGATGGTTGGCTTTAGTTCTACTTGTTGTACAACAGACGGAGAACAGACGCTAGAAATATGGGCAAATTAAAAAATCAGCTGCCTTTGTGGCCCGCGTTCTAAGAAAACTAATAACTTGCGAGAGTACCTGCGGTAAGTGTATATGTAGATATTATACGTGTAGTGTAATTCTTCGCTAATTAACTTCGCTAGTTAATTTGGGCAATACTCTCTTATAGGCGTAAGCGTGCCGGACTACCATATATGGCAAAAAACTTTTATAAAGGTGTAAAATATTTGAACATGTATCTATATAATATATAATAAATGACTTATACATATACATAAAGCTGGCCTGTTTTATCGAAATCGCTATTTTTTCTCATCCCTACAATTGCTCATCCCTTTGCTAATATTTTTATCTTGTTGAGTTGAAAGGTTAGTCCTTTGCGAATATTTGTTTATCTTGTCGAGCTGAAGGTCAGCTCTTTACTCAAATGTTAATTTATTTTGTTTGGCTGAAAGGTTAGCCCTTTTCTAAAGTTCATTTATTTTGTTGAGCTGAAAGGTTAGCTTTTTGCGAATACATATTTGTGTCAGCCCTTTACTGGCGTGGTAGGTAATTTATTTTGTTGAGCTGAAAGGTTAGCCCTTTGCTAATATCTGAATGGTTTTGAGCTGAAAGGTTTTGAGCCCTTTGCTAATATTTGTTTATCTTCTTGAGATGGATATTTGTCCCTTTGATAATATTTGTTTAATTTTTAAGATGAAAGATGAGCCCTTCGCTAATATTTGTTTATCGTGTTGAGAAGAAAAGTTACCAATTTGATAATATTTGTTTATATTGTTGGAGATGAAAGGTCGGCCCTTTGCTAATTTGTTTTTCTTGTTAAACTGAATGATTAGTCCTTTGCATATTTGTTTATGTTCATGAGCTGAAAGGATGACCCCTTGCGAATATTTGTTTATTTTGTTGAAAGGTGGTTTGCTTTTTGGAATTATTTGACTATGTTTTGAGTTAAAAATTTTAGCGTTTTGAACGCAGAAGGAACAGAAATACATATTGGTAACTTGATTATTGTTGAATGAGTAACACCTTTGAATTTTGGAAATAATGAATTGTCGAATGGAAGTGTGAATGAGTTACTGAGACCACGATTATCATTGAGGACAATAGTTCTGGATACTGGCTTTGAGAGCAAAGCTATAGTCAGGATTGGCCGTGTTAGGAATTATTTTATTTGTTGTATTAATTCAGATATTGGGCCAGTGATAGAAGATTATAAACACGCTCATTTGTAAATACATGAGTAACTAGACTCACTTTTTACTGTTAATGGTTTTTGTTACAATGCGATACGCAAAAAACTGCTATCGGTAAACGGACAGTTCTGTGAGATCGAAACTTGATTCTTGATTCGAAACTATCTTTCATCTTCCACAGTCGCTAACAATAGGGTTATATACTTAGGGAGAAAATCACAGGTTGCTTTTTAGCAATTTAGCCAGACGCATGACTTCAACTGAGCGGTAGGCTTTTACCAGTCTACTATTTATACTCAAGATAAGGCCGAACTGCGAGGAGAGTGTTTACAGCGTCATCTAACAATACAGTTGGATGAGGTATTCACACTAAAAATATATTTATTTGCATCAAAATATGATTTCTTTAAATGCTCATCGTAAATTATAAATGATTGACCATGAGACAAGGAATAAATTATTGAAGTGTGTGAATGTCAGGTAAATTAACAGATACAGTATCCAAGAATGCAATTGTAAAAAACCAAAAGCGTAACAATCTTGGGTTGGTTTACTCGTCAAACCATTGTTAGCGAATGCTTGTGATTTCTGAAGTTTCAATCCATCATTAAAGCTTCCTCAGGAAACTGACTCATCTTGTGATTGTATTTCTTTCACAGTCTTTCGTTGAAGAACGCTTTGTATGTATAAAAATAGTAGAACAAATGACTCTTTACCACTTTTACATATTATATTATATACACTTTTATATATTTATATACATATGAGACCGGCTTCGAAGAAAGGAGTCTTACGGCTAAGTTATCGATTTTGGGGTTTTGACAGATTCAAAATGCTGCAATCTTACTCTTTAACATGCAATTTATCCGACATCAATCGGACAAAATTTGGCGAAGTAATAAGATAGAAGATTCCACAAAACTATACTTTCGCGGGAGGAATCAATATTAAATGATACTGTTTGCGTACATCGTTGTCACATGGTGTGATCTATATTTTCATTTTCCTTATTTAATGTAAAATTGGCATGAATAATTTATCAACTGCACAATATCAATAAGAAATCGACTTAATAAAATAATTTCAAACAGACATGTGCGTTCGAGATATGCAGTTGAAAACATTATACGCGACAAAAGTTCAAGTTTGCGAAACGCAGAAAAAACATTCGGTTCATAGCTGGAGAATTTCTTCGGCATCGAATTTAATTTGTTTTCTGAAACACCTAAATAACGTCGAATAACGTTGTAAATGCTGCACAGAAAAATACATTCTTATGCCCACAAAAAATTGTTTTCGAGCACTACGCCATATTACCAACGAAATATTATCGTGGTAAGTTTTAGACTACATAATATGTATGACTGGAATAAGCAATAATAATTTATCTTATTAATTCAAAATGATGTATACTAATTAATATGATCTTAAAACAAATACACTTTAAACCTATTTGAAACTATTATCAGCAACTGTAGTATTCAAAATACAACATATCTTTTTAAACACTTTTTATTGATATTTATTGATTCTCCAGTAGCTCAAGAATCATACAAACTCATTTTTACAATGTTTATTTCTGAAATGGCTAAAACTAAAACCAACAAATTGTGAACATTCATAAACTTTTCAGAAATGGCCTGCCTTTTTCGGGTTTCTTCACTTTTCACTGTTTAATACCACCGATATTATAGTATGCAACTGCAGTAACGAAACATAGAAATGTAAATGGCGAAATCGTCACACAGTGACATGTCGTAGTACTAAGATACCTTTATCAAAAAAATAATAGATTATATACTACTAAATTATAAATTTTGAAGTTTTGAAGGTTTCAGTTTGCAGAAATCTTATAATTTTGGAGTGCATAAACAGCAGCGGAACATGTGCAGTCAGAATCAGTTGACTTGATTAGTAACGTGAATTGTGTCCTAAAACATATTCGAACACACCACAAAGATGTTCATAACTCTGAAATGACATAACGGCAGAAATCAAATAAACTGCGTAATCCACCTGAAATATTTCTATATAGCATGTATAACTCACCTAACTCACCTATAACCTATAACTCACCTATAACTCACCTATAACTCACCTATAACTCACATAACTCACCTATAACCCACCTAAAGAAGTTACCAGTGAAAACTTTCAAAATAAAAATTAAGAAAATGCTCATAGAAGACAAAATATAGAGACGAACAACGAATGAAAGCAAACGTACCCTCAATACCGTTAACCCGAGGAATGGAGACCCAGACACTCACAGGTTTAGGAAAACCCAACCCCGTGGCGAGGAAAGAGGGAAGACAGCGACTATGTTTATATTTTACTGCCGTAAATAACTATAAAAACTGTCTGCTCTTAGGTTTAAACTTCAACATGAGACTTGTGAAAAATCGTATCCAATTTTTACAAACTTGCTTACAAACAGTATTACATAAGAACATAAGAAAACATAAATGCTAATCAATAGCCACGATTCCAAATTTGATTCTATCATGATCTGACATTTTTGCAGTAAGAGGTTTAGAAGAAAAAAAAATTGGAACGGCGAGTGTTAATTTAAAACAGTTAAAATTGCAGAAATCGGGTACCTCTTTACACTTCTGTCGCGCTCATCTTTAAACCGAACCGTAGTAAATTTTGATAGTGATACACTACATATAGAAACGATTAACTAACATACCACATTTTATTTTATTTGCTTTTGATAAGTAGTTTTAGAGTTATGAGTCTTCAACAACATATCTCCATACTATTATTCAACGCCTGGCAGTCCTGTACTCTAGACGCGTATTTCCGAGCGGGTCACATATGTATACCCAGTTTCTTCACAAAAAAAGAACTGTCCAGTGTACCCGCGTAGAGCATGAGTTTGATTTTGATTATGTAAATGATTTATACTCTAAAAATCCAATTTATATTATTATTTTTTTTCGTAATGTATCTACAAAAGCCGCGGCGTTACGTTGTATGTTTGCAATCACCACCAACAGGTATTACGGTAAATTTACAACGTCATCATGTGTTCTTTCTATTAAATAAATACACATGCCGTGTTCACGCTGAATATGTCATAATTAGGAGACAGTTTCGGTGGTCTTGGTGTAATTTCTACGAAATGAGGTTAGTGTTCCGTGAAGCAACTCCATGTAACACCGGCCTGGTATGGCATGGGAAATTATTATTTAATGTGTGCATGAATGAGAAATAAAGAATGAAAAGTTTATTTAGAACAATTAACAAATCATAACTCTAACAATAATCGAAGAATTTTTATGAAACTTGCTATGATTGTTTATTAAGTACCTTTAAACAGTATAAAGGCCATAGTAGCACATAAAAACCCCTCAAAGGGAATGCTGATTTTAAGCATTTAATGAAACATCCATATTTTCACTATAAATTGTAAAAAAATCATAACTTTAACAATAATAGAAGAATTTTTATGAAACTTGCTACGATTGTTTATTAAGAAACAATAAACAGTATAAAGGCCACAGTAGTACATAGAAACCCCTCAAAGGGGAACGCTGATATTATGAATTTATTGAAACATCCATATTTTCACTATAAATTGAAAGAAAAATCATAACTTTAACAATAATCGAAGAATTGTTATGAAACTTGCTACGATAGCTAATTATGCTTCACTAAACAGTATAAAGGCCACAGTAACACATAAAACCCCCTCAAAGGGAAATGCCGATTTTATGAATTTATTGCAACAACCATATTTTTGCTATAAATTGTAAAAAATCATAACTCTAACAATAATCGAAAAATTTCTATGAAACTTGCTACGATTGTTTATTATACTTCAATAAACAGCATAAAGGTCATAGTAGCACATGAAACCCTCTCAAAAGGGAATGCTGATTTTTAGAAGTTATTGAAACATCTATATTTTCACTATAAATTGTAAAAAAATCATAACTCTAAGAATAAGCGAAGAAATTTTATGAAACTTGCTACGATTGTTTATTATGCTTCAATAAACAGTATAAAGGCCATAGTAGCACATTAAACCCCATCAAAGGGAATGCTGATTTTTTGAATTTATCAAAACATCCATATTTTCACTATAAATAGTAGAAAAATCATAACTCTAGAAGTAATCGAAGAATTTGTATGAAACTTGCTACGAATGTTTATTATGCATCAATAAACAGTATAAACGCCATAGTAGCACATAAACCCCATCAAAGGGGAATGCCGATTTTATGAATTTATTGAAACATCCATATTTTCACTATAAATAGTAAAAAAATCATAACTCTAAGAATAAGCGAAGAAATTTTATGAAACTTGCTACGATTGTTTATTGTGCATCAATAAACAGTATAAAGGCCACAGTAACACATAAAACTCCATATTTTATTGAAACATCCATATTTTCACTATAAATTGTAGAAAAATCATAACTCGAACAGTAATCGAAGAATTTCTATGACACTTGCTAAGATTGTTTATTAAGCATCAATGAACAGTATAAAGGCCATAGTAGCACATGAAATTCCCTCAAAGGGGAATTATGGATTTATGAATTTATTGAAACATCCATATTTTCACTATAAATTGTAGAAAAATCATAACTTGAACAGTAATCGAAGAATTTTTATGAAACTTGCTACGATTGTTTATTAAGCATCAATGAACAGTATAAAGGCCATAGTAGCACATGAAATTTCATCAAAGGGGAATGCTGATTTTATGAATTTATTGAAACATCCATATTTTCACTATTAATTGTAAAAAAAATCATAACTCTAACAATAATCGAAGAATTTTTATGAAACTTGCTACGATTGTTTATTATAGATCAATAAACAGTATAAAGGCCTACTATGGTACATGAAACCTCCTCAAAAGGGAATGCTGATTTTAGAATTTATTGAAAGATCCATATATTCACCATAAATTGTAAAAAATCATAACTCTAACAATAATCGAAGAATTTTTATGAAACTTGCTACGATTGTTTATTATAGATCAATAAACAGTATAAAGGCCTACTATGGTACATGAAACCTCCTCAAAAGGGAATGCTGATTTTAGAATTTATTGAAAGATCCATATATTCACCATAAATTGTAAAAAATCATAACTCTAACAATAATCGAAGAATTTTTATGAAACTTGCTACGATTGTTTATTATGCATCAATAAACAGTATAAAGGCCTACTATGGTACATGAAACCTCCTCAAAAGGAATGCTGATTTTTAGAATTTATTGAAACATGCATATTTTCACTATAAATTGTAAGAAAATCGTAACTTTAACAATAATAGAAGAATTTTTATGAAACTTGCTACGATTGTTTATTATGCATCAATAAACAGCATACAGGCCATAGTAGCACATAAAACCCCCTCAAAGGGGAATGCTGATTTTATGCATTTAATGAAACATCCATATTTTCACTATAAATTGTTAAAAAATCATAACTCTCACAATAATCGAAGAATTTTTATGAAACTTGCTACGATTGTTTATTATGCTTCAATAAATATATAAAGGCCATAGTAACACATAAAATCCCCTCAAAGGGGAATGCTGATTTTATGAATTTATTGAAACATCCATATTTTCACTATAAATTGTAGAAAAATCATAACTTGAACAGTAATCGAAGAATTTTTATGAAACTTGCTACGATTGTTTATTAAGCATCAATGAACAGTATAAAGGCCATAGTAGCACATGAAATTTCATCAAAGGGGAATGCTGATTTTATGAATTTATTGAAACATCCATATTTTCACTATTAATTGTAAAAAAAATCATAACTCTAACAATAATCGAAGAATTTTTATGAAACTTGCTACGATTGTTTATTATAGATCAATAAACAGTATAAAGGCCTACTATGGTACATGAAACCTCCTCAAAAGGGAATGCTGATTTTAGAATTTATTGAAAGATCCATATATTCACTATAAATTGTAAAAAATCATAACTCTAACAATAATCGAAGAATTTTTATGAAACTTGCTACGATTGTTTATTATAGATCAATAAACAGTATAAAGGCCTACTATGGTACATGAAACCTCCTCAAAAGGGAATGCTGATTTTAGAATTTATTGAAAGATCCATATATTCACCATAAATTGTAAAAAATCATAACTCTAACAATAATCGAAGAATTTTTATGAAACTTGCTACGATTGTTTATTATAGATCAATAAACAGTATAAAGGCCTACTATGGTACATGAAACCTCCTCAAAAGGGAATGCTGATTTTAGAATTTATTGAAAGATCCATATATTCACCATAAATTGTAAAAAATCATAACTCTAACAATAATCGAAGAATTTTTATGAAACTTGCTACGATTGTTTATTATGCATCAATAAACAGTATAAAGGCCTACTATGGTACATGAAACCTCCTCAAAAGGAATGCTGATTTTTAGAATTTATTGAAACATGCATATTTTCACTATAAATTGTAAGAAAATCGTAACTTTAACAATAATAGAAGAATTTTTATGAAACTTGCTACGATTGTTTATTATGCATCAATAAACAGCATACAGGCCATAGTAGCACATAAAACCCCCTCAAAGGGGAATGCTGATTTTATGCATTTAATGAAACATCCATATTTTCACTATAAATTGTTAAAAAATCATAACTCTCACAATAATCGAAGAATTTTTATGAAACTTGCTACGATTGTTTATTATGCTTCAATAAATATATAAAGGCCATAGTAACACATAAAATCCCCTCAAAGGGGAATGCTGATTTTATGAATTTATTGAAACATCCATATTTTCACTATAAATTGTAGAAAAATCATAACTTGAACAGTAATCGAAGAATTTTTATGAAACTTGCTACGATTGTTTATTAAGCATCAATGAACAGTATAAAGGCCATAGTAGCACATGAAATTTCATCAAAGGGGAATGCTGATTTTATGAATTTATTGAAACATCCATATTTTCACTATTAATTGTAAAAAAAATCATAACTCTAACAATAATCGAAGAATTTTTATGAAACTTGCTACGATTGTTTATTATAGATCAATAAACAGTATAAAGGCCTACTATGGTACATGAAACCTCCTCAAAAGGGAATGCTGATTTTAGAATTTATTGAAAGATCCATATATTCACTATAAATTGTAAAAAATCATAACTCTAACAATAATCGAAGAATTTTTATGAAACTTGCTACGATTGTTTATTATAGATCAATAAACAGTATAAAGGCCTACTATGGTACATGAAACCTCCTCAAAAGGGAATGCTGATTTTAGAATTTATTGAAAGATCCAAATATTCACCATAAATTGTAAAAAATCATAACTCTAACAATAATCGAAGAATTTTTATGAAACTTGCTACGATTGTTTATTATAGATCAATAAACAGTATAAAGGCCTACTATGGTACATGAAACCTCCTCAAAAGGGAATGCTGATTTTAGAATTTATTGAAAGATCCATATATTCACCATAAATTGTAAAAAATCATAACTCTAACAATAATCGAAGAATTTTTATGAAACTTGCTACGATTGTTTATTATGCATCAATAAACAGTATAAAGGCCTACTATGGTACATGAAACCTCCTCAAAAGGAATGCTGATTTTTAGAATTTATTGAAACATGCATATTTTCACTATAAATTGTAAGAAAATCGTAACTTTAACAATAATAGAAGAATTTTTATGAAACTTGCTACGATTGTTTATTATGCATCAATAAACAGCATACAGGCCATAGTAGCACATAAAACCCCCTCAAAGGGGAATGCTGATTTTATGCATTTAATGAAACATCCATATTTTCACTATAAATTGTTAAAAAATCATAACTCTCACAATAATCGAAGAATTTTTATGAAACTTGCTACGATTGTTTATTATGCTTCAATAAATATATAAAGGCCATAGTAACACATAAAATCCCCTCAAAGGGGAATGCTGATTTTATGAATTTATTGAAACATCCATATTTTCACTATAAATTGTAGAAAAATCATAACTTGAACAGTAATCGAAGAATTTTTATGAAACTTGCTACGATTGTTTATTAAGCATCAATGAACAGTATAAAGGCCATAGTAGCACATGAAATTTCATCAAAGGGGAATGCTGATTTTATGAATTTATTGAAACATCCATATTTTCACTATTAATTGTAAAAAAAATCATAACTCTAACAATAATCGAAGAATTTTTATGAAACTTGCTACGATTGTTTATTATGGATCAATAAACAGTATAAAGGCCTACTATGGTACATGAAACCTCCTCAAAAGGGAATGCTGATTTTTAGAATTTATTGAAAGATCCATATTTTCACTATAAATTGTAAAAAAATCATAACTTTAACAATAATAGAAGAATTTTTATGAATCTTGCTACGATTGTTTATTATGTATCAATAAACAGTATAAAGGCCATAGTAGCACATGGAATTCCCTCAAAGGGGGATGCTGATTTTATGAATTTATAGAAACATCCATAATTTCACTATAAATTGTAAAAAAATAATAACTCTACTAATAATCAAAGAATTTTTATGAAATTTGCTACGATTGTTTATTAACCATCAATAAACAGTATAAAGGCCATAGTAGCACATGAAACCCCCTCAAAGGGGAATGCTGATTTTATGCATTTAATGAAACATCCATATTTTCACTATAAATTGTAAAAAAATCATAACTCTCACAATAATCGAAGATTTTTTATGAAACTTGCTACGATTGTTTATTATGCTTCAACAAATAGTATAAAGGCCATAGTAACACATAAAATCCCCTCAAAGGGGAATGCTGATTTTATGCATTTATTGAAACATCCATATTTTCACTATTAATTGTAAAAAAAAATCATAACTCTAACAATAATTGAAGAATTTTTATGAAACTTGCTACGATTGTTTATTATGCATCAATAAACAGTATAAAGGCCTACTATGGTACATGAAACCTCCTGAAAAGGGAATGCTGATTTTTAGAATTTATTGAAAGATCCATATTTTCACTATAAATTGTAAAAAAATCATAACTTTAACAATAATAGAAGAATTTTTATGAAACTTGCTACGATTGTTTATTATGTATCAATAAACAGTATAAAGGCCATAGTAGCACATGGAATTCCCTTAAAGGGGAATGCTGACTTTATGAATTTATAGAAACATCCATAATTTCACTATAAATTGTAAAAAAATAATAACTCTACTAATAATCAAAGAATTTTTATGAAACTTGCTACGATTGTTTATTAACCATCAATAAACAGTATAAGGGCCATAGTAGCACATAAAACCCCATCAAATGGGAATGCCGATTTTATGAATTTATTGAAACATCCATATTTTCACTATAAATAGTAAAAAAATCATAACTCTAAGAATAAGCGAAGAAATTTTATGAAACTTGCTACGATTGTTTATTATGCTTCAATAAACAATATAAAGGCCATAGTGGCATATGAAACCCCCTCTTAGAAGAATACCGATTTTATAAATTTATTGAAATATCCATATTTTCACTATAAATTGTAAAAAATCATAACTCTCACAATAATCGAAGAATTTTTATGAAACTTGCTACGATTGTTTATTATGCTTCAACAAATAGTATAAAGGCCATAGTAACACATAAAATCCCCTCAAAAGGGAATGCTGATTTTATGCATTTATTGAAACATGCATATTTTCACTATAAATTGTAAAAAAATCATAATTCTAACAATAATCGAAGAATTTTTATGAAACTTGCCACGATTGTTTGTTAAGCATCAATAAACAGTATAAAGGCCATAGAACGACATTAAACCCCCTCAATAAAGGTGATTGTTTTAATTTATCGGATTTATCTACATTTGATATTAATAGAAACCCTATGGAAAGTGTGTAGGTACAAAATTGTGTCTGTCTTGGCTTGTTATAGACATTTAAAACCCTATCTAGATGGACGCGTTGTTCGGCCTGTTAAAAGCTGCAAACTTTCACGCTTTTTGAGCGTGCATTATCGTTGCTAATTTGAAACGCATTCCACGCTATATTAACAACCATTTTGTTGGCTTTAATCAGAGCATGAATTTACGTTCAAACTTGGTGACGGTTCATTGTATATTCGTATCTTTTGAATACACATTCTTTTAGTACTTACATATTCTTTCGAATAGTCTTTATTAGTAGAAACGACTTGTAAATGCTTAGAAATTGAGAGATCGGAACAGAGTTCTAAAGACTAAGTAGTGTTTATTTGCTGTCATATTTGTGGACTGATAATTTGCCTAGTTATTAGGGTCAGATTTATCGAAGTTGAGATTTATTTAATGATCAACAGACTTTACTTTCATTGCTTTACTTTACTTTCAAACTTAATTATAGTTGCATTAATTCTAACGTAATAAAACTAATTGAAAGTGTTTTAAGACTAAAAAGTTGTATACTAACTTGGTTATGCTGTAATATATTACCTACACATATTGTAGCTCTGTAAAAAGGCATATTGAAGAAGATTATCATAGATCGGTATTTAAAACTTATTAAATTCCTCTACGTATTTTCTTTTTGATTCTTTCCCACATATAGTGAGGGTATAGAGAAGCGAAAGGTCTTTGTTTTATCCTGATATATACTTGCAGGTTTCTAAACGTAACATCAGATTTCAGTCGTATTCTAATAGAATAATAACAACCGTGAGATGTGTTCTTTTATAGACGACTTTAAATTGCAGAGTTCATTGCGCCAGTTGAACTCGATGTTGCCGCGGCCTACAGTGGTCAAAAACGCAAATCTAGCCGTTTAAAACTATTTTAGCGTTACTGTCCAATTTAATACAAAGTGACGTAAACATGTTCTTAGATAACCAAAAAACTTAAAATAAATCGGTTTGCCACCCTCGAAAATTTAGATAACGTACAGTAACTCGCTAAAGTCCGATGTAGGTTTTTGTACTAATTTTTAGATTCCGCATCAATTCTCGATTGTTGTGTTGAACAATTTGTTACCAAGTGATTGTGAAAGTCGTTGGTGTAAACTTTAATATGGCCGGATTGTCTGAGGATGAGACTTGATTTTATATTAAATATTCATAAATGAAAATATGGAACTGTACTGTAAGCTTACAGTTTATTTGCACATGATTTCAGAATTTTTACACAAAGTTTATTTCTCAATCAACCCTGTTGACAACATATTTGGAATCCTGTCTATCGATTGGCATCTGTTTTCCTACGTTTTTTTTTGTACTCTCGCAAGTTATTAGTTTTCTTAGAACGCGGGCCACATAAAGGCAGCTGATTTTTTAATTTGCCCATATTTCTAGCGTCTGTTCTACGTCTGTTGTACAACAAGTCGAACTAAAGCCAACCATCCTACATAGATTGCGATTGCCCTGAATGCATTGCCAAGCGACAAGTGTTTGGTATTAATATTATTTTCTAAATCTAAATACCAATATATTTGAAATTCTATGACGAAAAATAAATGACTGATTAAAAATTAAATTACTTGTATTTCCTTAGTAATAATTTATTTAACTCCTATTAATTATTTAGTAGTTGTAACATTGTAAGTAGGTATTGCGGTTGTTGATTATTCTTCGTTCCGTGTGTCGTACGGGGACTGCACCATAAACCCTCGCGGGAACATGCGCTCCTAATTTATAACTCGCTCTTTGCTGCCTGCGTAGAGTCCATCAGGACGGCAAAAAATTATTTCTCGTATTCGGTTTCTAGCCCATTTTGGTCGAAATTCAACAATTCATGTTGATCACATACACTTCCGCAAGAACATGCTGTCCTAATTTATAAGCGAGTCGTTGCTATCTACGTAGCACCAGCACGGTAAAATTTATTTTTCGTATGGCTTTCGTTTGCCGGGCGCGGCGCCGCTACACCTCCCGTGTCAACATGCGATCAATATTTTTGTTAGGCCGAAATTGCTCAATATTTGTGATTCCCGTGGCTACGTATTCATGCTGCTGCTTCAGACTGTACCATTTGAATTTGATTGATCGAAGAAAATGATGTGGTGTTTATCCAACAAATGGCTGCACCGTACGACTATAAAATATGTTATTCTCGTCTCATTCACATGTTCAAAAAACCAACGGTTAAATCATTACAACATTCATATTTCGTTGTCATTTTTTTTACACAAGTTCATGAAGGCTCAATACAAAATGTTGTAATATTGCTTTTTTGATGTTTGATTCGGGTTTGGAAAAAAAAATAATAAAAATTACCAATTATTGGCTTCTTTAGCAAGGGTAAAAAAAACAAAACAACAACGCAAATGAAAAAAAGTGGCATTCGTACCCGGTGTAATACACCTTTATATATAATTTAATGTATTACACGTGATTATTAATACACAATTAAGCTCAGGATGTTTGGTTTTATGTAGTGTTGTTTTGTAGTACGCTACTACCTCTAGTGATTCCTCTTAAGAGGTATTAAGAAATAGGCGGGTATCATATTGTTTCCTAATAATTACCCGAAATGTTCAAATTCCCAAAGAAAGTAGTAGACACATGTTCTAATTCAATGGGTTTGATCACATTTGGCCTACAAATAGGCGAATAATTCCTATTTTATTATGTTCAATGTTACTGCAATGAACTTTGCGCGGAAGAAACCATGTAAGTTCGTACGCGAGCGTAGCAAATAAGTGAAATGTCGACGTTATTCTCTTTACAGCAACCATAATTAAAAATCAACCGTTACCACGAGAGAGTGTGTGTGTGTGTGTGTAGAACGAGTTTTAGCATACTTGGTCAGTGTTATCGGTCACGCGACAGCAGTGTTGAGTGTTGACTGCCACAGAAACCTAAAAAAGTATTGCCAGAGCATGTGGGAACATTGACTCCGATGTGATGTCGATGTGGATTGTTAAACACGCGATTTCCGAGGAAACTATACCGATTTTTTTGAAAATCTGGTGCAGTTTTCTAACACGAACCATCGATAGTACCTGCGTTAATGATCGGTGTGCTCTAGATTCAACAGAAACAATTAACAGCTAACGATGTACGCAAACTTCAAGTCCCACAATTTTGTTGTAGGTATTCTTGCAAATATTCCGTGTCATCTAAGCAGTTATTAATTAATTACGGATACTAATTTACATGTTTTGGATCGGACTTTACCACTTCTAGATTGGCCGAAGAATGCTTGTTCGAACAGTGTTAGTTTCATTGCGATACCTCATGGTACTCGAGTAATTAGCGTTTTTCTATACAAGTAAATTCAACATTTTGGGGTCGAAAACCGTTGGTTCATAATTGTATTTTTTACAAAGAAAATATGAATTACTCATTTTAGGTTACTTACATACCATACTAAATATAAATTAAAATGTTAACAACTAGACTCTAACCTAAATGACTACAAAGCAGTTCCTTCTGTCATTTACAATCAAAAAGCACTATTTTAACAATTTTAACCATTTTTATTATTTTCAAAGTTTTATTGGATACGGATCCTGTCATTTAGTCGCAAATCAAGAATATACAGAAACTTAATAGAAAACACAGAATATTAGCAATACACCAAATTACAGGTAACAAGGTATATACAATATTCTATTCTGTCTAATGGTGGATATTTAATATTTTTGTACGATTTTAAAAAATCGTAACTGTAATCTTTAAGTGGCCTGTCCAACAGCTGATCGACAGAAGCTTGGCTGTTTTTGATAAGTTTAGAAAAATCAGTCGAGAATTGGTCTTTGCGCGGGGATGTCGACGTTTTCGCTAAAGCTACTTTGGAACAAGATAGACTTTGCCGACGTGCGGTCAACATTATATGATCTAACGTCTTTAACGCTGTTTCAATTTATTTTTGCACACGTAAGCAGGCTGTCTAGTGATTTTACAACGCTTACCAACATAACATGGTAGATCTAAAAATTACTGTGATAAATTGTTGACATAACCGTGACATAACCTATGTGGAGTATGTGAGATATTTATCATATATTTATATGATAAATAACTTCAACATTTGTCTACGGTTTATGAAGTGATATATGCAAAAACACGTACTATGAATACACGCACACGTACTGAATATGTGGAATATTTGAAAGTGTATTGAGATTATGCGCCCATATACATTTATACCTCCTAAAAAACAAACCCCGTACCAATAACTTTGGTCACAGATTACTTACTCTTGGTACGATAGATTATGCACTCATTTCTCAGCCGATAATACACATGCCTAGCTACTGAAAAACAAATACATATCGACCCATGCAACGTAGAGTATCGTAACTAACAAACTAAATGTAGTTATTATAGTCTTTGTTGCACGGGTCGATATTACATACGTATGTACATCCACAGCACAGGGATCTGATGACGTATAAGAAAAACAAAACAGTTAATAAGTTATTCTTTATTTACCAATTTGTAATTCATATATGATTTATAAAAGACAAATAGACAACATAAGCTTTATTAATATTATATTATAATATCAAAATCACAAAAATGTTGATCCTCGCTATCATGAGACCACACGCATACGGGTCGTAATGCTTGTTTGGTTCTTCGGGGCTAATTGCAATACTATCTGCGGTTTGTTGTGTTAAACGTAATCCTCCATACACTTTGCACTTGAGAAGAAAAACATCTGGAGTCAGTGGTTGACAAGTCGACTATGTCCCATTATACATTTCTCATATAGTAATGTTATAGACGTCTTCCAGTAATATTACCAAAAAATTTGATAAAAAATCGGTAATCTTCAGCATACCTCGATAATTTTATTGTCAGTTCATGGAAATTATGAAAATTAGTAATCACATCTCTTGTCTAGGAATCCTCTTCGATCAACAAAATAGTACGTAAGGATTTTGATTCCTCGTAATGTGATTTGAATCCAATTACAAAACCCGTAATGATCTTCTGAATCATACCATACTTGGAGCTTGAATTCTCTGGTAGTAGAATGGATAAAACAGCACTGTTTATATGTATATTCTGCTAACTAACCTATCAATTGAAAAGGAAATTTTAAAAAACAATAGTATACTTCTTTAGGCACAAACCTGATTGATGTCTGATATAATAGTAGAATTTTTATGTAATCTCCTAATTTCGATTAGAATAGTTCTTTGTGCAGTGTCCCCAAGTTTTCTCCATTTTCAGATTATATCGGATTTGTAGGTTAGAACTCTCGAAATCTGTCCCAGTAAATATAAATGTGAATTTTAGCGAGTAACAGCCTTTTTTTGTGGTATATGGTAGATAGAGATAGACCCATTACTATTATCTTCGTCTAATGACGACTAGTTCTCGAGAACATCGTAGATGGACACACTGTTCAGACTCGAATATGGATGGAAAAATTGGGAAAATACGACGCCGATTCGTCAAAGGTGTGGCTTTATTTCTTTTCATTTATTGAATTTTTTTCAAATTGTACATTGACATAAAGTGGAACTACTGCGGCGCGTCGCAAAAATACATAATTGAATTGTTATTCCTGAAATCAGGATATCACCCGTCCTCCAATTATACGTCTATCTTTGAGCAGCAATTGTTTAAAATTGGGCATGGGTATAATAGATATGGAGATGTGGCCCACTAGAATAGTTAATTCAGATTGTTGTAATCTTATAAGATGCTATCATTATTCAATAATTAACCCACAGGAGCATTGAACTGTTTGAATAATTGGACCAATAGGGGACCACCAGAGCTGAGCAGAACAGACCTGAAGTTAGGCTGAACCAGCCTCTTAAAAAGAACTTATGGATTTTTGCATTGTTTTAAGAAAATCACAGCACAAATATAAATTGATTTAGAAAACCAACCTACCTTCTGCTATACGTGTATAAAATTTCGCTAACACGCAGCAACATTTTATATGTCGACTGACCGGCTTAAACGGTAAAAAAAGTTAAAAAGAACTTTGATATTCAATAACTTTTGTAGACTTTAACCGATTTTCATTATTTTTTCGAGACATGTAAAGAAATTTATCAGATTTATCATATTAATATACATTTGATAATTAAAGAAAATAAGATGTTCCAGCTGATTATTTATTCTAGGAGATCAAAAATAGTGTTTTTGGTCTAACTTTGAGACATCCTGTGGGATAATTAAGGAACTTGTTCTCTCGCAGGTTGGCGACTAGGTAGGTACTCTCTTACAAAACCATATCAATTCTCAACATCTTGTTTTCTAATTCATCTCAATATCTGAATTTTTGTAGAATGACACAATTTGAAGCAAGGTTTTGTATTTCACTCATAATCAAGTAACATTTGCTGCAAGGTTTAACAGCAGTTTTAAATTGCTGTTTTATTTGAAATTGTTTATCTTCTACAAAATTCAGATATTGGAATGAACTAAAAACAAAATCTTGAGAATATGGATGTCTTTTTAACAAAGTACTTTAAAATTTGCTCATGCTCCGCAGTTATTTCACAGCGTGGTATCGAAAGTAGATCAAAAACAACATTATGGTCTGCTTTTAAAAAATTATAAAAGTATGTGCTTATCGCTAAGAAACTCAATGAATTTCTTCAAAATGCATTAAATAATAATGAAAACCGGTCAATATTACAAAAGTTTAGCAAAATAAGCGTTCGTTTAATTGTGCCGGTCAGTGTATTTTTTCCTCAAAACTGTACCTTTAAACTTGGCATATCTTGTTGTGCTGTACAGAGTCGTTAGATTAGAACATATGTTTCTTTTTCTTAAGGTTTATTTATTATATAATTCATATTTCTTAGTCGTTCTTACTATATTTATTAGTTGATAAAAATGTCTTTAAAAAATATACAAATTTATTTAGAATATTTATTTCGTGCAAAGGGCATATTTGAAGAATTTATGTTAAAGGGACGAGATAATATATACAATTTTAATCCCTATAATAAACGACAATGAAATAAACTTTGTCTTGTATCAAACATTTTTTTTTATTTAAAATAATTATAGCAAAACATTTAATCACTAATAATGCAAATAATGTCGAATATTCAATAAATTATGTGTTGTTCAAACAAATATGTTTTGATCACCAGCACAACAATTTAAAGGAGTATGTGTGATGTTGCTTAAAATACAAAAATCTGTGTAACCAAACAAACTAAAAAACATACTAATAATAATTTTTGTGTTTATAAAAATCCTATAATTTGTCTATTTTCGAGTACGATCTTTTGAAAAGACGGTTGGTGTTAATTAGTACCGCCCACCCCGCCCCGCTACTGTCCTGCTTTCTACAATAAAAATCTGACCACCTTAGGCTAGGGGCTAACTTCACATAGGTGTTGGATTCAGTATTGTCAAATGTATCTTTCAAATGGCTCCTGAGGACACACTGCTATTATCATTATACACTTTTGATCTCACTATCTCTATATAACCTCAAAACAACTGACATTGAACAACCGTCAAAAATCATGCTTACCAACATACTATTACAATCAACTAATCAATTTGAAAACAGTAATAGAGCTTTATGTTATATATTAAACGTTGCCATCACAGTTGCTATGATTGCTTCGCAACCACTAGCAACAGTAAACAACCATCCGTTGTACTCAACAACAATAAATTTGTCAAAACAAAACGAAATTCAATCTCAATATTTCTCCTTCCAGAATGTTAAGATTACTGGGCATCTCCTTAGTAATCTGCACGTTTCTTCCAAGCATACGAAGCCATGGGAGACTCATAGAACCACCCAGTCGAGCATCAGCATGGAGATATGGCTTCAACACGCCTCCAAACTACAACGACCACGAACTGTACTGTGGAGGCTTCACCAGACAATGGGCCCAAAACGGAGGGAAGTGTGGTGTATGTGGAGACCCATGGGATTCAAAGTATGCAACTTTTATTTGAAAATATTCATCAATATTTAATATTTTTTGGTTTTAGGATACCTCGTGCTCATGAATTTGGTGGCATATATGGCCAAGGTGTTATTGTAAGGAATTACGGAGTTGGAGGTGCCATTACTATTAGGGTGGAGCTTACTGCAAGTCATAATGGGTTCTTCGAGTTTGGTATATGCTCTGATTACAAGAACACAAGCCAGGAATGTTTGGACAAGAATATTTTGAAATTGGTCAAACCTCAGGAAGATGCTGACCATGAAGGATATAAGTTTTACCCGAAGGAAGGGAATAAGATATATGAGATGAGGTATAAACTACCGAAGATGTCCTGCAAACATTGTGTTCTACAATGGCGTTATATAGCAGGTAAGCGAAGCGATTCAGAAGGTTTTGGCGTAGTTACACGTTTTGTTGGGCATCAACTATGTCGACTCTAAAAAAATTTAGAATCTAGGGTATTTGTTGCTGCGGGTACCATGTTGTAGTACCTGGTAAGTATCATAGTAGTACTGTAGTAAACTGTCAATTTCGTAAAGTTGGGATAAAATCATGACAAAATCATTTCTACATATTATGTCAAAATTGTTTTCTTCTCGGTGTAAACACGAGCGCGAGAGAAGTGAAAAAATTTTTTTGCGCATTTCGGCTTCCCTCGCTCGTGGGTTTTGGTGCGAGGCAGTCGAACGAGATGCGAAGTTTTGACGCGATCAGTGAATCCGTTTGAATCCGTGTTTGTAAAATATTGCTGACGAACGTTAATTTACAAGTGTAATAATCGGGGACCTTTTCTCATTTCTCTCGCGCTCATGTTTACACCGAGAGGCAAAAAATGTTGACAGTCATACAACGTATGTAGAAATGATTCAGAAGTATGATACACTTTATTTCAATTTTTTCTGTTCAGTAGTTTTAGAGTTATGGGTAGGGTGACCAGATTTTTCTGTAGGAAACGCGGGACAGAAGCGGATGGGGGGGGGGGAGATAATCATCGTAAAATCGACAAGCTTTTGGTCTTGGGTATACATGGAAAAAAAAATTATGTGGCCAGGCACATGACCGTACAAAATAATGACTTGAAGGTCATGTGGTCGTTAAACTATTAAGTTTACCAAAAAATGTCATAGACATAAATTATAGACAATTTCCTCTACTTTAATTTATTATTTACTTATTTTGACGAAATTACAGAAGTTGCGGCTGTTTTGCAGCCGTAACTTCTGTTGAAAATGCTACGAGTAAACAACTTCCAGTTCCTTTGGACCATTGTGAACAAAAATTCTTTCAACTCTAAGTTTGGTTTGAGCTAAAATCTCAATTCTTTCTCGCACGTATACAATACTTTGTCATACTACGTATGATATGTTGAGAAATGTTGGCTTATTCAAGCTTTTGAATAAATAGTGTTTGAGAAAAGAAACAGTTTATTTCATTATGGTTCCTTATATTTATACTGCCGTTCACAGTTTCTACAAAAATGACATTGATGAAAATAACTGCCTTTTTCTCTTAAATGTCACTTTAATAGTAAAAACAAGTTAGTGTATTTTGGGTAGAATTAGTTATCATGATAGACTAAATACTTACTTTAAAATGAAGAAAATGTGTGACTTTTTAAACAGAAAAATTCTGGTGAATTTTGTATGTTGATACGGTGCTTTATGTTTGGAGGTCATTAAACCGAAACTTTTATACCTTTTTAACAAACAAATTTCAAATATACGTTTTTTTTTTGTATCATACAGATAATGTAAACATATAAAAACATTTTTATCCAGAAATAGGTATATTTTTACTTTCATTCAGAGAGAGATGGAGGCATGAATAAAATTTAATTATTTACTTATAGTTAATAAGACAAATTTTTAGGTTCAAGAAGATAGTAAACAAATGTTGTAATTCATAAAACCTAAATCTTTTGTCAGAGTCCGTTACAGACTTTTTAAACCACAAACAGAAATATGAAAAATTCCTGCTAGAAGTTTTTACATATTATCACTGTAATACCGATTGCGGTTTAAGATTGACAATTTATGAGAAAATAAAAATAAATCTGTTTTTCTTTTGTTCATATGTTCTTAATTACAAACGCAGATTTTCTTTTTCTGAATATGTCAACAAGATTCGCGAATAAATGATATATTGGACACAAAAAAAATATGCACTGCTGGCCTTTCATGATAGCAAGCCTTTGAGTGTAAGATAAAAAAAAAATACAAATTGTGCACAAATTGGGTTTCGAGTTATTTAAGCTAATTTGATTTCATGGAAAACTCCATGAACTCCATGAATAGCTTAAACAAGCTACAACCAAATTGCACTGATGAGAATTTTAACTATTTTTACCATGCTTACAAGTTGCAAACAATATCAAATGCACTCGCGAGTTTTATATATTTGCGCCTGCCTTTTCAACAAAATAATCCTCAAATCGCTAACATGTACTTACTGTTTTATAGCCATTCAGCTAAGTGTCTTGTCGTTGATAAACTAAAATGATTAAAATTATCTAAAAATAATACTAATTTTTAAATTATTGTGGTGTGTGTACTCAATATAACACTAAAATCACTAAATCGGTTAGTACCCCAAAATGTTATTTTAAAACACAATATTTCGAGCATTCGATTTCAAAAAGTATGTTTGGATCAAATAAGAACAACCCTATATGTACAGTATACCGTTTGTTTAGTAGTTTTCTGACTAAAATTTTTAGTTTTACTCAAAAAGCGGGACATTTTACAGACTCCGCGGGACGTGGGACAAATTGTGAAAAATCGGGACTGTCCCGCCAAAAGCGGGACGCCTGGTCACCTTAGTTATGGGCCTTCAAACACAGTAGTCAATATTGTCGAAACGAGAGACGTACGGAGTTACATATAGATATTTCGCAGTTTATGCGATTGCAAGCGAATCTAAATAGGCAGTTTGTGGTTATGTGTATTACATTTGACATATGGCATGTTTTCGGTGTTACAACTAACAAATTGTAACAACGAAAACAGTGTTACAGTGTGTAGAAAATAGTATATTATTATACAAGTTTTATAAGACGTCAAATTGGCGCACGAGTTGTTTTGGGCACGACGAGCGTAGCGAGGAGTGCCCAAATGGAACGAGTGCACCAATACGTCTTATAAAACGAGTGTAATATACTATTTTTTCTACTTTGCGTCATTAATTTTATATAACTTTAGAAATTGTTGTTACTATATCGCGCTAAATTAGAATCTAGGTTATTTTGCGGGTACCACGTGGTAGCACTGTAGTAACTGTCAACTTCGTTAAGGATGATATCGATGAGATAAAATCATGACAAAATCTAATTGTGAATAATTTTACTTTAGCCTACAAGTTTGAATAAATATTCAGCGAGGTCGCAACGATGATCATAATGGAGCTTGGGGCAACACTTTTAACCCTACTGTGATAAATACATGAAACTTAACCTAAAAAGTTAACAATTTTAAAATAGTGGTTTCATAAGTATAATAATCAGAATAGAAGTGTTTGGCGGTGACTGATTAGTTACTTCGAAGAACAAGAACTTACTAAAGAATTGTTATAACGCTTAACGTTTAATAGCGGTGTCTACCTAATTCCGCTACGTAGCCGTTGCGGCTTATATATTTACAAGCACTTATAATTGAAACCCAATTCTAATTTCGGCAAAGTAGTTTATTAGAATAAATTATACTTAGTAAAATTACATGTGATGGAGGTAATACAAATACGTTGCACACAACCAGAACTAAGACGAAGTCGAAAGCGACGGACAAAAACGAATATGAATTGAACCGAGCATCCAAGCGTCCAAAATATTACCTAAAACTTATACGTTACATAAACTAAGAAATCCTCTACACTTTAAATGTACTATAGCTTCGTACGTGTATGCTGATAAACCATTTATTGCGCATATACAATCTCGCGGCAGTAATTAAAATCGTTCGTATCTACGATGTAGGTTTGATCTTCGCATAATACCTTATTATAGTAAATGTGGCCCTTGAATTATATCTGAAAAGGGGATTTGATGTTTAGTTGAAAAGAATGATAACGATCACTTACTAGAGTCGTAAAACATCACCGTAAACGTCATGCTGGCGTATTTTGATGAACACAGCAAAACTAAGAAAGCCCCAATCCTTTGGCCATACTAGAGCAGGCTACACCCATGTTTAAATATGTATAGAATATTGATATTTCGCAGTTTATGTGATTGCAAGCGATTAAGAAGATGCAGTGTGTGGTTATGTTGGGTTATGTATTGTACGTTTGACATATGGCATTTGATATCACTGTGTACCAATCAGACAAAAATGTTACTGTTTTCGGTATTACAATGTGTTAATTGTAACACCGAAAACAGTGTTACAATGTGTGCATTGTGAATGCAAAGTAAAAAAAAATTTTTTGTTGGCTTTTAAGATACATAAACACTCAAATTTTTGTCAAAATGGTTTTTGTGTTTCATAATTCTATAACCAAATTTCCCAATGTCTCAATATCCTCAAAACCTCAAAAGGGTTCTCATAGTACACCATAAACGTTGTACTTCTTCTAATCTTAGTTTATTCATAGTTTTCTCGTATTTATTTTAGGCAATAATTGGGGTACATGTCCAAATGGAACAGGAGCTGTTGGCTGTGGAAACCAAGAAGAATTCCGTTCTTGTGCGGATATTTCCATTGGCAAAGGACCAAGTTATGAGCCAACAACAACTGAAGACTACAGCACCACTACAATCATATCAACCACGACAGAATCTACATTGCCAAAACCAGAAGAATCTTACAATCCATTCACAGCTATCCTCATCACTATCATGTCTTTTTTAGTGATATCCTTGGTTTTGTTCCTTCTCTACTTTCACTATTACCAGGTTGGTAGACAGGTTAAAAGCTGGGTTAACGGCATATGGAAGAAGAACACCTCTGAGGGCAAAACAAGTGATAATATACCTAATAATACGCCTAATAATGAACCTCCTATGCCACCACCCAGGGTCAAGAGGACGAAGAGTATCTCCGAGTCTGGCATGCAAGAAGTTGACTTGACAAGTGGAAGCATGGCTTGAAGATGGATGGTGTTGTGTTAAAAAGACTTATTGTGACTGTTGGACTGATTTTGTTGTAGAAATCTCTTCTGTTGATGATGTTGAGGACTTGTGGATGATGATAGACTGTATTTCCTTTTAGACTGTATTTCCTTTTATTTATTAGTACTAGTTTGATCCAAAGGTAACTGTTGTGTTCTCCATTTTGGACTTAGGTCCTATACTGCACTGATATAACGTAGTTTTCTATTTTGGATTATTTTTATAGTCATAGGCGATGTATTTTTGATATTGCCCCTTTATCTCATTATGTAATTTATTTGTGAATGTGAAATAAACTATGGTTGATTGGATGTTTTGCTTTTTTCTTGTATTACTGCTGTTGTTAAAGCATTTCATTTGTCAAATTTTGTAAAGGCCAACAAAAGCAAGATAAAGTCATTAGACAATAAGCTGATTGAAAGTATGTAGACTTTAGAGCAAAGGGTTTATTTAGTTCTTTGTTACGGCATAGGTGAGGTATCGTACCGCCGTGCTATTGAAGTTTTTAACAGAAAATACTCTGAGGTATACGTATCTGTCAATTGTGTTCGTGAATTGGTTAAAAAATTTCATGCAACAGGAGACGTGAAAAATATCAAGAAAAAAAGCGAAATGGCGAAGATAATGCAGGAGCTATGTTAGCTATTGTTTCCGTGAACACTTGCCCAAAAAAATCATTGAGGCAAAGATCTCTAGATTTGAACATCAGCTAAAGCCACCTGCAAAGGATCTTTTCAAATCAAAGATGTCATCCTTATAAGCCAGTACTAATACACACTTTAGTAGAAGGAAATGATGCTCGTCGATCAGAATTTTGCCTATTAATGGGGGAACGAATTATGGTCGATAGATTTTTCTACAGAAAAATTATTTTCTCTGACGAAGCGACGTTTACCACAAATGGAGTTGTTAGTTCACAGAATTGCAGATATTGGTCTCAAGAAAATCCAAATTTCCGCATTGCAACCAATTCTCAAAAATATAAAAAAGTGAATGTTTGGTGTGGGATTTATTACAAGAAAATAATTGGACCATACTTTTTTGACGGTACTGTAAACCAAAACACTTATTTTGATATGTTGGTAAATTTTTTGCTACCTACTTTGGACGAAATCAACTTACAGCTCAGGTGTTCACTACACTATCAACACGACGGTTGTCCTGCTCATAGCGCATATCAAGACAGGGATTGGTTGAACAGATATTTTCCAAATAAGTGGATTGGACGATTCGGCCCTATAGGGTGGCCACCACGTTCACCTGATTTAACGCCGCTTGATTTTTTTTCTGTGGGGTTATTTAAAACAGAAGGTGTATGCGAATAATTTTCATGATAATGTAGACATTCTAAAATTAAAAATTAGGGAATCAGTAGACCAAATAAATGAAGAAACAATTGATTTGGTATATCGGTAGTTTAGAAGAAATAGTTTAAAAATAAATAAAATATAAAACTTAGAATACAACATTTAGAAATTTGATATCTGGGCATAAATTTAAATATAAAACAACTTTAACCCATAACATTTTTGTTCTAATTCCGAAAAGCCGATTGTGTACTCTTCACCCAATTTAACATTTTCGTGCTTTCTAACCATCCAGTATGTAAAATCAAAATATTAACAATGGCTTTCGACTTTTTAGGACATCCAAAACTCTTTATAAAGAATGACTTTCTCGATAAATTAAAAATTACGTGCGGGTTTGGGAAGCGCAAATATTTTGAGGAGAGTTTTATCATAAAGAATCCTAAATTTACTGCTTATCTAAATAATATTTCAACTTTACCTTACTTTAATGTATACTGTCTATTAATAAATAATGTCAGCATGTGTTTTACTGCATAAAGGGCATTGCTTTTCAAAATTGGGTTGAGCTGCAGTGATACCCGCAAAGGGAGTACCCTAGGCTTCAGCGAAGCTCGGTACTACCAATTTGCCCTGATGCTCTTCATTACTTTTCAAAATCTATTAGTGTAATTTTAGTATTTATATGTTGTATCTAAATTATATTATATGATTTCCATTTCTTCATATTTATATTTTAGAGTGATTTTAAAGCAACTAAACGACATTAGGTCTTTCGACACTTTAAAAATTTGCCATAACATCAAATGATCGGTTGACGTGGAACAGCAAAAAACATTACTTGAATCAATTTTCCTTTAAAAACATGGAATAATAAAAATATTAATTTTGTAGAATGCACACATATTTCTGAGTTATCACACTGATCACCAAAAGTGTTCGCTTAAAAAAATATTTGAAACAAGCTGGGTGTATACAGGGTGTCGCTTTTAGAGTCCTGAAAATCTACAGGGGAATTTGAAGGTGCATTTTATGATTACTGGGCTAACTTGTTGCCTTTGACACACTCAAAGTGGAACACCAGGTATATATTATACAATCTACTGACAAATATAATCGAATTTAAAGTTAATATCTATTCTATTAATGTGTTCAGTCTTATGGTACTTATTTTTTATCATATTAATACATTGTTTAAAACAAGCGTTGATAATTAAAACTCATTGTTTGGAAAAACAATCAAATTGGTAGGTGGTGAATTTAAAAAGCATAATTCTCCGCGAGTGGGTCTCACTGTCAATCCAGCTCCAAGGTAAGTATCGTCTTATTCTTTAAAACATTTTGAAATTCGACGAATTTAACATAAATTTTGTATTGTATGGAAATCCAACAAAACGCATGATTTATTATTAAAAAAAACTTCATACTCGTGAATAATAACCTCGATTATGTGCTCGTTAAAAAATATACTAATTATTTCAATATGTATTCAATATGTATTAGAATAATCTATTTATCACATTTTAGATTCGAATTCAGTAACCATGGCACGTTTGGGCTTTCTTCTTGGATTCTGCATGCTTGTGCAGCTGTATTCCGTCAACAGTCAACGTACGTAAAATTTTACATTAAATATTTTTCCATTAGTTTTGATTTTTCCATGAGCTCTCGCATAATATTTTATATAAAAAAAATATATTTTACTCCGATTCATGATTTATTTGTTCTTCTTAGCTAACTTTCAGTCGTCATATCTGAACAAAAATACCAAAAAAATACCACACATTTTAGGATTAATTATTCTAAAAATTACAACTCTCTGTCTAGTTTGGCTTAATCGGAAACATTTTTCAAACTCTAAATAATGTATTCATATAATTAATCCCGAAAGTTACAGAAAATTGCAACGATTTACATTAGTTATGTTAGCAATCGGCCGTTTGTTTAATTTGTTCCGTTAGCAACCGCTTTTACTCCCCCCGTAAAAAGTTTCAGTACAAATGTCATCCATTTGTATACTATTTTTATTTTGGACACCGACACAGAAGATTTACTTCAATAGGCTTCACTCCTACCAAGAATGTTTTACTCGTTTGTATTATTGAATAGTTGAGCGACTATAACTGAATGGTTCAATGTTTCAGGTTGGCCAATGGAGATGAGATCAGGTTATCCTGGTAAGTCAAACTTCGATGTTTTATTGTTTTCAGAGCATTTCTGAAATTTTTACATTTAGTATCTTCAGACTACGATTTCTCCAGGTTCTTGAAGTTCCTAATGAATTAATTTTTCCATTCGTTTTGATTTTGCCATTCGCTCATAATAATAATCTTTCGTACATTTCGTATATTTTTCTCCGATCAATGGCTTACTTTTTCTTTTTAGCCAACTTTCAGTCGTCATATCTCAACTAAAAAAAATATATTGCTATTATACTGAAAAATAATTTCAATGCAAAAGTAAAAAGTAGATAAAAGTATAGATATAATTAAATCACTAAAAAGCCTAGTAGTGCTACATATAGTAGTGCTAGATATACAGGGTCCTGCAGCTCAGCTCCCGTCTTCTGTAGCTCAGTTACTAATTAAGCTAAGAGTTTGACATTTTGCAAGCTTACCCTGTACTTCTAGGTACATTCCAAGAAATTAGTTTTGATTATACAGGGTGTCCCAAAAATGTGCAACGCCAATGTGATATATTTTTTTAAATTGCATGCTAATATTTTTTACACATTTGGAAGCCTGTTATGGTTGCCTACATACCACCAACATTTTATTCAAATCGGTTGAGTGACTGCAGCGCAAAAAAAAACAAAAAAAAAATGATTTTGCATCGTTGGCCTTAAAAATCAATAAATACCACAAATTGCACCTCGTTAATAAAATTTTGCAACGTCCTTATTAAGTTAGATCTAGTAGTCTCGTTAACAAAGTGTCATTGATCCAAATTATACAGGATGACCAAAATCTAGTGTCAAACTTGTCAAACTTCAAAGCGTGTTATTGTTCTTATTTTAAATTGGAACCCATACATTTTTTAGGTGAAACGATGCAGAATTAAAAATAAACATTGTTTCTAAATACAACCCCATCACAATTCCCAATATTTTAAAAGTTATTCCCAAAAGCTCATTTTTCAACGTTTCCAACGGCAATTAATTGTAGGTAATAAATATAGTACGTGGCGTTAAAAACAATTTATTTCATAAAATATAACGCAGAGAAATATTTTAGATTTGAGTGTACTTAATTAAGTAGTTGTTCAATTGCCAAATTTACTTAAAAATTTACCTATAGCGGTAAGGGTGGAAATGTGGCTGCAACATGATGGAGCTCCAGCACATTACTCGTTACATGTCAGGCACCAGCTCAACTAAATCTTCCCAAATCGGTGGATTGGAAGAGGAGGACCAGTTGCGTGGACTCCTCGGTCACCGGACTTAACGAAACTGGATTTCTTCCTGTGGGGCTACGTTAAGGACATCGTTTATGCTGAACCTCCAACAACACCAGAAAACATGCAAGAAAGATGCATTTCTAACTATTACGCCCGACCTATTAAGACACGGAAGACATTTCGAACAACTACTTAATTAAGTACACTCAAATCTAAAATACTTCTCTGTGTTATATTTTATGAAATAAATTGATTTTCAACGCCACGTATGATATTTATTACCTACAATTGCCGTTGGAAACGTTGAAAAATTAGTTTTTGGCGAATAACTTTTAAAATATTGGGAATTGTGATGGGGTTGTATTTAGAAACAATGTTTATTTTTTAATTCTGCATCGTTTCACCTAAAAAAATGTATGGGTTCCAATTTAAAATAGGAACAATAACACGCTTTGAAGTTTGACAAGTTTGACACTATATTTTGGTCATCCTGTATAATTTGGATCAATGACACTTGGTTAACGAGACTACTAGATCTAACTTAATAAGGACGTCGCAAAATTTTATTAACGAGGTGCAATTTGTGGTATTTATTGATTTTTAAGGCCAACGATGCAAATACAATTTTCTTTTGTTTTTATTTTTTTGCGCTGCAGTCACTCAACCGATTTCAATAAAATTTTTGTGGTATGTAGGCAACCATGACAGGCTTCCAAATGTGTAAAAAAATATATACCATGCAATTTAAAAAAATATATCACGTTGGCGTTGCACATTTTTGGAACAGCCTGTATAATCAAAACTAATTTCTTGAAATGTACCTTGAAGTACAGGGTAAGCTTGCAAAATGTCAAACTCTTAGCTTAATTAGTAACTGAGCTACAGAAGACGGGAGCTGAGCTGCAGGACCCTGTATATTTTTTGTTATAGATAAATTGGATAATTAATTAATCCTAAAAAAATACAGGAAATACAACAATTGGTTGCGTTAGCAACCGACCGTTTGTGTAATTCGTTCCGTTAGCAACCGCTTTTACTCCTCCCGTACGAAGTTTCAGTTTAAAAACTGCTCCATTTATAATACTATTTTTTTTACACCAATACAGAATAACTGAATGATTGACTGTTTCAGCACAACGTAACTTACTGAACACCCTCACGTCGGGGCATCTTAATACAAACATTAACGGACAATATGATGGCAGTTTAGGACTTATAAGTGGAAGAGGGAATGGAAGACTTCACTCAAATCTAGAAGGTTCCTTATTTGGACAGTCGAAAGGATACCTGACAGGACAAACTGCAAATGAGATTGGTTTGGGAAATTTATTCAAATTAAACAGCCAAGGATCTGGAACTGTACAGGGGGGAGGATCCCTTATGGGGGGTTATGACGTGAACGGAAACTTCCAAGCAGGTATGTTTCCAAACGTTTAAGGACCAAGTATAGTCACGTGTCCGCACCGTAATAATGTAGCGTAAAAAGATCAATGCACACAATTTCCACTGCGCGATTTATAGTGACGCTCCGTAAACCGTAAAGTTCGTTCTCGACCGCAACGAATTTCATCTCCTGCGTGTTATGTCTTACGTCTTCCGGCGAATGCGCGCGTATGGCGCCATCTGTACGTGTACCAGCGAGAGAATAGCTGTTTCCAGTAAGTTGTAGGTTAACTGATAGCATTTTGATAGTTTGTGGCAACGAGAACACAGAACGAGATCGACTTCAGAATGAATTGTTGCTGCAACAAGCCCTGCGTCCATAATTTATTATATATACCACAATCTACCACTACTTAATACAATCAACAATAACACTGACATGTGAGGTTATGGGCCGTTGTGTATATAGTCCTCCGCTAGATGGAGCTCAATTTGTTTGAGATCATTGCGGCACTATAAATACTAATTTCGTCATCCGGAACGGCATGCGGTACAGAACGTTACGGATTGCGTTTTTGCGGCACTATACTTGGTCCCTTGCAGTCGATACGTCGAGAGAATAGCTCCGCGTCTACAATATTTACCCGGTTGAACCCAATGGATAGTCCAGAGTCGTTTGGAGAAACAGTTTTGGAGATAGGAGTACTCTTTTAGACTTATCGACTATATTGTATTTCTCTTTAATATAGTAGCGTATTACTAATTTTGTTTGTTATTGTTGCAGGAATAAGACCATCATTCGGAAGGAAATAGGCGAAACATTTCTAGTTGTTACTGTTGTAAAAACAAACTGTCATTTCTATTAATCCGTACAGATAAAATTATAACTATTTATCTATCTATGTTTTCATTATTACACCATCCAAATCTCCAAACCTGATCAGAAAATAATTATTAGGGAAGTTGTAGAGGTTACATTCCCTATAAGCTTGCCCAATTATATTTTTTCCAAAGTCAATACTTTTGGAGATAAGCCAAAGTGTATGGATCAAGAACTTTAAGAAAACTATTTGTTATTACTTTTCAAAAATAATATGCATTATTTCTATTAAAAACCAAAATTAAAATTGTTTTTTATTCACGTCCTATCACGTGATTGAAAGCGCTCTGTAATTGGCTCAGTCTCCAGTGACGTCATTCGTTAGTACGCTTAGAGCGCGTTCGGTTTGTCAGGGTAGGGTATGGGGAGAGCAATGCTCAGATAACCTGGGTTGGCTGTCTCCCTTATATGCAGATAAACGCCGTATGACGTTAGTCCGCCTATTATACAGCGCGTCACTCTCACCGTACCCTACCCGATTATCCGAACGCGCTCTTATGCTTCTCCCGTTTGAATTTAATAGCACTAAAGTGCCATGTAAGCATAACTTTGTAGGTTAGGGTAGCCATAACCTTAAGCTGTCAGATCAGATAATACCTGGTTCGAAAATACGATAGATAACTTATTCTACTCAGTTTTACTATGTCGAAGTAATCTTCACAACAAAAAACACTTGTATTGGCCGCTATTTATTTCATTTGGATTTGTACGAGCCAACCACTTTCTTCGCAGTTTCAAATCTTGCGGAACAGCTACAAACAGTTTATCCGGAGTTTTTATTGACGTATTTCTGCACTGTGGATTTATACACAATTTATAACCCATTTTTATGTAGAAATTGTGAAAACAACAGATCATACAACACAATTACCAAACGGCGACGATGCCGATGCTGACAGACCATATGGGCCGATTTGACATCTACTATCGTGTGACGTCGCACAACAGAAAGTATCGTTTTGGCGGGACTTTTTGTGATTCTATTTTTAACGCTGATTTTTATGAAATATTGAGGAAATGATTACGAAAAATAATGCATTTACAATGTAGAGTGAAGGAATAAACACACTAAGACGGTTTTCCAATAATAGTCAAGTACCTACCCTATTATTATCCGAGATGGTAGAAGTTGTTGATTAGTTCTTACTTTTATTATCATATTTAAGATAGGGTACTTGTACAGGAAAATTGATCACGAAATGTAGTCCACAAATATTTGCTTCAATATCTTCAAAACTATTAAGCTTAGCAAAACAAATTACACATTATATTCTATTTGGTATGAGTCTCATATATTTGAATAGACATCTTTTTAAGTTCCTCCAGAAAAGTTCAGAAAAGGCCTCAACCTATATTGTATGTCGCTCTTCAAAATTTGAGACCACTTTATCATTTTTCTTTCATTGGGATTAATTTATTTGCTTAATTTATATTTATTCTCAATAATTTGTTTCTTTTGTCCTGTAATTTATTAGTTATTTACTAGTTTTATATAGTACAAACATCACTGAATTCAGGTAAAGAAGTCTCCACCTCTAAATGTTAGTGCACACTTTTTGATTAACTACAGTCGGATGAATAATTATCTAACTAATTATTATCAAACAATAAATTCTTTCATCATTACTAATCATTACACATGTTTTATTATATTTTGCAAGACACACGATATACCAAAATGTTATTTTCTCGTCAAAATTGAAACGTATTAAGAAATTTCGTACTGACCCGAAAGCAGTTTCTTGCAAGTATAAAAAAGTATTTTTCTGCTGAGTATTGACGGCATATGTTTTCCTCAAATGTTCTACAAAATGCGGCGTAGAAGTTAATTTAAAGGCCATAAAATAACAAGTTTTTTGTCTAGCCCGTTGCAGCGTTCGAAATATTGAAACGTGTTTGGAAATCCACCTGTCAACCGAATCGATATGAAATGAAATATATTGAAAAATCTAATATCAATAATGATTAATATATATTCTAGCAAATCAAATGTCATCACCAAATCTGTATTTTTATTTTTCTTTGTGAACATTTACATTAAATTTCAAAAGCAGGTGAAACGGGTGTGCTATGCATTGTCACCTATTTCGGTTGACCGAGGGATCTCTCTCTCTCTCTCTCTCTCTCTCTCTCTCTCTCTCTCTCTCTCTCTCTCTCTCTCTCTCTCTCTCTCTCTCTCTCCTCTCTCTCTCTCTCTCTCTCTCTCTCTCTCTCTCTCTCTCTCTCTCTCTCTCTCTCTCTCTCTCTCTCTCTCTCTCTCTCTCTCTCTCTCTCTCTCTCTCTCTCTCTCTCTCTCTCTCTCTCTCTCTCTCTCTCTCTCTCTCTCTCTCTCTCTCTCTCAAATTATATCTAATACTATACATACCAAGGAAAACTCTCAAAAAATATCTACTAAAACGTACATGATTGAATAAAGAATAATCTCGAAAAAGAGCAAACTGCAAGGCAGTCAGGAGTTCCACAGACTGATGAATAACAAACAAACTGAAAATATTCCACATCATAAAATAAATATCGTCAATGTCGTTACCCGAAAATAGAATGCGATGATTAATAACCCTTCTTGATTTGATAGTTAATTGAAACTTAAAGAATCAATATAAACTACTGAAAATAGTTACAGAGATCAATAAAAACATCAAAAACTCGCCTGGTACATTCATAGCTGTGTGTTAACAGGGGAGCATTGCATAATTCAAATATAGTTACTTTGTTAAGACTTATTGACATCCATGACAACGGCGTCCAAATCTCCTTGGTTGATCAGCTGCTACCTCTCCTTCTACACTTTGCAGAACACTTTCAAATCAAACACCCACATATCTAAATGATTACTTCTCAATTATAGAAGAATATATGTACTTTCATAATTACCCGGTGTGGATAAAATTATTGAATTGATATCTGTTTTGTTAATCGGTTCTTACCGTCATTAATTTTTATCATTTCAGTACACATCATTGTTTAAAATAGGCGTGGACATTTAAGACTCATTGTCTTGAATACAATTAATTGTAGGTGGTGAAGTTAAAGGCAAAACTCTTTGCAAGTGCGTGTCATTTACTGTCCTTCCAGTTCCAGGTAAGCATCTTCTTATTCTTATTCTTTATTATATTTAGAAATACGACTAAATTTAATCTAAATTTTGTATTGAATGGAAACATTTTTACTGATATATTTTAATAAAGAGTGATAGAACATCACTTATTCGGATATTCGAGAGATATAATAGGACATCCTGTATATTTGCAATCATAATTACGTACGAATTCAAATTTTCTTAAGACTTCACAAGTATTAGAATAATTTTTAGCCCAAGTCGTTATTTATCTAAGAAGTTACACTGATTATTTTTTGACGTTTCTTAAAACCAATGCTTCTTTATTTGTCACAAGGGTAAGTTTCAACCAATTATGTCATTATTATAGTGGGAATAAATCTCTTGTGATTATTCTCGGGATTAATCACTGTAGCTTTTATTTGCCTAGCAACTGTCAGATACTTGTCAAAATAATTACTTAATTGTGTCAACGCGAAATGGGTGAAAGTCATCGGTTTAGTACCTTTTCTAATGCAGAAATTACAAAAAAGATTTTAGAAACTACTTCGAGAAATACTCTAATAAGTAATCAGTCTATATGGAGACAATTTAAGACCTTCACCAAAGAAAGAAATTATATTCTGGATCAATCTACTACAACAGCTACTCTGGCATTGATTTTAAAAGATTGAGCTTATAACATGAAAAGAAAAGACGGAAATGATTATAAAGAAGCAGTAATAAAGACAATGTGGAATAAAACGGCAAAATTAGTTCAAGAACTTTACTTTAATAAGTATAACAGGTCCTTTGATCCTTTCCATGATATAGAATTCAGAAATGCTCGGAATGCAAGAGATGCAAAAAGAAACATTTTACAAAAACATCCTGAAAAGCACAAACAAAGTTCTGTGGCACTTTCTAATACAGAATTGTTGCAAATTTTTAACTATTGGGACGAAGATACATCTTGTGGATTGCAAAGAAAGTTTTTTCACGTTGCATCGTATGAACTAGCTTGGAGGGGAGGAGAAGCTACGAAATGTTTAGTTCATTATTTTAAAAAAGAAACCGACATAAAAAGATTAAATACTGGCCGCATTGAATACAATCCCATCTTTACAAAAACTGCACAGGGTGGAGCACAAAGGTGCGCTAATAGTAAATGGTTGACTCCAAACATAAATAACCCAGATATTTGCCCTGTTCGTCTTTTTGAAAAACTAATGAGTAAACGTGAAGAAAATATTAAAACCGAACGCTTGTTTATTACTCCAAATCCGGCTTGGCAAACTCATGGTTTTTGGTATAAAAACGTTCCTGTGGGAATAAATTCCATTTCAAAATGGATGAAAGAAACCGCAGAAAAAGTAGGTCTAGACACAGTTACTAAAAAAATAACTAACCATTCTGCCAGATCAAGTGCAGTAAGTAACCTTTCAAAAGCTGGTGTAGCAGAACAAGAACTAATCAAGGTCACTGGTCATAATTCTGCAAGTTCGATTAAACCATACTTACAATTGAACCAAGAACATCATTCAAATATAATAAATAATCTTAGAGAAAATACGCAGGAGGAAACACTTAATATAACAAGCAATTCCAAATCCTCAATAAATAATGAGTCTCGAAATATTTTTAATAATTGCGTTTTTCATTGTACTAATTTAAATTGTTAATTCTTTTAATATATTCACAATGTGTCAACGATATTTTCATATATTGTAAGTAATAATTAATTAAATTAAATATTTCAATAATTTTATGATAGTTTTATTGATCTTTTTTATTGTAAAAATTTGTGAATCAAAAAATAATCTAGTCAAATATAACTCGAGAGTTCCATAAATTAGAAAATAATTTGACAGATTTTGTTCAAACTTGTTGCCATTTGGCAATAGTCACGAGAGCCCGCAGGGCTCGAGTGGCAACAAGTTTTCAAACAATCTGTCAAATTATTTTCAATTTATTCTCACTCTCTTGTTATATTATTACTGAAAATTTCATAAACTCTGAACAATAAATAACGTTTTTATCTGAAAACGCGTTTTAGGAGAGGTAGAACTGGGTCTTCAGTGTCCACTTTTCGTCTAATTTGAATGTACTAATATATCGCATTTCAGATTCGAATTCAGTAACCATGGCACGTTTGGGCGTTCTTCTTGGCCTCTGCATGCTTGTGCAGTTGTATTCCGTCAACGTTCAAGGTACGTCAGAATATCATTAAATCACTAAAAAGCCTAATAATGCCAACACGGCCATTCATTGGAGTGGATATGTCCCTTATCTTAAGAGGTATAACTAAAAATATATTTTATGTAAAAGTAGTTCGGCCAATCATATTCTTGACATTACGAGAAAAGTAAATGGGATAGATATGATTGTCATACATGCCTTGGTCGCAGATGAATTAGATAATTAATCCTGAAAATTACAACTCTCTGTCTACCATAGCTTAACCAAGAGAATATTTTAAACTCCGGAGTTTTGTCGTCATAGCATTTCTATCTTTATTTTGTCTTTTATTGGTTGTCTCAAATCTTCAAATTTTTACTTTCAGTATCTGGAAACTATTGTTTCTCCAATTTCTTGAAGTTCCATATGAATTAATTTTACCATTAGTTTTGATTTTCCTATGAGCATTTCTCTCATAATGTTGTCATGATGATATGTTATTAAAAAAAATATATATTTTACTCCGATTGATGATTCATTTTTTCTTCTAACTTTCAGTCGTCATATTTGAACAAAAATACCAAAAAAAAGACATTTCTTACACACTTTTCAGGATTCATTATTCTGAAAATTACAACTCTCTGTCTAGTTTGGCTTAATTTTAATTCTTAATTCACTCCTGGAATGTTTTACTCGTTTGTATTGTTGAATAGTTGGCTACTATAACTGAATGGTTCAATGTTTCAGGCTTTCCACAACACTCCCGCCGGATGTACGACTCTGGTAAGTCAAACTTCGATGTTTTATTGTTCTCAGAGCATTTCTGAAATTTTTACATTCAGTATCTTCAAACTACGATTTCTCCAGGTTCTTGAAGTTAATTAAGTTAATTAATTTTTCCATTAGTTTTGATTTTGCCATTCGCTCATAATAATAATCTGATATTTTTGTTTTTATAACTAACTTACAGTCGTTATATTGGAACTAAGAATACCAGGATAACCTGGCAGTTATTTTAAAAGATTGTCCATTTAGTGTACTTTTTGTAGTGTGTATGTTTCACTATAGAAAAAAAAAAGATTTTATTATTTTACTGAGAAATAAGTTTGTTCCGTTAGCAACCGTTATTACTCCTCCTGTAAAAAGTTTCCGTACAGAAGTAATCCATTTGTATACCACTTTTATTTTGGACACCAACACAGAAGATTTACTTCAATATTGATAGGCTTCACTCCTATCAAGATTGTTGTACTCTTTTGTACTATTGAATAGTTGGGCAACTATAACTGAATGGTCAAATGTTTCAGCTGTTTCACGTCGCAACATGCTGGAAAGCCTCACATCAGCTGGGCTTAGCTCAAATATTCAAGGAAATTATGAAGGCAGCTTAGGTCTTTTGAGTGGAAAAGGCAGTGGAGGGCTTAACACAGATCTAAAAGCTTCGTTGTTTGGAAATTCGCATGGAACCATGCAAGGAAAACTTGAGAATGAGGTTGGTTTAGCAAATCTACTGAAGTTACAAAGCAATGCAGCGGCAAACATAGAGGGAGGAGGTTCCATTCAGAAAGGTTATGGCGTTTCTGGAACTTTTGGAGGAGGTATGTTTCCTAACGTTTACAGTCGATACATCGAGAGAATAGCTCCGCGTCTCCAATATTTACCCGTCTGAACTCAATCGAGAGTCCGGAGTCGTTTGGAGAAACAGTTTTGGCGACAGGGGTATTCTTTTAGACTTATCGACTATATTGTATTTCACTTTAATATAGTAACGTATTGCTAATTCTGTTTCTTATTGTTGTAGGAATAAAACCAGCATTAGGAAGGAAATAGGCGGAATATTTCTAGTGTTTACTATTGTAGAAACAAACTGTCATTTTTATTAATCCGTACAGATAAAATAAAGAAAATTTATCGGTCTATGTGTTCGTTTTCACACCATCCAAATCACCAAACCTGATCAGAAAATAATTATTAGGGAAGTTGTAGAGGTTAGAATTCTATACAAGTTTGCTTAATTAATTATTGTTTTCGAAGTCAATAGTTTTAGAGATAAGGTAAAGGGTGTGGTTCAAAAACGCATAAATGCTCAATTATTATCCGAGATGGTACAAGTTGTCGATTAGTTCTTAATTTTATTATCATACTGCAGTCAATAGAGGTTTTGAAGTGTAAGGTCTGTCTCTTACTTAAGATAGGGTACTTGTACGGGAAAATTGGTCACGAAATGTTGTTCACCTATAGTTGCTTCAGTATCTCCAAAACTATTAAGCTTAGTAAAACAAATTAGACATTATATGTTATTTTATTTTATCATATATTTTAATAGACGCCTTTTTAAGTTCCTCCAGAAAAGTTCAGACAAGGCCTCAACCTATATTGTATGTTGCTCTTAAAAATTTAAGACCATTTTGTCATTTTTCTTTTGTTGGGATTAATTTATTTGCTTAATTTATATTTATTCTCAATAATTTATTTCTTTTGATTACCTACAATCAGATGAATAATTATCGAACTAATTATTATCAAACAATAAATTCCTTCATCATTACTAATCATTACTCATGTTTTAGTATATTTTGCAAGACATACTACATACCATACTGCGGAGCGTTGACGGCATATGTTTTCTTTAAATGTTTTAACAAAATGCGGCGTAGAAATTAATTTAAAGGCCATAAAATAACAAGTTTTTTGTCCAGCCCGTTGCAGCGTTTGAGAATTTGAAACGTCTTTGGAAATCCAGATATGCGTTCTCTCGAATCGACATCAAATTTTTATACTTTTACGTATTTTCAACTTCATGTGACTTACTTTCAAAATGTTAATCTCACATTCCAATTTGCTAAAATTAATAGAATAACATACCAGGCGTAGTTATAACTGATCCGAAAATATTTTGACTTGGTTTCTTAAATAAAAAAAATCTGATGTGGCCAGGCACATGACTTTATCATACTATATATATAAAATTAATAGTTTAGCTGCATGAGACTCTATTTGATCGAGATCGGCCATGTCTGCATTAAAATAAAACTACTAGAATAGACAGATATGTCGATTAAAGCTGCGTTCGGATATTGTACTCCGTTGACACCGGGTACACCGTCCAAATGACACTTACGTGTTATTGGGTGTAAAAGGTGTAATGTAATATGCGAACGCAGCTTATGTTGACAGAAGTTATTGTCAAAACATTAGCGTTTGACACCAAGACGACCTACTGTCATTAAAATCAAAAAATCTGACAAATCCTGGTTACTAGTTTTCATGCAGTACGACCGATCTCGTAGAAATAGAATTTGCTCCTGCAGCTAAACTATTGATTGTACCAAAAAATGTCATAGTGATAAATTATTCAGAATTTTCTAATCTTTAATATATTATTTAACTATTTCGACGAAATTCCAGAAATGGCGGCTTATTTGCAAAATCTTGCAAAAATGCTAAGACTAAACCTCCAGTTCCTTTGGACCCTCTTCAACAGAAAGCTTTTCAGCTCTAAGTTTGGTTATGAAACTTCTAAATATGAAGTTTCGTCCCGATACCTTTAGCAGTTTCTCCGGAATCGTCGCCACAAAAACGGGTACACACACACACACACACACACCCACATCCACACACACACACAGACATTTTTTTGTACCTTGGTCAAAAATGTTCAGGGGACCCAAAAAGACATATTTCCGCTAAAATCTCAAAAAAATTTTTTGGCACGGTTACAATACTTTACATACTGCGTATGAAAAAGTAAAAAACATTTCGTATAATAATTTGTTTCACGTTGAGCAAGTTACTACAAAATTAAAATAAATTAAAAAACATCTATTCTAAGTAATTAGCTACCGTATAAAATACCTATCGCATTTTTTTTAGATAACCACAAACAATGCATGATCATAGTATAGGCAAAACCGGGAGAGGTGAAGATTACTCATAGATTTCAGCTGTTATTTTCGACATACGTTACAGATTATTTCTAAATATTGACGTGTGTTAAGACGAAATAGCATCATTTTCATACGTCTGCTGTATAATTTAAATGGGCAAGACAAAAAAAGTACGTCTGTTCTTAGAACAGAATACAGATGACAGCGGTACTTGCAACCTAACCTCCAATTATTATAACAGCGCGAACGTGTGAATTATATGTGAGCAAAATGTTTTCGTTGAAAGGATAGGCCCTAAATACGAAATCGATGGTTATGGTCATGAACGTATTAAATTATTTTCGTCGCACGTCTGAATCCATTATCAAAACACGTATTAAAAACATAACCTCACATTTACAACAAACTTTACCACCGTTTTGTGAAATACTTATCGTGAAATATTCAGAAATGAATTTCAAAACATATTTAATAATGTCTACACAAACAGAAAAGAAACTCCAAGTTTAAGCACTCAGTCACAAAATGATTATTTCTGAGCTAATTCCAACCGCACAAATACACTGTCTTAAATGGGCTAGTTGGTATGTTTTCACTTTGCTTCTGTTAAACATGGTAATGATGGATATATAAATTAGATAGGATATCACAATTAAATGACCAATGATAGTATTTTTAGTAATTAAATATTAATCTTTAACGAACTACCTAGTAGGCAACCAAATATACACAGCAATATAACCAATCCACGCGGTACGTCCATATCTTGGTTCGTACGATTTTAAGCGATGAGTCAACTTCACCTCTCCCGGTTTTGCCTATAATATTGCATTATTTATTGTCTTACTACGTTAGTTATTACGTTAATAATTGGTATGTGAAATTTATTATAAATTTAAATTATACTATCGAGAACGATCAAAAACTTTTTAATGTTTTTTTTCTAAAGCGATAAACTACTTAATTATGAATTGTTACTTGCAGATTGATTCTTTTGTTTATTTCTTAAATACTTTATTTACTGGTTAGAATGTCTCAAACTTACACAACAAAACACCCTTTTGGTTGTCCCAGTATAATACCTAAATAGTATTCTTCTTATTAAATGGTAATAGCATTTTACAATTATCATTATGTTCTTCACAATATTCCGCACAAATCATAAAAATCTGTAAAGTAGTTCAAAAGTTATCACGGTTTTCATGCGCTCAAAAGAATCCCACATCATAAAATGAAAACCGGCCGATGCAGTTACCCGAAAGTAGAATGTGATGATTAATAAATAATAACTCGTACAGATTTAATAGTTAATTGCAAATAAAAGAATCATGGCGAACTACTTAAAACAGTTACAAAGATCATTAAGAGGCTGGTTCAACCCAACTTCAGGACTGTTCTGGTGGTCCCGTTTTGGTCCAATTATTCAAACTGTTCAGTGCTTTTGTGGGTTAATTATTGGATAATGATAACATCTTATAAGATGACAACAATCTGAATTAACTATTCTAGAGCGCCAAAGCTCTTTATATATTATACCCATGCCCAATTTTAAACAATTGCTGCTCAAAGATAGACGTATAATTGGAGGACGGGAATAACATTTCAATTATGTATATTAACGATTTGCCGCAGTAGTTCCACTTTACGTCAATATACAATTTGAAAACAATCCAATAAATAAAGAGAAATAAAGTCACACCTTTGAAGAATCGGCGTTGTATTTTCCAAATTTTTCCATCTATATTCGAGTCTGAACAGTGTCCATCTACGATGTTCTCGAGAGCTAGACGTCATTAGACGAAGATGGTAATGGGTTTATCTCTATCTACTATATACCACAAAAAAGTATGTCTTTTCTTAGCCGGACTTTTCTTACCCGGACTTCCCTCCGCTGACTTTTCTTGCCCGGACTTTTCTTACCCGGACTTTTCCTACCCGGACTTTTCTTACCCGGACTTTTCCTACCCGGACTTTTCCTACCCGGACTTTTCCTACCCGGACTTTTCTTACCCGGACTTTTCTCACCCGGACTCTTCTTACCCGGACTTTTCTCACCCGGACTTTTCCTACCCGGACTTTTCCTACCCGGACTTTTCTTACCCGGACTTTTCCTACCAGGACTTTTCTCACCCGGACTTTTCCTACCCGGACTTTTCCTACCCGGACTTTTCTTACCCGGACTTTTCCTACCCGGACTTTTGTGCATGACTATGACCATGACATACTGAAAATAAAGAAGACACCGCACAAAGCAGTATTCCAATCGAAATTAGGAGATTACATAAAAATTCTACTATTGTATCAGACATCAATCAGGTTTGTGCCTAAAGTATACTATTATTTTATTAAAAACACCATGTCAATTGTTAGGTTACCTAGCAGAATATACATATAAACAGTGCTATTTTATCCATTCTACTAGCAGAGAATTCAAGCTCCAACCAAGTATGGTATGATTACTAATTGATTACTAATTACTAATTTTCATAATTTCCATGAACTGACAATAAAATCACCGAGGTATGCTGAAGATTACCGACTTTTTATCAAATTTCTTGGTAATATTACTGGAAGACGTCTATATTATTATATCAGTAATGTTATATAATGGGACATAGTCGACTGGTCAACCACTGACTCCAGATGTTTTTCTTCTCAAGTGCAAAGTGTATGGATAATTTATATTTAATACAACAAACCGCAGATTATATTGAAATTACCCCCGAAGAACCGAACAAGCATCACGACCCATATGCGTGACTGATGATAGCGAGCATCATCATTTTTGTGACTTTAAGTTGACATTATAATATAAAGTAAGTACGTAGGCTTTCACGGCCAGAATCATTTAGAAAATAAACTGCTTCCGGGTTATGCCGTGTGTCACGATTTGTTAATGCTGACGTTTCGCGAGCCATGTTGCTCGCTTCTTCAAAGCTAATTGAATACTGAAGACCTACCAAGAAAGTCTCCCTTATATACCTGAATTTACACCTCACTGCGCACATCTGGCGGTACCGCTCCATGTGTTTTTCCACCTGACCGCGTTAGGATCGATTTCCAGACCCTGCTAATGTCAGTACCGTCCTCGCGATTGATGTTATCAGGATGTTTGTAAATTTCGATGGCTTCTCTAATAAGCCTTCGCTGATAATTACCCACCCTTGCCAACATCTTCGCGTCATCGAAATCCATTGTGTGTCCCGACTCGTGGCAGTGTTGAGCAACAGTGGACTGTTGGATCTTGCCTAGCCGGGTGTCCCTACTGTGCTCCTTGATTCGACATTCGATGCTTCGTCCTGTCTGTCCTACATAGCATGTTCCGCACTCACATGTTATCTTGTATACCCCTTCGTTCTTCAGGAGTGGTGTGATATCCTTTGGGTTAGGCAAAAGATCCTTTACCTTAGCTGGTGCTCTGTAATTATCATCGAAGGCTTATTAGAGAAGCCATCGAAATTTACAAACATCCTGATAACATCAATCGCGAGGACGGTACTGACATTAGTAGGGTCTGGAAATCGATCCTAACGCGGTCAGATGGAAAAACACATGGAGCGGTACCGCCAGATGTGCGCAGTGAGGTGTAAATTCAGGTATATAAGGGAGACTTTCTTGGTAGGTCTTCAGTATTCAATTAGCTTTGAAGAAGCGAGCAACATGGCTCGCGAAACGTCAGCATTAACAAATCTTGACACACGGCATAACCCGGAAGCAGTTTATTTTCTAAATTATAATATAATTTTAATAAAGCTATATAATATTATAAAGCTTATGTTGTCTAATTGTCTTTTATAAATAATATATGAATTACAAATTGGTAAATAAAGAATAACTTATGAAGTGTTTTGTTTTTCTTACACGTTATCAGACCCCTGTGCTGTTGATGTACATACGTATGTGTAGTATGTATACTTGTGTGTTTTTCATTAGCTAGGCATAAGTATTATATTATCAGCTGAGAAATGAGTGCATAATCTATCGTACCAAGAGAAAGTAATCTGTGACCAAAGGTATTGTAGTAAGTACCAATGTACTGGTATTGTGATATATCACTAATATTTCTTCACACACACAATGCTACGTATCTTAGGACGTAGAAATATATATGGGCACATAACCTAAATACACTTTCAAATATTCCACATATTCATCGTACGTGTCTTTCTGCAGATATCACTTCGTAAACCGTAGACAAATGTTGAAGTTGTATAAATATATGCGTGATAAATATCTCAAATTCTCAACAACATAGGTTAAGACAACAATTTATCACAGTAATTTTTAGAGTCGCCATGTTATGTTGGTAAGTGTTGGTAAGCATTGTAAAGAATCACCAGGAATCACTATACTGCCAAGCCTGATTATGTGTGCAAAAATAAATTGAAACAGCGTTAAAGACGTTAGATCGTATAATGTTGACCGCACGTCGGCGAAGTCTATCTTGTTCCAAAGTAGCTTTAGCGAAAACGTCGACATCCCCACGTAAAGGCCAATTCTCAACTGATTTAACTTATCAAAAACAGCCAAGTCGCTGTCGATCAGCTGTTGAACTCCTCTCTTAACAGGCGAGCATTGCAGAATTCCAACATAGTTACTTTATTAAAACATTCACAACAACATTCACAACAAGCCCCCAGATATATAAATGATGTGTTGTCAATTATAGAAGAAAATTATGTACTTTCATAATAACACGGTGTGGATAAAATTATTTAGTTGATATGTGTTTTGTTAATTGGTTCTAACGGTCTTTATTTTTTATCATTGTAGTACACATCATTGTTTAAAATAAGCGTTGATAATTAATACTCATTGTCTTGAATACAGTTAATTGAAGTTAATGGCAAAACCTTTTGCAAGTGCGTTTCATTTACTGTTGTCCCAGTTCCAGGTAAGTACCTTCTTATTCTTCTTCAATGAACTGTCATCCATGTAAATTTATGAATATCATTTACGAAATGTAATCTATAAGTCGTAGATGAAACGTCGTATTTGACTCGCACATAATGGCTATAATTCACCCGTACGATTACAGACCCGCCTGGTAACTCGCGAATAAACTTCATACTCGTGAATAATAACCTCTATTATGTGCTCGTTAAATAATATACTAATTATTATTATGTATCACATTTCAGATTCAAATTCAGTAACCATGGCTCGTTTAAGTTTTCTACTTGGACTCTGCATGCTTGTGCAGCTGTATTCCGTCAACAGTCAACGTACGTAAAATTTTTCATTAAATATTTTTCCATTAGTTTTGATTTTCCATGAGTATTTCTCTAATAATAATATTTTATTTAAAAAAATATATATTTTTCTCCGATTCATGATTTATTTTTTCTTCTTAGCTAACTTTTAGTCGTCATATCTGAACAAAAATACCAAAAGATACTTTTCTTTCACACTTTTCAGGATTAATTATTCTGAAAATTACAACTCTCTGTTTAGTTTGGCTTAATCGGGAAAATTTGTTAGACTCTAAGCATGTACTTTATTATGTATTCATATAATTAATCCTGAAAGTTACAGAAAATTACAGCGATTTACATTAGTTATGTTAGCAATCGGCCGTTTGTCTAATTTGTTCCCTTAGCAACCGCTTTTACTCCTCGCGTAAAATGTTTCAGTACAAAAGAGATCCATTTGTATACTACTTTTATTTTGGACACCAACACAGAAGATTTACTTCAATATTGATAGGCTTCACTCCTGCCAAGAATGTTTTACTCGTTTGTACTATTGAATAGTTAGGCAACTATAACTGAATGGTTGAATATTTCAGATGTTTCACGTCGCATGATTACCAGGGACTTATATGAAAGCATAATTAATAGCCAAGGTAAGTCAAACTTTAAAGTTTTATTGTTGTAGTATCTTCAAACTATGATTTCTCCATATTCTTGAAGTTCCATATGAATTAATTTTACCATTAGTTTTGATTTTGCCATTCGCTCATAATAATAATCTGACATTTCGTATAGTTTTCCCGATTCATAATTTATTTTTCTTTTTATAAGTAACGTTCAGTCGTCATACCTGAACTAAAAATACCAGGATAACCTGGCAGTTATTTTAAAAGATTGTCCATTTGGTGTACTTTTTGTAGTGTGTATGTTTCACTATAGAAAAAAAAAGATTTTGTTATTTTACTGAAAAATAAGTTTGTTCCGTTAGCAACCGTTATTACTCCTCCTGTAAAAAGTTTCCGTACAGAAGTAATCCATTTGTATATTACTTTTATTTTGGACACCAACACAGAAGATTTACTTCAATATTGATAGGCTTCACTTCTACCAAGAATGTTTTACTCGTTTGTACTATTGAATAGTTGGGCAACTATAACTGAATGGTCGAATGTTTCAGCTGTTTCACGTCGCAGCATGCTGGAAAGCCTCACATCAGGTGGTTTTAACTCAAATGTTCAAGGAAATTATGAAGGCAGCTTAGGTCTTTTGAGTGGAAAAGGCAGTGGAGGGTTTAACACAGATCTAAAAGCTTCGTTGTTTGGAAATTCACATGGAACCGCGCAAGGAAAACTTGAGAATGAGATTGGTTTAGCAAATTTACTGAAGTTACAAAGCAATGCACAGGGAAACATAGAGGGAGGAGGTTCCATTCAGAAAGGTTATGGCGTTTCTGGAACTTTTGGAGGAGGTATGTTTCCTAACGTTTACAGTCGATACGTCGAGAGAATAGCTCCGCGTCTCCAATATTTACCCGTCTGAACTCAATCGAGAGTCCGGAGTCGTTTGGAGAAACAGTTTTGGAGACAGGGGTATTCTTTTAGACTTATCGACTATATTGTATTTCTCTTTAATATATTAACGTATTGTTAATTCTGTTTCTTATTTTTGTAGAAATAAAACCAGCATTAGGAAGGAAATAGGCGGAATATTTCTAGTGTTTACTATTGTTAAAACAAACTGTCAATTCTATTAATCCGTACAGATAAAATAAAGGAAATTTATCGATCTATGTGTTCGTTATTACACCATCCGAATCTCCAAACCTGATCAGAAAATAATTATTAGGGAAGGTGTAGAGGTTACAATTCCATACAAGTTTGCTCAATTAATTATTTTTTTAAAATTATTTAAGTCAATAGTTTTACAGATAAGCTCAAGTGTATGATTCAAAACTATTATTCGAGATGGCACCCTTTCCCTAAGTATATGTACGTAAAAATCGTTTTTGACAGTTCTATGCAGTACATAGATGGCAGCACGTACTGTGAATAAAACGCCAGCCTTAAAGCTATAGTGACATAGTAACCAATAGTAACCATAGAATACAAACACAAACAGTATTGACGTTGGCCATTTTAGAAGTCAGCTACAGAAAGTACCGTTGATATTTGACTGATTTCATTGCTGGACTGGTTGAAAATCCAAGAGGAAAATGTTGCGCAGGGTCAATCGAAAAAGAGTATACCCTTTTAGAAGCAAAGAACTGCCATGGATAAAAACAGTTAGGTTAAGGGAATTGCGAAATACCATTGGTGATGACTTGGTTAGTAAACGGAGCTCTTTTACCTTCAATATTAGATTGATCAGTATTTTCGGTATGTCCAAGAACATTTCGTTTTAGGCCTTTAACAAGTTTGAACTTGGCGTGGTGGAGTTCATAATGCTGGTATGCATGTATGAGGTGAACATGACCGACCTGATATACTACTTAGATCTGACTATAGACCATGGTGCTAGTGAGTACATGTTTTCTAGTTTCTTCAAATAATACGTCCCATATTTCCATAAATATAATAAATTTTAGTTCTAGTTCATGCAGTATACGTCTTATTGACAGTAATCTTAAGCATGCCCTTGTACATGTTGCTTCTCTTCATGAGTAGCTACTCGAAGAAAAGTTACTTGAGGTTTTTTTCCTGCTCGCCACTCTTTGAAGGTCACATAACCAGCGTTACTGGCGAATTTATATAACTATATTTACTAAGTTTTGCAGGTTTGGGCTACGTTATTGCCATTGTTAAGATCACTAGCGAGCTGTTCAACACAACACTGGCAGCTATGTCGTTGCTGGTGATTTACCACTCCCTGATTGGCAGTTATAAAGCAACTTTTTGCAAGGGATTGGTAAAAAACGATAACGGCACCGAGACGTGTCTAACCATGCATCCAAAAACACCATATAACTTTACTTGTGGAGACGAAGAGGGATCAACTATTGTAGTTACTGCTACCCAGTATTACATAAAGTGAGTATTTACCAACTCTAGGCCAGGCATTACAACGGTTTTGCAGAATTTTCCGTATGCAAAATGAGTTAGGTTCTTTTGCATCGATACGTCGAATCTCCGGCTGATAAGACTTCACAAGCTTATTGGTTTCCAGTCTAGTACGAATTTGTTTCCTTTGTAAGATTGAGCAATTTTAACCTAAAATAGTTCTTCGTTGAAATCTTCAAATGGAGTGTAAATAAAACACTTGCCTAGTACGAAGTAACTGCCGTAGGCAGGGCCGGCGAAACGTGTCCAGTCCAGGTGGGTAGAATAGTACAGCGCTCCCCCGCTTTTAAATCCAGTTTATCGACGGCGTCTGGGTTAGATAAAAAAAAAACGTAACATTGTTAAGTCCATCGGACAATGCCTGTGGTCTCCGAACCTTGCTCAAAGATTTTACTACATCATGATCGTTTATAATCTAATCAAGTTGAAATCTTAACAAATTTTATTATAACATAAAAAAAATTCCGTGGTCTAACTTTCTAATTTTTAGTATTAACAAAAATTCTTATTTTATAGTCTTGTTTTTACTCAAAAAGCGTTGGAGTTGGACGTTTGTAACGAAAATACACAGGCACGACACATCCATTTGCGTACTTGAGTTATCTTTACAGATAATTAAAGATTCTTCTTTTTGCAGTGTTTTGGAAATAAAATTTTGTTGTTTGAAATGCTCTTGTTTAAAAAATGCCATAATTACATGATCGTGAAAAAATAAAAGAGTTGGTTTGAAGTGGTGTGTCATACTTAAGAAAGATTAATTCCCGCTCCGAATCAATTATTGCAAAAACAAACATAAAACAGTAAGATTGTTCTAAAATTTCCTGCTAAACAATAAGTGTGCTACATCACAATTGAACTGAAGAAAAGACCACCTAATATGTTTAAATCAAACATGGCCACCATAAGAAAAACATAAGTTGGCATTGGTTTCTCCACAATCTTTAAAGATAACCGTGTACTCAATTAACCTTCTCATGCCTGTGCAATGTTTTTGTTGTTTTGACAAACTTCTAACTCCACTGCTTATTGACCAAAATCAATGTCTACTCATTTGAATAGGTACATATTTCATTTCACATTAAATTTGCCAGATATCAGAAATGGTAACACAACCAAGTAACACAACATTGGATTGAAACGTTCTGTTATTGCGATATATCTTCACAATATAAACAAGTCGCATGTTAAAGAAATATTTGAATTGACTTAATGTTATTGGAAATACAAGTAAATACAAATTTGTACCGATTTTTTTGCCCACCGTGTAATTATAAACTTCTGTACGTAAATGGAAAAACACAAGAAATGATGTTAGGAATATTTGTTGGAAGATACTACAGTTCTTTAGAATTCCCTAAACTCCTTAAGTTCAAAGTTATAAGAAACAGATTAAAAGTTAAAATACTATCGTTGAAAAAGAAGATATAAATTGTGCGAAGATTAAAATGGTAAAAAATAAAATGTACATTGAAACAAAAGTTAGCCACCAATAAACAAATTAAAAAAAAACAGTAAACAAATCTGCTAAACTGTAAATAAACATGAAATAAATCTAAATGTATGTATTAGTAATAAAAAAAATAAAATAATGCATTTCTTTCGGTGCGTTATATATATACAAAGTGATTCTTAACTCGAGGCTAAAATAAAATGACAGATTCAAAGTGAAAATGGTAGATCGAAGTAACGGGATTATTGTTCGATGGTCTTTGTTCCCGAGATGTCACATTTCAATGTTTTGCGACCACGGCTAATTCAAAGTTTGCAAAATAATACATGCAAGTATTCAACTTGCACAACAAAAGTAACTCTCGCAGCACGGCGATAACATATTAATTGAGATCCGAACGACAAGTCCACAAGACCACTTCAGATCGTGGCCGCTCGCAATGACCCATCTCGATGTCAGGTCGATTCAGTGTACGGTTGCCGGATTGGGGGATTGTCCACTAGTTTTGGGGATTTTGCACCAAAAATCGTACCTTAAGGGAACTTTTGGGGGTAAACTAAAGTTACCAAAATCCCCCAATGTAGCAATTCTGATTCAGTGTTCAGCGCAAAGCTACCACATTGAACCTTTTAATAATTCTTCACTCAACGCTATTATCATAGTCGAATACAAACATCGGTCAAATATTTTTTACTTTTCTCTCAAATTTTCAGGTCGGTAATTACCCACCTACACACTTTTCAAGTGGGTAGTACTACCCACCATACCCACCTCTTCCGCCGGCCCTGGCCTTAGGGGGGATTACACCAACGAATATAGATAAGATAATTCGAGTTAAATAAATCGAGATAAACTATTGTCTCCTTTATATTGGCAGAAAAACTATTATGTTTTACTTATATCAGCTGTTAGCAGCATTTTAAAGAGGTTATACCATAAGAACCAAACCAGTGACGTTAGTGGTGGATTCGAAGAACTCTAATAGCCCTTTTACACCTGTGCAATTTTAACCTGCAATCTCAATCATGCGACAAATCGCATGCGATTTTTCGTTTTACACTATGCAATTTTTGTATATATAGGTTATGTGAAAAAATCGCATGGGTTTAGAATCAGTTCTAAATCCATGCGATTTTTACGTGCGATTTTAGTAACTTTCTAGGAACTTAAGCCAGAAAACATAAATGTAGTAGTGGTACCATTGCTGATAGACGCGTAGCGTAGGCCCAAGCGAAACATAACCTATTCCGCTAATTGTTTTTGTTCGTGCTTAGTTTGAGACGAGTTTGTTAAGATGTCGAAGGAGAATCAAGAAGATAAGAAGGAAAATATTGATAAATTCGTTTGGTCGAAATCAATTACTGAAGATCTAATCGAACTATATCAGAACCAACCAGTACTCTACTGTTCTTCCGTGCCAGAGTACAAAAACAAAAATATAAGGCTAGACGCGTTAAATGTAATACAACGAGGAGACTTGGTGGCGAAAAATGCCTTAGCTGCTGCACAAGTCCTCACAGTTGAAGCAATTAAGAACAAAATACACAATCTAAGGACGCAGTTTTTTAAGGAGTTGGGAAGAATTAAAATTAGTGAAAAAAGTGGTGCCGGCACGTCGGACAGATACACACCACTATTGTGGTATTATGAACATTTAAAATTCCTTCAGGAATCAGAGGCAACAATGGAGTCGGAGTCAAACTTACCAGAAGTCACGCTACAACCGGATATATTATGGATAGCGAGGATAGCCAGCCGGAGCTCATATTTGATGGCACGGTTGAAGATTTCAATTCTTCGGAAATTTTGTCACCGACGCCCAGTAGCTCAAGAACGACTCCAATGGCAAAAAGAGCAAAACTTATCCCTAAACCCCAAGAGGTTGCAGAATTAATTAGCGCTACAACCAATGCACTAACAAAACGGGTCCAGTCACAAAATCAAGAACATGATTTAACGTCATTTGCCAAAACCATCGAACACGAATTAAGAAAAATTGCAAACCCGAGCATTTTAAGAATGGTGAAGAGAAAGATTTTTAATATTGTGTTGGATGGCCAAGAGGAGCATATGGAGTAACCCTCTATTTGTTTACTAAAATTTTTTTATTTTTGTATATTAACTTTTTTAAATTTTTTTCTTAAAAATAAAATAATATTGTATTAGCAAGTTATTTTGCCAAGGTACTGCTCCTTCAACACTATTGAAAAATTCTAAAAACTCCTGACGGTTGTCTAAGGCTGAACGAGCACTTCTGTTTCCAGCTACAAAATGCATATTTAATGACGTATCGCCTATCGATGTTTCATCTCGTATGCCAAAACTATACAAGTCAAAGTTCATTATTTACTAACTGTAGATTTCCCCGATCTTTTCGCTAAGCCATGGTTTAGTCTAGCAACGCCGTTCCGTTCTTTGTCTTAACAACAAACTCGCAGCTCCAATTATGACTACGGAGAGCAATTTCTTCTAAATCGACGACGTTAGGCATTTTAACACATATGTATATCAACACATGCATCAACAAACGATACTAGCAAGGTTTCTTATACATATGAACGATAGTTTTGGTGCTAAGAAGGTTATGTTTTTGTATAAATAACAAAACAACGAGGTTATGCATGTTGATGTGTGGAGCACTGTTGCCAATCAAAGAAGTTACAGTTGTTACAAAATAAAATCACTGATTCTGAAGCCATGCAATTTATTAAAGTTGCACAGATGTAAACGGTCGACAAACGGTGATAAAATTGCATGCGATTTTGAAAAATCGCATGGTTGAGATTGCAGGTAAAAATTGCATAGATGTAAAAGGGCTATAAGGTCTTTTGTCTTTGCGCGAGTATATCTTGCCGCACACTGCACTTGTGACTTGACGTTTCATCGTTTGCAAACAACTTGTCGACTTTACTGACGCAATAACTGTTGTATTCCTACAATAACTTCGGTTGTTTGTATACCTCTTTTACAGCACCTAACCTATAAACCAACGTCCTATTGACAGCTGAACTAGCCAGTATATTTCGTAAATAAACTATCTACTAAACTACCTGCAACGCTAAGTTAAGATAAATTTATATCTGAAAATATAATATCGTACGTTATCTTATTTTCTAACTTTTGTTGGTGTAATCCGCCGTAAGTAAAGTGCATACTCAACGTCTATAATATCCGGCCTTAAACATTGGCTCGAAAAACTAAACTGATTGTTTTGAATTATTTCTAGAAACAGCGTCTCCACGTACATTGGAATGGAAAACTTAGTAGACAAACTAAAGTTGAACATTCCACTGCTTGTTTCGGGAACGGTTATATGGTCGATCATTTTCCTGATGTCGGTCAACGGCGTCAGACGGATTAAGGGAGTTACGATTTTCTTGCAGGTTATCTTAGGGCTCGTCATGACGATCATCATTATTATAACGATGTTTCACGGACACTCCAGGCCGCCTTCGCCACATATGGATGACATATTCTCCATAAAGCCTTTACTGACTATAAACGTAAAGCCGGGGCTACACATTCGTATATACTTGCCAAATATCAAATATTTGCCAAGTATATGAATCTTTGTCAAGAAAAAACCTGCTGTATTCAATTCGTAGCTAGTCCACATCTAAAATAAATTTATATACTCGACGTTCGGCTGTGCGGACCAGTTTTTTTACGCCTTATACTTGGTATTTGCGATACCAAGTTGAAGTGGGTATAGCAAACGCAAAGGCGACAAATATTGGTGCATTTATTTGTACTCGATGAACATTTTAGTACGCAGTTTAATTTTTCCATTTTTTAAATTCGGTTTTGTGTGTAGTAGGTCGTATACGAAGATTGACAATAGATTTGTTATTATTAGTAAGACTTTTGATGTTTCTAAAGGGCGAAAAGCGCATAAAATTGTAATTTTGTGAAACCGTCAGACAGAAAATAATATCGTTGTTTTTACCTGTCCACATAAACGCAATGTTATTTCTATGAACAATATAGATGATACTTATTTCTGAGCTTTCAAAATATAATCTTTTTGTTAAATAAAAAAAAAACTACACAAAATTGTCTCTACTATTAAAATATTTTTAATCGTTTTCGTTTCTCTTCAAGTAATAAACATCATAAAAAAATTTTATCTCATTTGTTTATTTTTTTGTTTCAGAAGGTAATTTGTATTTCAGACAGTATTAGGACATATTTATACAACGAACCTGTACAATTGGATTTAGTACAACTGTAAAGATGACGAAGAAACCATATCTAACATTTCTTCTATGGGCAATAGCTTCCTTATTTAAATAAAAGAATATATATTTTTTCTCATTAAAATAATAATTTATTTAAGCTAATTCACATCAAATGACCAATTATTTTACAGTCTGTTAAAATTAGGTGCTGCGAATTAATAATACAGAAAGCTGATGTATTAAACAAAAAATCATTCAAATGAAACAAACAGTTTCGTCAAGATTTGTTTT